>CM035126.1:33105585-33555027 GCA_020205555.1 Panax stipuleanatus | reverse complement strand
AGTAAAGTATCGTTCCTACGGAGAAAATAACTATAATTTATCCTAAAAATTATCAATTTTATATTATTCCAATTTTATTAAACCAATGATTAAGTGATGATATTTATGACAAACTACCAATTAAACTATAACGACCACTATCCAGGAATTTGACAAGTTTTCGGAGAATTAAGCCTACAACTTCACTTACTGTTTCACTTCGAATGACACACTTCTGTTTAATTCAAATCAACTATTCTAAATTATTAACCAAGAACACAATAGTAGATATAACCATCTCTCAATAAATTATACCCATACCAACTCAACTCCACAATTGATAGAATTAAGTAAGACACATTAATTAACTAACTCACTATATCTCAATGTGAATTATAATTGAAAAAGGGTTCAGTTCAGGTTCTCTTTAGATTACGTATGATGTATAGATACCTCTATCCTACATATGAATTATGAATTCAAACTTACTGCAGAAATCACAAATATACGTTACTATGATCAGTTCTAATTCCATATTTCATCTCTCGAGTTCATATGGAATAACAAGTAATTTGTGATCAAACAAAAACATAATTAAGCATAGACCATAGTAAATAATCTGGAAATAGTCTCAATAAACTAATATGGAAGCATGTCCATTCTTAGTTACACAAAACTCCATTGTAGACTTAAACAGTAAATTAGTTCATCATAGATAAATAAAGATTTATCATCCACAAAGTTACTAGCATCATGAATACAAAGAATAGATGAAGAAAGAGAATAGAAATTGAAAGTTTAGTGCTACTCTTCTCCAATCTCGCCTTGCATTCTTCGTGCTTAAGCCTCGCTTCAATTCTCCAACGTGTGATCTCCCAAGGTTAGGGTTTGTTAATGTCCAAGATAATCTGCTCTCTGCCCCTCTATGTTCCTTTAATACTCTTCTAATCGCGTTCCAAATCTCCCAGCCAAATATCTCCAGAATCCAACTTAAACAAGGAAACTTTAAGTTATCTATCACGAACCTCGCCCCGGCACACATTTCAGTCTTGCCAACTGCGCCCCGGCAAGCCTACGCCTAGGCGAGCTTTCCCTATACAAATTCCGCGCCCTAGCGAGGTTCATGAAGTTTCTGCAGATTTTTCCTTTTTTGCACTTATTCCTTTGTTCTTGTCCTCCCGGATTATCCCTACACAAAACTAATGCAAATACGTAATAATGCTCCTAACAATACCCGAAGTAGAAATATCTTATGTTTAAAAGGTATCTAATTCGTAGGTATGAAACCCAATCATCAAATACCCCCAAACTTAAGACTTTGCTTGTCATCAAGCATAAACATAAAAGAAATGAAAATAAACAAACAAACCTAGCTACATGAATGCATATGCATGATCTACTTCCTAATATGCCTACTAACCCAGCAATAAAATAGTATGATGTCTAGAAACAGGCCTCAAAGATACCATATGATACTCAAACAATATTTCAAATACAGTCCATAACTTAACCAATCAGTCAATCCAAACCTGTCATCACCCATGTTATGCGTGTGTGCTCATTAACCATCCTAACCAACCACAGTTCAAGATAATCTCATAACAAACTTCTTAGAAGGAAAATTTTAGTTCCAATTTGAGTGTCTCTGTAAACATAACAATTTTGGTTAAAACTAAGCAAGTACCAAATCAGGGGTCTCTAACTGAGGCTTATTCCTATTTTTATTCATTCACGGGTGCGTTTTTACGCTCCATCCCGCGTTCACACTTGGACTGTGCAAATGTCTGAATCTCTTATTCTTTTTAATGTTACCCATTTAGCGAACTTTCGACTAACGACTCCCAAACCAGATGGTTTTAGGACACTGGGTGTAAAAACATCACCTAGGGCTTACTTATTTTAGTACACAGGCCACAGAAACAAACTAGTCAATGTGGTTTATTCATATTTTTTTTCTGGATTATCTATTATTATTATTTTTTTCAAAAAATTTTTTATACATATACCCTTTAGACACCCCCAAACTCGAATTTTTACCTATTTTAACCTCTACTGCCAGTTCACATATCTCATTAATTTAACCAGATTTTTCCCCAGAAACAACTTATGAAACCCTTGAACCAAGTTGATTAAAACAGTCAAACCTTAAGTGCTAACCGGTACATAAGTTCAGACAGACTCAGATTATCATCTCAATTAAAATTAAAACTCATCATCAATCATCAATCACTATTCGAGTTAACATGCAATACCAATCTCATCATAGGATGAGATAAATTCATCCCAATCAAATGCTTAGATTCATGCAAACAATCAATATACCTAAATGTAAAAGAAAATATTTTGTGATTTTCTAAATTTTTACTTCTTTTTTTTATTAAGTGAAATATGCCTACAATATACAATTAAACTAATATGCAAAATGAAACTACTATGCACATATGCAATTAAACTAATATACAGTTAAATGACTACGGTGCAATTATAATGAAACTATTATGCACTATAATGCAATTAAACTAATATGCAGTTAAATGACTACGATGCAATTACAATGAAATTACTATGCACTACAATGCAAAATGTTGTACACTACCCCCAAACTTAACCTATGCAATGTCCTCATTGTATAAAGATAAAGAATTATAAAGTTTAAGGACTACCCTGAGTGGTCAAGCGTTATGCTCGACGGTGGATCCTCGGTTGGTGGGTCTTCAACCAGCTCCTCAACGGGCTGCAGTGGGGGATAGGCTGGTAATGGCAAGGGATTCAGAAATTGAAAATTGTCAGCGAAAGTATTAAGGCGGGGAAAAAGCAGCGGCCAGAGACGTATTGAACTCGTTCTGGGGTGCGAACATGTGATCCTTTCTGGAGGCTAACCCCTAAAGTCTCTGATTAAAGTATTGCAGCAGATTTGGAACTGATTGCTAAAAGTGGCTTTGTGTGGGATGAGTTTGAAGTCCCGGCTTGTTTCTTGATCTTGCTCTCTTTTTTCATCTAAATTTGCATCTTGTTCTTCTTCCCTCTCATCATCCTCAAAATCTAAAAATGTGAACCCAAGACCACGTGGGTGAGAATGCCCTACTTTCCAGACCGAATACCTCTGAATCATCTTCAAATCTAAGTATAGTAATGGCTGCTAGATAGGTTCATCTGTCCGCCATTGTACCCCTGCCCGTGAACATAGGGCACAGATGAGAGATGGATGAGGCAATCCGCCTTGCAGAGGCCCACGCAGATTTTAGTGAATTGAGTGATGAATGATTCGGCCCACGTCTATCAAACGGTCAATAGAACTGACTTCTCCTTTGTGATATCGCTTATGTGTGCTGATGGTAACAGTTTTGCACACAAAAAAGTGTGTCATATCTTCTCATATAAACTGAGATAACCAGTCTGGAAGTGAGACCCATTCGATGACCATGTAGCATCGGGCTTGCACAACTCGGTTAATATCTGATCATAATTCGGCCCACTTTCCTTGAGTGTCGAAAACGCACAACACAATTACGATGGCAAATTATAATAATCATTAATTTCTTGCACAGTGAATGGCACCATCTTGCCCTTATGAATGTGAAAAACGGTGACTTATCTGGGGAGTTCGCATAAAATTCCTTTACCACTGCCACCACGGCGGCATCCGGCTATGCAGTAAATGTTTCCCATCTCCTCTCGTGGATTTGGTGAAGCATCGCCCCGTCAAACTCATCTGGAGTTAGGCCATGCTCTGGAGTCAATGCCTTAGTTGCTAGATACTCAAATCTCTCCGCTGCCTCGACATTCAGAAATTTGCGTCTGTCGAATTGTCGAGTGGGGGTGGATGAACTCTCACCTCACTGTCTTTTTTGATTTCTTGATGTCATGATGCAAAAGGTTTGAATCCCACTTGTAATTGAGTGAAGGATCGGTCAAAGTTAGTTGAGACTCTGTATGAAACACCTGGTGTGCGTACTGTGATTGTTTGCCAAACTTACCCCCCAAACTTTAATTTTTCAACCCAACTTGTGAATTATCCAACACAATTGTGTATCAACCGGAAGTATACTCTAATAATTACCAAAATTGAAGTTACCTTAATGCTTGTATGAGAAAACCCAATTGTATAGTGTGCTTATGAAGATTCCCCCTCTATCAAACTGAGTATTGCTGCAATTTGAAACTCTAGATTGTGTGCAATAATGGGTGATTGTGTCATCCGAAGTGTATTCTAAATAGGATGACACTTTGGTTGAGTATTGGGATGGATTTTATGCTTGGGTAGGGTTTTGGTTGTGTTCGAGAGAGAGGGAGATGATAGACTTCTGTTTGAATGAAAGGAAGTTATGCTCAAGTCGACCACATGAGGGTTTTTTAAAAATTGAAATCCGTGTACCTCGCCGGGGCAAGAATTTTTACCTTTAAAAATGCACCGGGGCAAATTCTACCAGAATCATCTGCGCCTACGCGCATTTTTTTCTTTGTTAAACTTCGTCGGGGCGAGTTTTTCCAAAGGCATCTACGCCTAGGCGAGATTTCCCTTTGTAAAATCTGCACCGGGGCAAGATTCCTGATTCCTGATTCCTGCCTACGCGCACGTGTATAGCAACCGTTTCTCTTCTTCCTCATGTGAATGTATGCTCCCATCCTGTAACAAAATCCGTGAACCTTATTAGTGAAATCGAGGTATGAACGGTGCCATTAATCAAATACTATCCTAATTTACCACTATTTTACTCAACGAGTACTAAAGCAAAATAAATTTCAAAAATTAGAATAACCAAATGACTAGGTTGCCTCCCATCAAGCACTTGATTTAGAGTCTTTCAGCCTGACTACTCCCTGTTCTTAAGCTGGCTCGGCAAAGTCAATTGAGGTTGCTTGGCGATCGAGATCACCACCCTAATATTTCTTTAAGCATTGTCTGTTGACTTTAAATGTTTTCGCTGAATCCTAGCTATATAATTCAACGGCCCCGTGTGGAAACACTGTTTTGATGGTGAATGGGCCCGACCACCTGGATTTCAGCTTCCAAGGGAAGAGTTTCAACTGGGAGTTGAATAACAATACTACTTGGTCTGGTTCGAACTTTTTACCCATAATTTTGTGATCGTGCCATTTCTTGACCTTTTCTTTGTACAATTTGGAGTTCGCGTATGCCAGTAGGCGAAATTCATCCAACTCATTGAGTTGTAGAAGTCTTTTCTCCCCCGCTGTTGTGAGATCAAAATTGAGTTTTAGGATGGCCCAATAGGCTTTATGCTCAAGTTCCACTAGGAGGTGACACGCTTTTTCGTAGACAAGCTGATATGGAGACATTCCGATCGAGGTCTTGTATGCAGTTTAATACGCCCATAAAGTGTCATCCAATTTCAAAGACCAATCTTTCCGGCTTGAGTTTACTATTTTCTCCAAAATTCTTTTCACCTCTCTATAAGATACCTCTGCTTGGCCACTCGTCTAAGGGTGATAGTGTTAGAGTTTATGCCCTAGAGGCCAATTCTTTGATGTAATTGCTTAATATTTTTGATATTATATTTGATTGAATAAATGAATTATTTTATTATGGTTTTATTTACTGCGTTATATAAATGTTAACATAATAAAAGTCCTTAGAATAGTGATACAAATTATATGGCTTCAAGTGTGTGACTTGAACATGAAATCATATAATTACAATTAGTATCATTACTCTTAAATGTCCCTAGTCGAGTGTCATTGTTAATGAGACAACAATGATACATCGAGACTAGTATGTGGATTGACTGATGGCCTGTAAGAACCCGAATTTTAGATATTATTAAATAAGAATTTAATAAATAAAATTCTTAAACTGTGAGATGGGTTCGAATAAGAATATATATATGTGATATGAGGTATGTGGTATTATATTACATAGGGTAATATGGACTATGTAATATGTGTTTTTGTGATTTATAAATATATTATTAATATATATTTGTTATTTAGCGTAGAGACGATTTAGTTGAGATAAAAGAAGTGGATAAATTCCTATCAATATTAAATAATTTATAGAATTATTTTATCATAGTAAGTTGGTGACATTAAATATCCTTAATGTATAATCATCATATTCTTGTGTATGTGTATTAATAACTAGTATGTTTATAATATAGGTTATTAATAGCACTTAAGCTATCTGTAAATAGGTTTGGGTAGTGAAGCATGAGATAACTAAGGGAATTAACTAATAAAAATAAATATTGGTTAATTGATAGTTGAGAATTTTATTATAGAATAATATAATGTGAGTGTCAAACCTTAATTAACTATGGTAATATACTACAGGGTTTAATTTACTTAAGTAAAGGAGTGAATTAATATGTGTGTTGAATATGTGATACTTTATATATATTACTTAGAATGGTAATATGTGAGAAAGTCTAATGTACGAATAACGTTAATAAATATATATACGTTATTAAAGGGAGATGAAAATCATTATATCTTTAAATGAATAATTAATATTTGAAGAAATTATTTTGGGGATAATTTATAGAAAAGAAAGAGAAATAAATATTATATATTTCTAATAAAGGATATTAAAATAATTTCTAATATTGAATTATTTTAATAAAAGGAGGAAAAATTATTTCTGAATAATATTATTACCTTATATGTTTGGTATGAGGTAATAGGTATAATTAATTATTATAGTAAAAATATTAAAACATATTTGCTATATGTAAATAAATTGATGGAAATAATTTATTATAATAAAAAATAAACTTATTTTCTATTTTCTATATATAATATATGTACATGTGCCGTACATATAATTATTTGTAATAGATATTATATTGAGAATAATATCTTGAGACAATAAGTAAATTATTTTCTAATAATGAATGTCTTTATTTGGAGAAAACATAATATTTTATGGCAAAATACATAATTTTTAATGTATTTTCGAGAGAGTTAATTAATGAAAGAAAACTAAGTTATTAGTTTATCGTAGATATTATTGTTTAAATAATTAATAGAGTATATATTAATTATTATAAGCGTAAAGGTTATACTTATTATAAGTATAATTAATTGAGGTAACTTAGCATTAAAATGCATGTGTCACACAAATATTATATTAAGTGTGGTGAAAATGATAATAAGCTTAAGATTGAGCTTGTGAAATATGCCTTGTGTGGCACGATAATAGATTCGATGATGAATTATTTAATTCAAGGATGGAGAAATTATTAATTAAACAATTAGTCTATATTAATTGTTAATTGTTATTATAATAATATGTTGATTTATTATTATGGCTAGTAATAGTATAATAATAAGAAAATTGATTATAAATATAATCGAAATTATATTGATGAGGAATGAGATATATTGTCTTATAATATTAATTATTGATATGGACAATATACTAGTATCAAGTAATTATTTGATAATATGTTGATTAACGAGTAAATGATTTATAAATATAATAAGATTTATATTTATTTATTGTGATAATTAATCATATAAATGATAATTAATTGTTATGGAGATTAATAATTACATTGATTTATGAGGGATGAATTAATTAATATTTTAGTAATTAATTAACTGTCATTGAGTATAATAATATATAAACAAGTAGATTATTAATATGATTATAATTGCTCAATTAGTTGATATGTGCAAAGGATATGATTATTAAGAGTATAACATATAGTAGTTACGCATATGTTATATAAATTGTAATGCAACATTAATGTGACTATATAATATATATAAGAACTATATATTACAATTGAATGAATTGTGTGAGTTATGTAAATAATACATAGGTGACATTATGTGATGTGTGGTTACATTATATATGTACCTCACAAATATTATAATAAACAATTGTTACTTAGTGATTACTTCAGTAGTTTAATATAACTGAAATAATAGAGATGAGATTATCTAATAATACCCGATTAAATTCGATATGGTGAAATGTATATGGATTATATATGGATATGTACCCCAACTTACTACATTATAATGTTGTTTTCTCATTAGAAATACATTGTGACTCTAATTTAATACCTGAGTATACATGGTAGGGATATATATGATAACATAAGTGTTGTATATAACTCATGTTACCCAATTACTGAGTTTTATCAAGCCTTGTCCCAATATGATGGTCACTTTTCTCCCTCACGTGTTCAAGCAAAAGGCTAAGCCTACTATTGCTCTCAAACTCAGCAACTCTAGCTTCATAGCAAATCATCACAAGGGGAGTGGGCTAAATAGTGGAGTTCAACAACTAATCAACAACTCTCTCTTAACCTCCATGTTTTTGCTCATACCAATGGATTGAAATTAAGTAGAATAGCATTGTCTGGGTTTTCAATTTTCTATAAATAAGACTCTCCTTCACATATTCAATTTGCTGAGAATTCTGAGTAAGGGAGAATGGGGAGTGAATATATATATCAGTGGTGAGAATATAAAGAATTAAGAGAGTTATCAGTGTAGGAGAGAATTGTTATAGCAGCAAGTTCATTTCCCATTGCAGAGGTGTAACTCCCTATTCTTGATTCTTCAATGTCAACTTCTTAATTTTTACAAGATAAGATGTTAAGTTAATTTGGAATATGTTGTTAAGTGCTATATAAGATTGTAAACATGTTAGTTATGTAATATGGCTGGTGTAGAATTAAATTGATAAGAAAATATTGAGTTGGGCTAAAGTTCTGCCAAAGCAGAACAGTTTTATCTCTGGCCGGCCACCTGCGCAGCTACGCCAGTTTTGTACTGGCCAGCGGCGCAGCTGCGCCGGGCCCTGAAACAGATTTTTGTTTCCTTTTTGCAATCTGTTCATGCTATCTTGATGGTATCACTTTGGATATACATGGAAGTTAGTGGTAACTCATATTACATGTTTCTTGGTACTACATGCATGATTTTAGCCATGATAGAATGTATATCATGAAATGAAAAGCGTATGTTTTAAAGAAAAACTTATAGTTTTAAAATGAAGCTTATAGGTTTAAATATGAACGTTGACATATGCGTGAGACGTGTACATTCTGATTTTGAAAGCATGATCGTATGGTTTATATTGACATGAAATACATGTTTAAAGTGTTGAATACACACTAACATACATGATTGAAGACTATATTGATTTCAAAAGATAAACCTAGAGTTTTTGAACATATATATAGGATGTCTACATTCTGATCATTTGAGCATGTATAAGTGGCTTATATATGTGTTCTAATACATGAGAGTCATGACTACAAGGTACTCTGCATATACTAAGTTACCTTTGTTGACTTAGTGTGATTTTTATAAAAATTTAGAATGTGAAAGGTAATAGCATCAAACACTGTGTGAGTTACATTATGATCATGCAAGCATGTATATTAGGATTCATTATGCCTATAGACATGTTGACATGAGCATCCTGTGATGAAACGTGGATTTCACCTATGCACCCATATTCAAGAAAATGAATTTCTGAAGCACAGACTATGTGATTAAGTATACATGTGTATTATAAGCACGAGCATGCCTACTTAGTATTGTTTAGCCTCTTTATGTGGTAATATGACGTTAGTAGTTGTCCCTTGAGGCATGAACTTGATTTACTTGAGGTATATGAAAGTCCGACATGAAAACCATATGATTTTGACTTGGAGTAGAATGAGCATGCTAGGTTTTAAAACTTGAGTTAATGCCCTTATAAACATGTATACATGATGAACATAGTAGCATGTTTACATTATTATTTCTGAGTTATAAAATAGAATCTTAATGATGTATTAAGTGTTGATTTGTATAATGGTTATATAAAACTCGGAAACTATAATTTCGTTAAGGTTTGAGAAGTGTATGAATAATAAGGATCATATAAGTTTTAAATATATGTCAAACACCTTTAGTTAAGTGTGTGATACATGTATATGAAGGATGATAGTAAGTATGTATGGTTGAGATATATCTATACGTACCTAGCTATACTAAGCGTATAATAAGAAAGTGAAACAAGGTTCTAAGAACCAATATAGAAAACAATGTAATACTTATTATTATATTGAGAATGTATGAATGTATGACTAATGGATATGAATCCATGATTATATAACTGTGTAGGATTGCACGAAGCGCAAATATCTTAACCAGTTAAGTCGTAATTGTTAAACTACGAATCAGGCAAGTCTTTCAGTTTCTATTTGATATATGAATTCAATAATTGTTAATTGAATTGTATTATGCCATGAGAATGTTAACTTATATATGAACTGTATATGAGATATGTATGAGGTTGAAAGTTGATCTTAGATGATATGCTTGTTATGTGAGAAGTAGCATGCTTAGTAAATATAAATTGATTATAAACGCATGAACTGCGTATGATGTTATATGTTATGTGATGTATGAAAACTGTTAGAATTGCTGAGCTGTCGAGCTCACTCTTGCAAATAATCACTTTTTGCAGGTTAAGGACTTACGATAAAGATTCCGTACTTCTTGATTGATAAAGTTAGATAGTATCGCAATGAAGAATACTATTTAGATTATCGTTTGAACCATGTTTAGGTTCAGTAGTTGTACTTGATATTTTTTTGCGAGGTTTAATGCTTGTCGTACTGTAAAGATGTATTAGATAATACATAGAGGATATTAAGTTAAGATGTATACGATTATACAAAAATTTGAATAGAGTGAATCAAGATATAGTTTGATTCAGGAAAATGTAATGGATTCAAGTTATGGAATCAATAAAAGATTTTATTCAAGGAAGATTGAAAAAGTTTAAGTTATTCCGCATTTTTATAATATCGAACATGATATAAGACAGGAATAGTAAATGACCAAGATTGTAACTTGTAAAAGTTAGGAGTCATTATACGAGATCCTGATAATGAAAAGAATTTATATTCTAAATTGTAATAAAGCAAGTTTTATTCTTTAAGTTATGAATAAAAGATGTAATAGTTCAACGATAGTAGTATCATGACTGCACCGGATCCGAGGTTCGAAGGGACCTGGATTTGGGGGCGTCACATGGCCAAATCTCATTGGTCATAAATATATGAGATATTGAGTCAATGCAAAGGTACATGTTAGAGAACAATATACTGGACAGACCCACCATGAGAATTCTACGTGGAGCATTATGCAAAGTGTCATAAGCAATTCTCATAGTGGCAATGAGGTAATGATCCTCCAACCTGAAATCACTATATTACTACACGGGAATTTATGTACTTTGATATCATCAAAGGTTACCTTTAATAGGGTAGACAATAAAGGTGATTATTGGGTACATCATGAATCGTGTGAGGAATATGAGTGATCTAGATAGAATTTAACCCTCCTATATATTAGGGGTGATATCCATAGGCCTCTTGATTGAGTAGGACTATGAAATGCATGGCCATGCTCAAATAGTGATTTGTTTCATATAGTCTACTCATCGATCAAGAAAACTGAGATTAAATTATGAAAAGGATGACACATTCCATGCCTCGAGTTTAATCTAGGATATCAAGGCTAAAAGGATTAAATTACATTGTAACATTGATCACGAAAAGGTTGTATCGAATCACCGATCTTATTATTATTTGGGTAGCAGTGATACATTACTAGATGCCGCTCACTGTTTATAATTTTATAACATGATTTTAAAATTGTTGCCAACATAATAATAACCTATAGGGTCACACACTTAGAACGTAATTAAAAAGAAATTAATTTAAATTATAAGGATTTAAATATATCAATATAATTGATAGTATTTAAATTACGAATTTAAATTAATAGGATAATTTGTATATATATGTATATTAATTAAGTAAGACTTAATTAAGATATAATGTATATATAAATTTGAATTTTATTTTTCTAATTAGATTAGGTTTTGGTTAATACCTTTAACTGCTATATATATGATATATCAGCCGTTTTTAGGGCATTCATTATAAACCAAAAACCCTAGTCGCTCTTAGAGAGGGACTAGAGAGAAAAACTTCCAAAGTCCAGATCCTTGGCCGCTAGTACCGCAGCTTTCCTTGCTGCAGATCGTGTGACGATTCGCAGGACGTTCGTGTGGATACCGTAGAGACGCAGTTCCTTAGGATTGCGTTGAAGATTCGAAGCTGTTCCAGAATCTCCATCGTCTCCGTTCAGGCTTGAATAATCGGTAAAACATATCTAAACCTTTGAATTAATATGTTTTCGCATGGATCCTGTTTTAGGGTTTCAAAATTTTTTTAATTTCCGCTGCGTTTATGTGTCGAAATCCCTACAGATAGGCAGTGGCGATTCTGTGATTGACCCCATACTTGGTCAAAAGTGCTGTAAAATACTTGTTGCAGAAGTGACTTCCCTCATCACTGATGATTGCCCTTGGGGTGCCAAATCTTGTGAAGATATTCTTTTGCAAAAATTTTAAAACAACCTTCGCATCATTTGTCGGTAGTGCTACTGCCTCAACCCATTTAGACACGTAGTCTACTGCTAACAAGATATATAAATTGTTGTATGAAGACGAAAAAGGTCCCATGAAATCGATCCCCCATACATCAAAAACCTCCACTTCCAAGATCATATTGAGTGGCATCTCGTTCTGTTTGGAAATGTTGCCTACCCGTTAACATCGATCACAATTCTTTACACACTGATGTACGTCTTTGAACAAGGTGGGCCAGTAAACTCCTGTCTGTAGTACTTTGGCGGTCGTTCTTTCACTTTCGAAGTGTCCCCATATACCGATGTGTGACACGCCTGTAAGATACTCTCCACTTCACTTTGTGGCACACACCGCTGAATCATTCTATCGGCACATTGTCAGAACAAAAATGATTCATCCCACATATACCACTTCACATCATGTAAGAATTTCTTCTTTTGTTAGCGTGTCAAAGCTGAAGGGAGAATATTGCTCACCAAATAATTGGCAAAATTCGCATACCACGGGAACTCGCCATGAATCATAAACTACTGCTCATCAAAAAAAGATTCATTGATCAAAATTTTGTCTGTCTTGTCTTGATTCAAATTTTCCAATCTTGAAAGGTGGTCAGCCACCTGATTTTCTGTCCCCTTCCTATCTTTAATTTCTAAGGCGAAGTCTTGAAGGAGCAAGATCCAGCGAATCAGTCTCGGCTTTGCATCTTCCTTTGCAACCAAATACCGTATAGCTGAGTGATCGGTGTACACCACCACCTTAGTTCCAACTAGATACGAGCAAAACTTATCAAAAGCGTACACAACCGCAAGTAGTTCCTTCTCGGTGGTTGTGTAGTTCAGCTATGCATCAGTCAACGTTTTGCTCACATAGTAGATTACATAAAAAACTTTATCTCGGCATTGTCCCAACACAGCCCCTACTGCATAGTCACTGGCATCACACATCAATTCAAATGGCATGGTCTAGTCCGGTGCTATGATTACCGGTGTTGTAGTTAATTTATTCTTTAACTGCTCAAACGCCGATAGACATTCTTCATCAAATCTGAACGGTACATCTTTCTCCAACAAACTGCATAGCAGTTTTGTGATTTTGGAGAAGTCCTTAATGAACCAGCAGTAGAATCCGGTATGACCGAGAAAACTCCGAATACCTTTCACTGAAGTTGACGGTGGTAGATTTTCTATTGTTTCCGATTTTGCTTGATCCACTTCCAACCCTTTTTTCGAAACTTTATACCCAAGTATAATCCCCTCATGAACCATAAAATGACACTTTTCCAGTTAAGCACCAGATTAGTTTCTACGCTTCTTTTAAGTACCATGACCAAATTTTTTAGGCAGTTATCAAAAGAATCCCCGAATACTGAAAAATCATCCATGAATACCTCAACATTACGTTCCACCATATCTGAGAATATCGCCATTATGCATCTCTGAAAGGTTGCCGGTGCGTTACACAGCCTGAATGACATCCTTTTAAATGCGAAGGTGCCATATGGGCATGTAAACGTTGTCTTCTCTTGGTCCTCCAATACAATTACAATCTGATTGTACCCCGAATAACCGTCCAGCAAATAGTAGTATTCATATCCCGCTAATCTATCTAACATCTGATCAATAAACGGCAAGGAGAAATGATCCTTTCTGGTTGCCTTATTGAGCTTCATGTAATCCATGCACACACTCCAACCGGTCACTGTCCTCGTCGGTATCAACTCATTGTTTTCATTCGTTACTACTGTCATACCACCCTTCTTTGGGACACATTGAACTGGGCTCACCCATGCACCATCAGAAATAGGGTAGATTATTCCAACATCAAGCCATTTCAAAATTCATTTCTTCACTACCTCTTTCATAATTGGATTGAGCCTCTGGTGTTGTTCCACTGTAGGCTTTCCATCCTCCTCCATCAATATCTTGTGCATGCAGACCGAAGGGTTGATTCCCTTGATGTCAATGATGGTCCATCCAATAGCAGATTTGTATTCTCAGAGAACTCTTAACAGCTTACTTTCCTGTAAATCGTTAAGCGCAGATGCAATAATAACATGTAAAGTAGATGAATTTTCCAAATATGCATACCTGAGATGTTTAGGTAAAGGCTTGAGTTCGAGTGAAGGTGGTTCCTCTAGAGATGGTTTCATCCGAGCTGATGAAGTTCCTGCAACTTCCAACGGCTCAAATGGTATTTTGAATATTCTCATTCTAGGCTATGCATCTAACAAATGCAGATATTCCATCAACTCTAGATCGTCGCTCTCATAATCCCCTATCAATGTCATTTCCAAAAGATCGGTACTCAGTATACGACCCTGTTCATCCCCCACAACTTTCTCAATCACATCCATGCAACACTCCTCATCCTCCTTGGGGAAGTTTATGGCTTTGAAAACATTAAAGGTTACCACTTGGTCTTAAACCCTCAAGGTTAACTCTCCTTTCTAAACATCGATGAAAGTCCTATCGGTTGCCAAAAATGGTCACCCGAGTATTATCGGAATATCCTTATCCTCTTCATAATCCAAGATGATGAAATCAGCTGGGAATATAAATTTGTCAACTTTGACTAGAATGTCTTTAACAATTTCACTTGGATATGTCACCGATCTGTCCGTAAGCTGTAGAGAAATGTTTGTTGGTCTAGGTGCCGGTAAACCCAACTAAGTGTATACTAAAACCGTTTGTCGATGTCAACCTCATAAAACAACAATTTAGGCTTCTTTGATCGATTTTGCATGCACTACTCGAGAGTACCTGAAATAATAAATAACACAAAAATAAGAATAATAAAAAAAATAATGTTTAACTAAAACTGATTTAATTAAACTAATATTGAAAGTGATAAACATAGTTATAATCCCCGGCAACGGCGCCAAAAATTTGTTGGGTAAAATCTAATACGCACGACACGCAAGTATACGCGGTTAATAAATAATAGAGTGGAAGTAAAGTATCATTCCCACGGAGAAAATAACTACAATTTATCCTAACAATTACCAATTTTATATTATTCCAATTTTATTAAACCAATGATTAAGTGATGATATTTATGAAAAATTATCAATTAAACTATAACGACCACTATCTAGGAATTTGACAAGTTTTCGGAAAATTAAGCCTACAACTTCACTTATTGTTTCACGTCGAATGACACACTTCCGTTTAATTCAAATCAACTATTCCAAATTATTAACCAAGAACACAATAGTAGATATAACCATCTCTCAATAAATTATACCCATACCAACTCAACTCCACAATTGATAGAATTAAGTAAGACACATTAATTAACTAACTCACTATATCTCTATGTGAATTATAATTGAAAAAGGGTTCAGTTCAGGTTCTCTTTAGATTACGTATGATGTATAGATATCTCTATCCTACACATGAATTATGAATTCCAACTTACTGCAGAAATCACAAACATACGTTACTATGATTAGTTCTAATTCTATATTTCATCTCTCGAGTTCATATGGAATAACAAGTAATTGGTGATCAAGCAAAAACATAATTAAGCATAGACCATAGTAAATAATCTGGAAATAGTCTCAATAAACTAATATGGAAGCATGTCTATTCTCAGTTACACAAAAGCTCCATTGTAGACTTAAAAGTAAATTAGTTCATCATAGATAAATAAAAAACTTTCATCCACAAAGTTACTAGCATCATGAATACAAAGAATTGATGAAGAAAGAGAATAGAAATTGAAAGTTTAGTGCTACTCTTCTCCAATCTCGCCTTGCATTCTTCGTGCCTTAAGCCTTGCTTCAATTCTCCAACGTGTGATCTCCCAAGGTTAGGGTTTGTTAATGTCCAAGATAATCTCCTCTCTGCCCCTCTATGTGCCTTTAATACTCTTCTAATCGCGTTCCAAATCTCCCAGCCAAATATCTCAAGAATCCAACTTGAACAAAGAAACTTTAAGTTATCTGCCGCGAACCTCGCCCGACTCACATTTCAGCCTTGTCAACTGCACCCCGGCGAGCCTGCGCCTAGGCGAGCTTTCCCCGTACAAATTCTGCGCCCCTGCGAGGTTCATGAAGTTTCGGTAGATTTTTCCTTTTTTTGCACTTATTCCTTTGTTCTTGTCCTCCCGGCTTATCCCTGAACAAAACCAATGCAAACACATAATAATGCTCCTAAAAATACCCGAAGTAGCAATATCTTATGTTTAAAAGGTATCTAATTCGTAGGTATGAAATCCACTCATCAATAGGCTATGTTTGTTTGCAAGGATTATACTTGGGATAGGAATATTATTTCCAAGTGTCTTGTTTGTTTTCAAATTTAAACTTGAGACTATTAGTCTTGGGATTATAAAATGACTTAATAGTCTTGAGATTATAATTATAATCCCGGGATTATAATCCTAGAATTAATAGTCTGGAGATTATAATCTTTACAAACAAACATAGTTATAAAGAATTGGTGATGGGCTACGCAATTCGGCCTATCGACTTTAGTCCTTCACTCGCTCCTTTCATTTTTATTTTTTTCTCTTATTTTGACTTGGGTGATATATAATACTCTCTCTAACTTTTAAAATCACAAACGGTTAAAGATAGCAATTTGTCCCGTTCTTACGACGATCTACGCGCCCGTTTTAATTGGAGACGGTGATTTTAACTTTGATCGGAAATAGGGTCAAGGTTAGAAAATCACTTAATGTTATTTATGGGGATGGGGATGGGATAGTATTTGCTTTTTCAGCCCCCCACCCGCCTAGTTATATCTCAATTAAATTAATATTTATATTATTATATATTACATAATTAAAATATATGCCCTTTTGTGTGTATATTATTATTATTATTTAATTTTTCTTAATTTTATCATGTATGATCTAAAATATGATTGATTTCCATGTATTTATTATTGTAAATATAACTTAATTTGAATTTTTTATTTAAAAATTCACAAGATATTAAGTCTCGTCGTGATATAAGTTTCCCATGTAAGATTAAATTAGTGTGGGGGTTTAAGTTTCCCGTAAAAATGGTTATTAAATTTTAATTCTCGTGAAGAATGGAGCGGGTATGAAGAATTTTTATAAGGTTGGAGATGAGGGTGGGATGTGTAATTCCCGCCCCCATTGCCATTCCTAACAGTGAAGTTAATTTTTTGGGCAAATCACATGCAATAAAATGTACTTTCTCGGATCAAATTTACCTTCTTAAAGTTAAAGTTAAAATGAGATTTTATCAAACTCAAAATTAAAATGATGCAATTAACTTTTAAATACAATAAATATTTATATTTAGTAATAGTTTTTATGTAATTTATAATTTTTGTCAATTGTATTATCTAAATCTAGATTAATTCAAATCAATTTTAAATTTAAAAATATCTCAAAAAATTAATATTAATCCTATATATTTGACCGGATGGAAGTATTAACCCTTTTTAATTTTTATTACAATCAAATTCCATCAAAGAAGAAAGTGTTTTATCCTACCAAACTATACAAGATGAAGATCAGTGTAATTACCAAAGCATACCAGTCATGCCCTTCTCCTTCATAAAACAACCCATAAAGAACAATGAACATCACAAAGAACCATACACTACCCCATCCTACACTTTCATAACCACCATCTCTCTCAAAATATCCTCCTCTGCCACCACCATGGCCACGATACGTTCGGATCATAGGCAAATAAAAGCTCAAAAAATAAATAATCAAAATCAACATAAGAGGTCCGAACAATGTCTTAAAAACCATGTACACTACCAAAACCAGCATTAGAGGTACTATAACTGATCGACTAGAGAAATAAATGAAAAGGAGAAGCAAAATAGGTACAACCACCAGGAAATCGAAGCCCATTTTTTCGACTAAGGAGAAACTGTTCATGAGGGAGCGTCCGTAAATGATAAACCATAAGGTAATCACCATTAAAAATGGGATTAATGGATGTGGTCCGTCCGCCATTTTATTTTTCATGAACAAAAATCTCTGTTTTTCATGTCAATGTTGACGAAGTTTTATACAGCTAGCTTGATTGAAGCAGAAAAAAGTTAGTTTGACATAAGGTTAGCCTAATTCTGAAGATTTTTAGGTGAATTTTAGTTCATGTTTTGTGCATCATACTGGTTCATTTGGTTATGGTAATTTAAATTAGTTACAATATCAGGGGAAGGATTGTACAAGTGTAGAGCCGGTTCTGGGTTTTTTAAGGCCAGGACAAATTTTCTCAAGTGTGTCTCTTTATTCAAATTAAACAAAAAAATAAATAAAATATTTGGTAAATCTTCATCTAAATTTTCAAGTGAAGCATTGGTTTGTTAACAAAATATTTATTCAAAGATCCTCTTAAACTTTGAACAATTTCTTCTTTTTTCTTTCTGTCTCTTGAGATTTCCGAAAAGTTTTTTCTTAGGAAACATTTTTTAATTTTTATAATAAACACAACGCAATAAAAAATAATAAAACTAATTAACAAAGAACAATAAAACCTGGATTTTGAGCATATTTTCTTCCACTTGAAACTTCCAATTATAAAGAACAAGAATTTCAACCAAGTTTTCTATTGAATCAAATAATAAATAAGAAAAAGTTAACAAAGATATGTTACATGTATTACAATTTACAAAATTTATACATTTAGATTCTATATGTATGAATGTATCTTTAAAAAAAACTACCTTCAAAGAAAGGCACTGATCTAGCCGGTGGATGATTTATTTTTCAACTCTGTTGGAGAAGAGGAGAATCACCGGAAAAAAAAAATTGCTTGAGTTGTGTTGTGTCAAAGGGTTTTTCCTTCAGTCAAGAGTCTGAGAGGGTTTGTCATGGCTGCTGTCATTCATTCGGGACGTTTGGATTGTTTGTGATTTGGGCCATGGGCATGTTTTGAATTCCTGCTTATTGCAAAATACTGACTTTTGAGTAGACGATTGCTGACTCGTGGGGTATATATACATAAGTTTATAAAAAAAATTGGGCTCCCCTAAGCTTTGGGCTCCGGGCGGTAGCCCTGACCCAAGGCCGGCTCTATACAAGTGGAAAGTTTCATATACCTAAAAGAGGGGGGGAATGTCATGGAAAAGTTGTATAGAAAGTTCTTGATTTTAACTAGTCTTGCTATGTATAATGACAATTTTATGTCCATAGTAAATTTCGACGTAAGTACATATATGAGATATATAATAATTAAGAATGGTCCAACCATAATATATTCTATTTTATCGCTTAGGCTATGTTTGTTTGTAATGATTACACTTGGGATATGACTATTAATTTTAAATGTCTTGTTTATTTTTAAATTTGGGCTTGGAACTATTAGTCTAATGATTATAAAATAACTTAAAATTGGGGAATATTTAATATCATTTCTAGCTAGGTATTATTATCCCATCATATAGAATTAAAAATTTATGGACAAAACTAACCTTTATTTCTTTTAATATAACGTGTATTAATAAATAGAAATTAAAGAAAATAGAAAAGAAAAAAATAGAAAAGAATATAAATATTTTCCAGTATAGTTACTTGGTGGTTTATTCTTACTCTGTCGCCTATCTTTATCAAAGCATACATGATATGTGCATGCGTGCCTATGTACCGGAGATACAGTTGTGTGTATGAAATTTAATAATTGAAGAGCAGAAAAGGTTCCAATTTCATTATTTTACTGTGTTTCCACGTAGGCTATTATGGACTGTCCTCCACTAACTAACATTTGTTAGTTTCTATAGTTTTGTTTACACGCTAGTTATATTAAAAGAAAATAATTCTTTATTTTCTTAAAATGATTTTTTCATGACGAGCTTCATTATAATTATATCTAGTACGTATAAGTGATATGTTTAAATATTTTTTTATTTATTTATAGACGCCTTTTTGATGTATAAACAAATTTAAATTATAATTTAAAATATATTATTATTGGTAAGAGTATAATAGTCCAAATGATATTTTTTATCCAATCCTTTAATTAATCTTGTAAAGAACAAATATAACATGAAATTATTTTATGTTATCCCATGAATAATCGTATAAAAAATAAGCATGTGACTAGGATTATTTAATCCTAAAATTAATAGCTCATGTATTATAATTCCGGAATTATAAATTTTACAAACAAATATAGTCTTATGTTGTGTTTGGTTTGTGGAAATGGAATGGAATGAGCTGGGAATGGAATGACCATTCCTTTTGGAATGACTTAAAACATGTTTGTTTAGTCGATTGGAATGACCATTCCATTCCTTTAGTTATTCCCTCTCAATTCTTGTAGTTATTTTTCATTCCTTTCTAAATAGGTGGGTTTATTTCATTCCTAAACCAACCTCATTCCCCTCTTTTCCTACCTTTTTTTATTCTACTTCATTTTTCTTACAAAAACGTTATGTTTATATTTATTTTGAACTATTTTTTTTGTATTGTTTTTAAACTAATATTTTTTGACTTATTTAGTTTCAATGGAAATTAAATTTATTTTTTGTATAAAATAAATTTGCAACGTTAAAATTTATATATAATAATTTTACTAGTCAAATTTATGACCCAGCTAGCACATAATTATTAATGATATTAAATTTATTACCCAACTAGCACATAATCATTTTAATATCATAATTTATTACCCAGCTAATTAATAATAATAATATCATAATTTAATATCGTTAATAAGTATAACATGCTATTGTTATAACATGCTATTGTTATTTTAACGTAATTACCCATAAAAATTACCCAACTAACACATAATTTGACTAGAAAATTACAGCTAGCACATAATTATTTGACTAGTAAAATTTTTTGTATTGTTTTCATACTAATATAAACAGCACATAATTATTGTTAAAATATTTTTTTTTATTAATAATCATATAATTTCAAACAGGAAGAAGAGATTAAATGGTAACTTTTTAAGGCACTTAAAAAGTATAACATGCTATTGTTATTTTTTAAATAAAAAGTTGATTACTATTTTTACAAAGAAAAAATAATATTCCACAAGTTCTCACTCTCACAACAATTTTATATGAAAGTCTCACAAAAATTTCATGTCTCACTCATGAAAATTTTCCTTATGAAAATATTAATTTTCTTTAAATATATTAAAGTACTTACATATACTAAATTAATACTGTTGAAAATTTCATATTCAAATTTGATGTTGAAAGTAAATATATATGCTTATGTGTAAAGTCCTTCAGAGAATTAATGTACAAGGACTTAGATGATAGATCAAAAATATTAGGTTGATCTGTGCTTTAATGTTTATCATTTTGTAAATAAATGTATAGAAGAAAGATCAACGCTGTTAGGTTGATCTATTTTGAGATGTAATTGTTAAGCCTCAACAGATTCGTAGTCTGTCGAGCCAGCTAGAACTTTGCAGAAGCCAAGGCAGAATCGTGGAGTATCGAAGAAGTTATTTCAGAATCGTAGTCTGTCTTAGAAGCCATACTCAAAATCATGGAGATAATCCGAGTACCTGCCGAGCCAAGTCAAGAATCACAATCAGCTCTCGAAAACGTGGAGTCTGCAAAACAAGCAAGTGAAGATCGTAGTCTATCAGAGTTTAAGAGAAATTGTAGTGTTCTCTACGATCAAGGCTGAATCAAGCATGAGCACGACAAGACACAACGATCATGATCCAAAGACAAGGATCGTGGTGTCTCTCCAGTCAGCATCAGAATCGTCTAACTGATGAAGGATAAAGTATGACAAATGGAGAATGGATTATAGATGTTGACATTTTGGTAGTCCCAATTATCCAACATTCATCCTCAGTATGCATCGAAGAAGCGTATTGAAGAATCTAAGAAAGGACTGCATGCCTGCTGAAAACACCTTTTCAGGTGTTAGGTGAGAAAGCAGTCTATTGTGTCAGTGGGCCAGGCGGCAGAACAACAGATTTGCAGGAAGTCAACATCAGTGCTCAGAATCGTCTGAAGCATTTAATACTGCAACGGATGCCTTCAACAAAAATATTTCAAAGGCTCCTTCATAAGAAAATCAGATACAGATTCAAAAGCAAGCAAGCAAGAACTAAAAAGCTCAAGAACACTCAACGTCCAAACTCTACGATCCTGAAGAAAAGCTTGCACAGCTATTCAGTTCTTTAGAACTTATGCTTAATAGCAACTGAGTAGCACAACCCAAGAACTTAACTCTCAATCAAGTGTATACCAAGTCTGCTGGACTTGAAGAGTTCTAAGTGAACTAAGAAGTTCTAATACTGTTGGTCTTGAAGGAATCTAAGTGAATCAAAGAAGTGTAAAGACATCCTTAGTGGATTTCCTACTCGTGGAGTAGAAGAGTAGACTAGGAGCCTTGTGTGCTCTGAACCACTTAAAATCATTGTGTCTGATGTCTGCTATAACTGTTATATCTGTTACAAACTGCTATAACTGCTTATCACCTTTAAACTTGGTTTATCTAAAAGGAAAGCAAACAAATCATATATTCTGTTGTGCTTAACAAATCTGATAAGTATTTTGAAAAAGAAAAAAGTTTTAAAATATCTATTCAACCCCCCTTCTAGATAACTATTGTGCTTCTAGGAACTAATAATTGGTATCAGAGCATGTTCTCTCAACTAGCCTACAAAGCTTGAGTAGATCTGATGGCACATCTGATAAGCGAATCCAAGACCGGTGGAGGCAGCAAGCCACCAATGTGCAACAAAGACAAAGTTGTTAACTAGAAAGTTCGTATGCAAGCCTACATGGATTCAATTGATGAAGATCTGTTTGAAACAGTTCTGAATGGGCCCTACGTACCAATAAATCTTGCACCAACCCCAGAAGATCCAAACAAAATGACGATCAAGATCAAATCAGAATGGACTGACAACGATAAGAAGAATGTCCAACTAGACAAAAGGCCAAGAACATTCTGTTCCAGTCTTTAGAAGATGATCTGTTCGAAAACGTGGTCAACAACAAGTTTGCCAAAGAAGTCTGGGAAGCACTGCTCATCATCCACGAAGGAACAGAAGAAGTCAGAGAAAACAAGCAATCTCTTCTAACTCAACAGTATGAGATGTTTACCCATGTTCCAGGAGAAAACGTGTCTTCCACCTATGAAAGATTCACCATGCTGCTCAACTCTCTTCGAGCTTTTGGAAAGATCTATCCAAACAAAGATCTTATCATCAAGTTCATGAGGTCCTTACCAAGCAAGTGGGATGCCAAAACCACTGCAATCAGAGAATCAAAGAACCTTCATGAGATGACTGCTCAACAACTTTATGGCAACCTTCTTACCTACGAACTAGAGCTGACTCAACGTGCAGAAACTCTATCTCAAGGAAGAAAGAAGGATAAAGGAGTTGCTCTCAAGGCAACAGAAGCCACCTCCAAAGCTCCTACTGGAAATGAATCTAACTCTAAGGAAGATGATGATGAGGACATTGCAATGCTGGTCAGAAGACTCAAAAGGTTTATGCACAAAGGTAGAAGCAACAGACCTAAGAGATTTAATAACAATAGCAGCCAGGAGCATATCAATGACTTATGTTACAACTACAAGAAGCCTGGCCACTTCATTGCAAACTGCAACAAACCTATTAGAGAAGAGCTGAAACGAAAGACGAATCCAAAAAAAGAGTTCAAAGGCTACAAAAAGCTTCAGAAGAAAGATAAAGGCCTAGTAGTCGGAGGTTAGTGGAGTGACTCAGATAACGACACCAATCCTGAGTCTGAAGATGATGAAGAACCTCAAGTAGCCAATCTGTGTCTGATGGCCAAAGATGCAAAAGATAAGAAAAACACTGACCATCATGAGGTAAGCATCGATGAGGTATTCGATTTTAACTCTCCTGATGTAGACATTGATGATTTAAGAACTACACTTCATGACATAACATCTGATTTGCATCAATATATGAAGTGGTTCAGAGTTCTGTCTAAAGATTATTTTGGTCTTCAAAAAGAGAAAGAGGAAGTTCAAAAAGAACTGGAAATAGCTCTACTCAGTACTGCCTCTCTTTCTAAGCTTGAAGCTGAGAATAAACTCTTAAGACAAACCAATGAACTGAGCATATAAAGAGAGTTAAATCTAACCTCTAAGATTGAGGAGCTAGAAAAGACTATCTCAATGTGGAATAGGTCTTCCTCATCCATGGACTTCCTGATCTCCAGTCAGAGAAGTGCATCTGACAGAACAGGCTTAAGCTTTGGGGAATCTACCTCAGAACCATGTGTGGAAAAGATAAAGGAAACTAACATTGGTAATGCTTCAAATTTTAATAGAGGCATTATATTTGTGAAATCCACAAAGAAAGAAGAACTAATGCATCCTTGCTCTTCTGATCCAAGTCATGTCCCAAGACATAACGGATCTCATGTTGGCCTGGGATTCATAAAGGTGAAGAGTAACCCATTCACCACTCTCCAACCTCGAAGGGTCGTGAAGTCAAGCAAAACCGACTCCACGAACCAACAAGGAAGGAATCGTGGAGTTGAGATTCACTCATCACAGGCTCTACATCACAAGGCTGCATGGAAAAAGAAGAACCAGCATAAGGAAAAGGCCACCAAGTATCCACACAAGTCCAAATGGAGAAAGAATCCACACACACACAAGCATACATAATGCTAGATGCTTTGCATGTAGTAGATATGGTCATAAGGCTGCAGTATGCTATTATAATTCTATACATAATAGACCCAAAGTCAAGCAAATCTGGGTTCTCAAGGGTACTAACAAAGTAGGACCCATGCAAGTCTAGGTACCAAAATGAAAGCTTAACCTTACTGCAGGATTCGAGCTCCACGACCACCACATAGTATCTGGACAGTGGATGCTCAAGGCACATGACCGGGAACAAGGCCTTCCTGTCTAACTTCACAGAGAAGAAGGGTCCAACAGTCATCTTTGGAGACAACAGCTCTGGCAAGACAAGAGGATATGGCTCAGCTGGGAATGGTGCAGTGTCCTTCAGCAAAGTAGCTTATGTGGAAGGACTAAAGCATAATCTTCTGAGCATCAGCCAACTTTGTGACAAGGGTCATCAAGTTACTTTCCACAACAATCAATGTCAAGTTAGAGATCTGAAGACCTCTTCTATAAAGATGACTGGTGAAAGAGAAGAAAACATGTACACTGTCAATCTTGCTCAACTGAGTTCTGATGATACAGTCTGCTTTCTTGCTAAAGCCTCTGAAGAAATGAGCTGGTTGTGGCATAGAAGGTTGTCTCATCTCAACTTCAAGAGTATGTCAAAACTGGCCTCGAAAGATCTAGTAGCAAGCCTGCCCAAGTTCAGCTTCATAAAAGATCAAGGCCATAAGGAGTGATCATGGTAGAGAGTTCGACTTCTCAGAAATGGATCAGTTCTGTGCAGACAATGGCATCAGTCACAACTTCTCATCTCCACGAAATTCACAGCAAAACAGAGTAGCTGAAAGGAAGAATAGAACGTTGATCGAAGCATGAAGGACTCTACTAGCAGCAGCTCATCTGCCTAAATACTTTTGGGTAGAAGCCATCAACACTGCCTGCTACACTCAGAACAGGTTTCTTGTCCACTCTACACTGAAGAAAACTCCCTATAAGCTGTGGAGAGGAAGAAAGCCCAATGTCAGTTATTTCCATGTGTTTGGTTGTGCATGCTACATTCTCAACAATGGAAAATAATATCTGACTAAGTTTCAACCCAAGTCAGACGAAGGAATCTTTCTTGGATATGCCTCAGACAGCAAGGCCTATAGAGTGTTCAACAAGAAGATGCTAAGTGTTGAAGTTTCGATCCACATTATCTTTGATGAAACAGACTCAAACAAGTCTGCACCACAAGACACTGCGACTGATGATCCAGGCACCACGATTGAGGTGGTTGAGCCCAACACCACGATCACAGTCCAAGAAGGTGGAATCATCGAGCCTGAAGAAGAAATCGTGGAGAGAGCTGCACCAGACGATGATCCTCTGCAACAAGAAATAGAAGTTAATCTTGAAGAGTTCAGATAAGAAGGCACCAGAACAAATGTTCCAACAGGGAACAGATGGGCAAGAGATCACACTCAAGACCTGATCATTGGAGATTCAACTGCAAGGATTAGGATAAGGTCTACAACTCAGAATGAGTGTTTCTATCTGAGCTTTCTGTCCCAAATGGAACCCAAGAAGATAGAAGATGCGATGGAAGACTCGAGTTGGATAGAAGCCATGCAAGAGGTGCTGAATCAGTTTGAAAGAAGCAAAGTCTGGAGATTAGTTCCTAGACCAAGGAATCACCCAAACATTGGCACCAAGTGGGTCTTCAGAAACAAAATGGATGAAGATGGGGTGATCACAAGGAACAAGGCAAGACTAGTGGCCAAAGATTATTTTCAAAAAGAAGGCATTGACTATGACGAGACCTTTGCACCAGTTGCCAGACTAGAGGCTATCAGGATATTCCTTGCCTTTGTTACTCACATGAAGTTCAAAGTCTTCCAGATGGATTTCAAGAGTGCATTTCTGAATGGAGAACTTCAAGAAGAAGTATTTGTGGAGCAACCTCCAGGTTTCATCAATCCAACTCTCTCTAATTATGTCTATAGATTAGACAAAGCCTTATATGGACTTAAACAAACACCTAGAGCATGGTATGAAACACTAACTAACTTTTTTATTGAAAAAGGATTCACTAGAGGTAGAGTAGATACCACATTATTTCCTAGGAAGCACAAAGATAAAGTTTTACTAGTTCAAATATATGTAGATGATATTATCTTTGCTTCTACTGATGAAAATCTATGCAAGAGATTTGCCAAGCTTATGTAGAGCAAGTTCGAAATGAGCATGATGGGTGAGTTGAATTTCTTCCTTAGACTGCAAGTGAAGCAGACTGATGAAGGTATCTTCATTAACCAAGCCAAGTACATCAAAGACTTACTTAAGAAGTATGGCATGAAATCAGCCTCTCCCATGAAAACACCAATTGTTCCAGTAACTAAGCTTGACAAAGATGAGAAAGGTAAATGTATTGACATTACTCAATACAAAGGTATGATAGGCTCCCTTCTCTACTTAACTGCCAGTAGACTAGATATAATATTTGCAACATGTATATGTGTGACGCCCCCAAATCCGGGTCCCTTCGATTACCTCAGATCCGGTGCAGTCATGGTACAATCATCGTCAATCTATTACATCTTTTATTCATAACTTAAAGAATATAACTTTTCTTATTACAATTTAGATTATAAATTCCTTCCATATCCAGGATCCGTATAATAACCCCAAACTTTTATAAGTTTCAATCTTGGTCATTTACCATTCCTGTCTTACATCATATTCGATGTTATAAAAATGCGGAATAACTTAATCTTTTTCAATCTCCTTTGAATAAAATCTTTTATTGATTTCATAACTTGAATCAATTACATATCCTTGAATCGACTTATGTTATGATTCATCCTATTCGAATTTACTATATAAACTTTTACATCTCAATTTGATATCCTCTATATGTATTGATAGTACAACTTTACAACTCAACATGTATTAAACATCGTAAACTACAATCATGTACATCTCCTAGAACCTAAAAATGGTTCAAGGGCATATATTTAAATAAATCAATCAATCTTCTTCGATACTATTGAACTCTATCAATCAAGTAGCACGTAATCTTTACCGTGAGTCCTTAACCTGCAAAAATGGTTATTTACAAGAGTGAGCTCAACAGCTCAGCAATTCTAACAGTTTTCATACATCACATAGCATATAATATCATGCTCAGTTCATGCATTCATAATTATTTAAACATATTACGCATGTTACTTCTCACATGACATGCATAGAGATTAACTTCACAATTATATCATCAAAGATCAACTTTCAATCTCATACATATCTCATATACATTTCATATATATAAGTCAACATCTTCATAGCATAATACAATTCAACTAATAGTTATCGAATTCATATATCAAATAGGAATTGAAAAACTTGCCTGGCGCATAGTTTATCAACTACAACTTAACTACTTATAGCTATCTGCACTTCGTGTATTCCTACATAATTATACAATTATGGATTCATGCCCATAAGTCATATGCATCCATACATTCTAATTGAAATAACAATTGTTACATTATTTTCTAACTTAGTTCTTAGAACCTTTGTTTCACTTTCTTATCATAATCTTATAATAGCTACGTATGTATATGTATACCTTAACCATAATTAATATCAACATTCATAAACCCTTATCACACACTCGACTTGCTATGTGTTCGACACATATTTAAAACTCATAGATATAAAATCAACACTTTCCTTGCATTTTGCAAACCTTAGGAAAATTGTGACGCCCTCAGAATAGGTCTAGTCAACCCAACCCATTCTGAGTCACCAACCACATGGTACGGAATTCAAATAATAACTTTTATATCAAAAGGTCGTGAGCAGGACGACCATACAAGCTGTGAGTGTCAATACAAATCGTATATAATACAAAATATAAACACTCAAATTTAGTCCTCAATAGTTACAATTATTATCACACTATTATACAAAAATAGTGATGACTACTACTGCTCTTAATTCTGCCCATCACTCTGTTCCCCGACTAGTCCCTACAACATTCTCATTTCCTGAAGAGGACAATAAAATAAAAGGGTGAGCTCAACTAGTCCAGTAAAGAATATTATGACTAAGATAATAAAGAATAATTTATCGTTAGTCTTCAACAAATCAGATAAAATATTATGGACAACAAGTTTTAGATAAACAACTGCAGCTGAAGTAACAATGCATCAGAAGAGTTAAGTAAGAAATAATGTCTATTATCTTCTATGATTTAAAAGTCCATAATCAATAGTTTATCCATGTAACATCAATCAATATATATCTTGAATCAAATATTCATCTTTGCACTACAGGCCAAAGATATTCATTTGTATCACCAGTTGGACATGTTCATCTCAACACCTATCATCTTTGCACTATAGGCCAAAGATATTCATCAGCTAATCATTCATCTTTGCACTACAGGCCAAACAAATTCATCAAATAATCATCCATCTTTGCACTACAAGCCAAATATATTCTTTTGTATCACCATTTAAGACTGAAGATGATGAAAAATATTTTAAAGAACGAATCCAGTGAGATAAATGACAAAAATTAGGGATTCGTAATTTAGTTTATCCAAGTTCAAGAATACTCCATAATAATTAATTGTGGAGCAAAATTCAAGAATGACGATCAAAACTTGGATCCAATCAAAGATAGGAACCATAATAGCCAACTTGGACAAAAAAAAAGAAAATTTAATTTTTCTATAAATAGTGTCGTATACATTAATAGTGTCGTATACGTGAATAGTAACTCCGATATGAAAAGGTAAAAATTTCACAATAAAATTCATACCAATATTTCGGTGTCATGATATTGAAAGAAATAACATCATTTTTGAAAAAATAGCATCCCTTACCTCAAAAGACAAGTACTTCTGACTGAAATATCGGATATAATGCTGAAGAAAATTTGCACTACTTATCAACTCTCAAAGTATCTAAATACTCACAAAAATAAGCTCGATATTATAGAGAGAGAAAACTTCTGATTCTGGTGTGATTTTCAAATTCTAACTAAGCACCCTATTTATAGGAAAATGCTTAGGACGCCAAAGCAGAAAATTTAATAAAATATTGTTAATTTTTTTTCTTACGTACACCACATCACAATCTCAGCACTCCACAAGTGGGTCCCACCCTCAAAAAACATTTTTCTTAAAAAAATATTTATAACCCCAAAAATTAATTCAGACCCAATATTCCGGAACTTCAATAATTCATAATAAATAGCCATTTAATCAGAAAAATACGGATTTTATGTCCATTTTATAGGAAATTTAATTCTCTACAACTTTGTAGAAGAAAGTTTTTTCAAATTCCGAACGAAAAATGACCCAAATTTACATACGGATGAATTTGCAGGCTATAATCAAACTTCACTCAAAAACAGGGCCCACCAACACATTTAACTTGTTTTTTATAATAAAAATACTCCGGACCCAATTTCCTCTCTTTCTCCTCATTTTATTCACATATCGTGCATTCATTGTAAACATATCACCGTTATTATATTATTATATTATTACATCATACACTTATAATGTAATATTACAATAATATATTTGAATGAATTATTTTATCGAAGAACATAAAATATCAACTCTCAATAATTATTTCTTTAAAAATTCCTCCATTAAATAAATATTTCCTTATCATTTTTATATCAATAATTAATTATTCACAATAATATTACAGAATCACAATAATGACAACCATGTCATTCACAGGAAAGAGGGGGCTTTCTGATAAGGATTTCTCGTTATTGACGCACAATTAGATTAACTAACTCCTTTCCTAGACAGAACTTTCTAGACATTGCCAATAATGCTGTCTAATAATATTATTCAAATAATATGAATTATTGATTTGATAATGTAAAATGTTGTGCAGTGACAATTATTGAAACAACAATAATATAAAATACTGTGTAATACCGTGTGCTACTGTGCAACAACGAGTATTACTTTATTTTAACTAACGGGTATTTCAACAGTTTTAACGGTAACTGTTATGACGTTATTTTTAGAAAACTCATTCTTGTTATTTTCTTCATCCGATATTTTTTCGTTATGGGGCCCACAAATGGCTGCGCCGTCGTACGAATATTCCCCGACAACAAGAATATTCTACGACCAAATGAATATTCCCCGACAACAATGAATATTTTATAACCACTTGCTTATTTAAAATATTTGCGCATTTTACCCATAACTTACCACATTAATCAAATCAACCCCTTACTATTTCAAAATAATAAATAGAAGAAATTCAATTTTATTCATAAAAAGTTGGGGTCTTACAAAAATATTATCAAATCCGGGTTTTATATCACTTTTACACTAATGAACACTCAAAGCATCATTTATAAACCCTGTTTTATAACTCAGGAATACAATGTACGCATACCACCATGTTTAGATCACATTTTTTAAAAAAATAATCAGGCAGCAGTGCCCTGTGGCGCAACTGCACCACATTTAGACCTGGGAGGGGCACAGCTGCGCAGCTCTCTGTCCAGACCAGATTTGGCTTTTTGATTTCTAGTTTCGTTTTGGTTTTCTAGCATGCATAGGTACTAACACATAGCATGTTAAACATCCTTTAATAAATCCAAATTATTCACTTATAGCTAGCATATGTCATCCTTTAAAACTTACTTTAAAACATGCACGTATAGTGCATATCACATCTATCTAGTGGGGTGTACATACCAATCATGAATAGAGGCATACAAATCCTATCATGCTTGCACATAAAGTCAGAATGTAAGTAACTCAATGTTCGTCCATCTTACTTTCAAAACTTTCTAAGTTTTATTGTCAAAATTCATGTCATACTTAAACTAATCATGCAAGGCCACTTTGAATCACTTGTCATGCTTATTTATACATGTATCTACACATGCTTACAAGGTTAAAACATAACCACTCCGTGTTTATAAAACTTAGTTTGCAAAACTATCCGAGTTTGCCTTTGAAATCGTTTTAAACCAAATCAAAGCAATCTAACACATACAAAACAACTTTGAATCTTATGTCATGCATAGCTAGACTTCGCATACATGCTATCAAGATTAGAATATAAGGTACACATGTTTTGTCAAAGTTTGCTTTCAAAACCTTTATATAATCTTTGGAAAAATAACTATTTAAGCAACTCATGATATGCAAAGGTACTCAAGACCATATGTCATACTTATTTGTATGCATGACTAATCCATTTACATAAGCTACAAATATCAGAATTCAAAAGTTTTAAGGTTAGTCTAGATTTGTTTTCAAAATCTTCAAGTCTCTTTTCAAAGCACACACTAATCATGCTAAAGCAATGCATTATTATTAAGGTATCATTTAACCACATATCAAGTCCGTTTTCATGCATATCTAGACCGTACAAACTTGCTTAGAAGTCAGAACATAAACATCTCAAGTATATGTCGAAGTCCATTTTTAAAACTTATAACTTTCTTTAGAAATCGCATACTAATGAAGTCAAGAACGTTCATGCTATGTCAAGGTACACATTTATACATGTTAAACCTGTTTTCATGCATGTCTAAGTGATATTAACATATTAGGACTCATCAAATTATAACAGAAAAAATTACTTCTGACTGGTGTCTGGCGCAACTGTGTTGTGCTAAGCCTTGGGAATAGCGCAGCTGCGCTGCCCCAAAACAGCCCAGACACAGCATACGGCGCAGCTAGGCCGTTTTGAACTGCAGGACTGGTGCAGCTGCGCCCTTCCTGGACAGTTTCAGAAACGTCTCTACATTAGCAGAAACCAGCAACCCAATCATGCAAACCTTTATATATAATGCTTAAACTAATCCACATTGCTTCCAACTTGCATATATACTCAGTAAACACATAGCTATTAACTACCAAGCTAATCAACAAGAAATTTTATGAATTTCTAAGAATTCATCATCTTGAAATTCAAGAACATGATAAGGTAATCTTTACCTCTTTAAAGCTTGAACGAACTCCTCCTATTGATTTCTCTCTCTTTCTAACTCAGTGTGCTCACACTATACCTTATACTTAACAGAATTTCAGCAATTCAATTTGAGAAGAGAAGGGCTTCATTTTATAGAGAATGAATTACACAGTCAATGCCATTCTCCATCAATTCAAACTAATGGGGAGAAGAAGAATTCGTTGGTTAATGGCTTGGGTTGGTAGAGTAGTTGGAATTCACTATTGAACCCACTCCCCCCATGATGATTGCACTCATTTATTTTCTCTGAGTTTAAGAAATGGAGATAGGTTAGGCTTAGGCCAATGGCCATTCACGTGTAGAAAAAGAGACTCATATAATGGGACAACTCCCTTTAACTCAGCATTAGCCAATTGGTGCAAACATACTAAATTTTTAACTCCAATTTGGACTACATAAGTCACCCTTGAGAACTTAATATTATTACCCTATGATAAGTTAGGGGGGTACATATACACATATATATGTACACATATACATGTGCACACCCATAAACAAATAAGTATACTCATACATATAATAATGTACCTCATGTACATTGTTTAATTCAATAATATTTTAATTGGACTAAATATAATTTAGTTGGGTACCATCATCCCACCATTTTCCATAGAATTATTATCTCAAGTACACCCAATTATTATAATGATAATTAATATCAAATATTTATTAACTCACCATTTAATAATTATAGTTAAACCTCCAATTGATTTAACTCTACTATTTATGCTACACAAAGCATAGCTATATAAGCTTAGAAATTAATAGGTCTCAAGCTTAACACAATAATCTCACCAACTAATATTACATCTTATAATATGGTCATAAAGTATTATCATTACAATACTTATATGTTCTCATAACATATATACTTGTACATAGCAATTAATTCTCATAATAACATTAATCAAATCCGTTTAATCATTCTTTCATTAATTTATTTAATGAATTATTCATCCTACCACTTTGCCTCACTAGGCATATCTCACAAGCTCAATATTAAGCTCATTATTGCTTTCACCACACTTTAATATTTCTTTAATATAAGGTTTGTGTGACACATGCACTTTAATACTAAGTTATTTAGTTACCATAAATAATTATACACTTATAATATGTATAACCTTTATGCTTAGAATAATTAATATTTACTCTATTAATTATAAAATCTACGGTAAAATAGTAACTTAAGTTATTTAATATATTAAAATAACTTAGTTTTCTTTTATAGATTTAACCCTCTTAAAAATACATAAGACATAAGTACTATTATGTATTCCTTCATAACATATTATAAAATATTTTTATTATGTTTTCTCCAAATATAGGCATTAATTATAATAAAATAATTTATTCATTTTCTCAAGATATTAATATAATATCTAAGTATTATTAAAATAATTATATGTACGACACATGTACACATATTATATAGAAAATAGACCATAAGTTTATTTTTTATTATGATAAATTATTCCCACCAATTTAGTATATATAGCAAATATATTTTAATATATTTATCATATTAATTAATTATACATATTACCTCATACAAAGACATATAAGGTAATATTATTATCTAAAATAACATTCTCCCTTTTATTAAAATAATTTAATATTAGAAATTATTTTAATATCCTTTATTAGAAATATATTATAATTATTTCTCTTTCCTTCTATAAATTATCCCCAAAATAATTTCTTTGATCTATACATTTAACCATATCTCAAATATTAATTAGTTCTCTAATCAATATTTATTTAAAAATATATTGGTTTAACAACGTATATTTAAATTTTATTAACGTCGTTCGCACATTCACATAACACCATGCCAAGTAATATATAAAGGCACTTACAATAATCACATACTCCACACATATTTTAACTCACTATTTACTTAAGTGATCTTAAACCCTTTACTATATCACCATAGTTAATTAAGATTTTAATATTCAAATTATATTATTCCATAATATAACTTTCAATTTAAATTAACCAACATTTATATTTATTAGTTAATTCCCTTAACTAATTCATGCTTTACTATCTCAATCCGTCCATGGATAGCTTAAGCACTAATAATAACTTATATTATAATCATACTAGTCACTAGTATACATACTCAAGAAGATGGTGATTATACATTAAAGATATTTAATGTCACCAACTTACTATGATAAAATAATTATATAAATTATTTAATATCGATAGATAAATTTTATCCATCTTCTTTACCTTACTAATTCTCCACTACAACGAATAACAAATGTATAATAATAATATACTTATTAAAAACAAAATCACATATTGCATAGTTCATATTACCCTATGCAACACAATACCGCATACTCATAACGCATTTATATATTCTTATTGGAACCCAACACATGCCTTAAGAATTTTATTTACTAAACTCTTATTTTAATAATTTCTAAAAATTCGGGTTCTCACAATATGTGCTAGATTTTAAGTTAATCTTAAGGAATCATACTTAACTGCTGTAAAAAAGATTTTCAGGTATCTCAAATGCACACCTTACTTGGGACTTTGGTATCCCAAGAAGTCCTTGTGACGCCCCCAAATCCGGGACCGCCACTTGGCCGCTCGAATTCGGTTCATCACGTGCTCATAGTAATACAATAATAACTAAAATCACACATTCACAGTGGAATACCTAATTTAGAATAATATACAATGATTTATTATAATTATTCCCCCAAGTCTCGCAACCTACCAATTGAGTGCGGAGTGCTTCCTTCTCTGTCTTCTCACTCAGTTCCCTCTGTTCAACCTCTTCTAGCTTCTCTGCCAGATCTACATTCCTAGCCACTGACCTGTGAAACAGAGTCCCCATCTGGATCCCTGCCTCCCTACAGTAGGCGATCTCCACCTCTAACTCCTGCATGGCCAGCTTCCTCTGGTGGTCCTCGTTCCTCGGCTTCTGGAACTCAGACTCTCTCTTTGGCCTCTTCCTCCAGCTCCTGGACTCTGCAGTCTAACTCTTGAATACGCTCCTCGTACTCGCCTAACATCTGCTCCTCAAGATTAGGCTCGTAGGAGTCCTCCATGGGCTGCACCTCTGAAGGCTCATCCTCCATAGGCTCCTCCTCGGGGTCGAACTCTACCTCGATCTCATCCTCATCGTCAGACTCGGATGGTACAACTGCCTGTACTGGTACATCCTCTAAAGGTTCCTCGTACACTACATGAATATCCCTGGGCTCATCCTCAGCCACTCTAGCGGGTACTCCTGTGTCTGCCATCCTACAATCATAAACACAAGACAACAAACAGCAACCCTATTAGAATGTTAAACAAAATATAAGTTCATTGTATAAAATGAAGTTACATTTCATAACAGACTAAGTCTCTCAAGGAAAACTCTACATGAGTTTTATCTCCTTCCTAACTTCTAAGTTCTCCTAAGTTATAGTCTAAGGACACTCGTTCCTAAGGTTTATAACTACTGCTCTGATACCAACCTGTGACGCGCCCAAATCCAGGACCGCCACTTGGTTGCTCGAATTTGGTTCATCGCGTGCTCATGGTAATACAATAATAACTAAAATCACACATTCACAGCGGAATACCTAATTTAGAATAATATACAATGATTTATTAGAATTATTCCCCCAAGTCTAGCAACCTACAGTACTTAATAGATTACATAATAATATCAATTAACGACTTATTACATAATCTAACTTAAGCTTAAACATAATCAAATCCAGTCTTACTACATCATCTTAATACAATATTAAAATATTTAAAACATCAAAGAGACAAGCTAGTTGGTAGCCTTGCCCTTGCCCTTATCAACGCCTGAAGGTTCGCCATGCTCTGCCTTAACTGAAATGTTTTAGGGAAAGCAAGAATGAGCACAAATTGCCCAACAAGTAATATACAACAAGGGTAAGTGATATAATTCTCAATTCTCGAAAGGGTATAGCAAGGTTTGATAGTTCAAGGATAACAAGAATATCAACAGTTCTCAATAACAGTCGCTAAGGACAAAATAATATCAATTTGATTCAATAATAAATCAATTCAAGATTTTAAGATAACTGAATACTGAGCAGTCACTAAGGACTATGAACTTCCACAGGAATTGACAGTAATAAACTGAAAATCCAACAAAAACAAGTACAACAGGTGATCAGCCTAAAGTACCCTATATTATGCATAACACTCAATCATACTAATATGCGCGCGTCGGTTCTCTGACAGTTATAGTTTGATCTTCTCAGTCAAATATAAGATCCCGCACTAATCAATTGGTTTGGGTCGCTTTTCAATAATATCAGTCTAGCCGAATCAAATGGCATCGACACTTTCACAATATTCAAGAACAATACCAAGTTCAACATGAATAATAGCTTTAATGAAATAAGAGTTCAAGTATGCTAATTCAATTCAAACGATTAAGTACAGAAACTAGTTCGCAATATACAAGGATAGAATACTTGCACAGTAAAAGAGTGTAAGTTAGGAAACTTGCACAATCATAGATTTCCTTGCATAAAGTAAATGCGTCGGTTAGGATACTTGCCTTTAGCGTAGTTTATCCATGTTAAGTAAATCAACACTTTCGAATCCTATTTATAGTATATTATAAGTATAGGATGTTCATTAGCTAACTCATTCGGTACAGAAGCTTGTTACTCAAATATACACACATTGTATTTCCTAGTCACACGTCATTACATACTTATACGCATTCGGTATGAAATCAAATTACAAGTTACCATGAATTCAAATAACATTCGTGCAGCATTATGTTATTTTTAATCGAGTAGGCTTTCTTTAGCTATGGAATTACTTTTCTCAAGTTAATCATCTTCATATATCATTACTATCATGTGAGACTACCACAAATAGCAAACATATTCAAATTAGCGAGTTATAGCATTACTTATAAGTTAACCGTCAAAAATTGGATTCAATCATTTACATGTGATATCACCTTAGCTATCATGTTTATTTTAAACATATGAGGCGATTATATAACTCATTCCAGGCATGCTTATGAGTATTCATGTAACTATCGTAGTTATTAGTTTGAAAACATGTTTCGTTTACGCTAAACTTGGTTTCACGACATGTAACATAGTAGGCAAACATGAATGAGACTTTAACAAGTCTAAAAGTATTATCAAGTATGATCACAACTTTCAGAATACGAATCTTGTAATAACATGTTAAGGTTCACCATCAAAGCTCCTATTTTTATCAGCAAGTCTTACTAACATGTTCGTGTTACATCATGAAATCCGTATACATAAGTCCATAGGTCTGACACGCATTTTAAGGTTATATAAACATGCCCGAAAAATCAAAATATATATATGGTCTTTACATGTCAATATCAACCTTTAAAACTTGTATTTTTGTTAGAAATGTTCAATAATGAGGTCTAACATGCTCTTGTCATACTATGAACTATATATACATAAGTTAATATGTCTTTCATGCATTTCTAAACCATAATAACATGTTCAAAGTCCGAATATAATTATAGCACATCTAAATCCCCTTTTTCAAAATCTCTAAGTTCCTTTTAAAATTCTAAGTTCACTTAGCGAGGTTCACATGATCACATTTTGTTTCGGATCTTATATACGCGAGTTAACATGCAACTCATGTGTTTCTAGGTCATACTAATGTGCCTCAGAAGTCAGAATATTAACATGTCTTATATACGTCAAAATTCAATTATAAACCTTAAGTTTATTTTTAAAACTATAATTTTGTCATTCATGCATGGAATCTTAATAAAACATGCTTATGTTAGGTCTATGTACCCATAAATACATGCTACCCATGTTAACATGCTTGCCTCATCTATATAAGTAACTAGCACATAGCAGTTTAGGAACAAAAATTAGATTTTGGTTTCAGAGGCCGGCGCTGCGGCGCGGCAACAACAGCCACAATCTGGCGCTGCGACGCTGGAGGCGCTGCGGCGTGGGAGGCGCTGCGGCGCGGGCATAATGCCTGGGATTGGCGCTGCGGCACCGCGATGCAGACTCAGTTCCTGCAGTTCACGCTACAGCCAAAATCGTCCCCAAACTTCCCATTTCATCGATTTCGACATACCCATATGCCATTAGACTAACCTTTTTAACTTACTAACACATATATATATATATGCTTATATAACAGTCAATCGCCCAATTGATCCCCAATTTCATGAACTCCAACTAAATTCAAGAATTAAAATTAAAAATTTGAAAACAGAAAACGAACATGAAGAACAAAGGAAGAGGGATTATACCTCTACTAACAATCTGAGCTTGCTGTTACTTTCCACTCACAATGCTATTATACTAATATATGTATTACTCTCAATTCAATACTCAAGCAAAAATCTCAGCAATGAACAATCTGAAGAGAAGGGCCATATATATATAGCAAAACTAGTATCCAGGCAAAGCCTTTTTCTTCCAAATCAAAACAACGGATTGAAGGATTGCATGCTAGATAAGAGGGAGTTGGTAATTAGTTGGTGATCTCCACTATTCTGCCCACTCCCTTCATGATGGCTAGAATGCTGAGTTTGAGAGAAGAGAGTAGGCTAGCTTCATGATGCATTTCACGTGTACAAGGTTTGTGACTAATTATTTGGGACAAGCCAATTAAAAGCTCAGCATTCTAGCAACATGCATATATCACACACTTAGGTTATTACATATATATTCATACTATATATTTAGATTATAATTAACATTATAATGTAAGTCACATGCTTAATATTTCAAGGTAGTAGATGTGATATGGCAATGTAATATACATATCATCCATGTACATTTATTAATACCGGATATAATTTACTCGGATATAATCACATCACATTATCTAATTTATTAAATTTTATTATTCCATTATATATATAAATAATCATCAATTATTATTTATATTCACAATACATTATTTTAATGTATACTTACATACATATTGTCACATAGGCTATTTTAATGTCACAACACACCTTGCCTTATTCAATGAATGAAGGAACTTTATTAATTATTTATATACTTAAACTATACACACATACTTATTTTATACAAGTCCACTTAGATTATATAATATATATACTTTTAAGTCACAATGTACTTTTAACATGGCAATGTGGTACAATTAATTTACACATATATAATCCATGTCATATTCTTTTACTGTATACTCACATGTCACATAGGCATTATCATGTAACTCCCATAATTCAATAAGCCTTACCATATAATAATGTCATATTACACTTCACATAATACACAGTTAGCTAATATATGTTACACATTTAATTTGCATGCTTGAACATAGAATTACTCATCTTATTAATTAAATATTAATTAATAATAAACACACATCCTTCATCAATCAATATAATTGTTAATCTCCATAACAATTTAATTAACCCTTATATGATTAATTATCACTTTAATATAAATCTTATTATATTTATAAACACGTTGCTCATTATTATTATTATATTTCTTGCAATAATAATAATCACATATTATTAATCAATCACAGTTAATATTTCACAACAATTAATTAATATTCTATAATTAATATAGATTAACTGTTTGCTTAAATTAATATAATCATTCTCATATTACGTCACTGTGCCACACAAGACTATCAATGAGTTTATCGCAAACTCCATCAATTTCTCAATTATTATAATTATTCAATTTAATAGAATTGAATTAATCCTTCTCATAACACAAAATCATTTATATTAAATAAATTCTCATTTCCATTAATATTTTTATTTAATAATAGATGAAAATTCTCGGGTATTACAGTCCTCCTTTGAACTGACAGGATATTCAGATGCTGATTTTGTAGGCTGTAAAATTGATAGAAAAAGTACCAGTGACATTTGTCAACTGCTAGGAAATAGACTTGTGTCCTGGTTTAGCAAGAAGCAAAATTCAATATCAACTTCAACAGCAGAAGCTGAATATGTTGGGAATTGCATATTAAAATTTGATGTTGAAAGTAAATATAAATGCTTAAGTGTAAAGTCCTTCAATAATCATATGTACAAGGACTTAGATGATAGATCAAAATTGTTAGGCTAATCTGAGCTTTAATGTTCATCATTTATGTAAATAAATGTATAGAAGAAAAGATCAAAATTATTAGGTTGATCTATGTGACAACCAGGATTTTTAATAATTAATAAATGAAAATTTAATAAATAAAATTCTTATTATGAGATGTTTTGAGTTTGAATATGTGTATACGTATCATATATTGTGAAATATATGATTTGGTGTGAAGAGAATTTTATATATTAATTTTAATATTTATTGAATTAAAATAAATATTTTAATTAATTTATTTATTGAGTTAAATAAATAAATTATGTGTTGGTTATGGAGTAATTTAATTAAGTGTAATATATTAATTAAATAAATATTTAATATTTAATTTAATTAATATGTAATAATTTTATGTTATAGTTCTAATTTAATTGAGATAATTAAATTAGATGAAGTTATGTGATAATTATTACATGAAATTATAATTAGCGAGAAATTATAATTATTATGTGACAATTTTTATGTGATTAGTTGATGTTAACTTTTAATTAATTAAATTAAAATGATAAGATTTAATTAATTAAAGTATAACATTAAAAATATGTGTTAAAGGATTTATTAAAAGAGTTTTTAAAACTATTTTGCCAAACAAGGCCCTTGCATCGTTTTAAATCCGTTTTGCTAAACAGGGCCTTAACTACTACAAACCTGTTTTTAAAAAATAAATTATTTTTGCCAAACAAGCCTTAGGGCTTTTAAAATTCCAAATGTGTAACCTATGTATTAAGTGCAATTATGGTAATTATTATGGTCATTATGTAATATAAGTTATATATGTTATATTTATGTTTTATATGTATAATATATGTAAAATATATTATATGTATATTACGTTAGTTAGAATTAGCTAACTGTTAGTCTGATAGAAACAAGAAGAGAGAAATACAGAGAAAGAATAGAGAAGTTAGAGAGAAAAGAAGAGAGAAGAAGAAGAGGAAAGGAGGAAGGCCTTGAGAGAGTCATTGCTAAACCTCATCATCATCTTCCTCACTAAGCATCAAGAGTATAATTTTAACCCTTGTATTTTAAAGATTATGTTTTATGTTCTTCATTATTTATTTCTCTGTAAATTGAGTTTTATGAAATTAGTGTAAACATTAATTTCTAATATGTATAAATTGTGTTCATATATGTTTATAATTGATTTGTATGCTTAATTAGGATGTTTAATTCATGTGTATGTGATGAACATGAAGAATTCATGTTCATCAAAAGTTACAATAAAATAAGTTTTGTTAATTGGTCTTGGAAAATTAAAATTTGTGTTTGGTTGATCATCATTGGGTGAATTGAAGTTAGATAATAATAATATGTTTATAAACGGATTCAATGTGATTTGAATTATGTGTTTTGATTGAGAAATAAACTTATAGTATTCAATTTTATTAAGAACACTGAAAAATAGTTTTATACAATTTTTTTTTCAAAATTAAGAGTTTTGATTATATGTTTTGAGGATTAAATATGTTAAAATATGTTAGAAGCTTAGAAATTATGTTTTCTAAAAAGTTTATATGAATTATGTTGAATGGAATCGAAATTTGGTGTGAAAAAATAAGTCAAATTGACTTTTTCTCTGCACATTTCGCGAACCAAAATTGAGCGACTGCAGGGGGCCCGCCCCGGCGGGCCTTGCAAGGCATAAAACCCCCGCCCCGGCGGTGAGTGTGCAAAAAAGAAAACTTGGTTTATTTTGTGGATTTTGTTTTGGATCATGAAAAGCTAAGTATATGTAATAAACTTGATGACATATTAGGCATACCTTAAAATGCTAAATAATAGTAATGAATTATATTAATAAAATATAATGTGTAATTATAATTTGAATAAATTATAATTATAGTAAAGGTTTAATTTAAATTATGATTTTGATAAATGAATATATTCTGATTAATTTTTAATCAAAGTAAATGTTTAACTTAAATTATAATTTGTTTAATTATAATATATTATGTAATTATAATTTGAATAATTATAATTAAGGTAAATGTGTAATTTAAATTATAATTTAATTAGTGCATGAATGGAAATTGATTAATTATAATCAATGTAATTGTTTAATTTAAATTATAATTGATTTAGTTATAATTTAATTAATATAAATGCATAAATTGAGTTTGATTATTTTTAATCAAAATAAATGTTTAATTTAAATTATAATTTATTTAATTATAATTTAATTAAAATGAGTACGGAATTATTAGTTGATTAATTATGTGAAAACGTAATATGATTATGTGATGTGATTAATTATGTGATAATTAGTTATTAACTTAATAATTAAAGAGGAATGAGTTAACTAATTATGAGAAGTAGTTATGTGATAATTAATTTATATTATTAATTATACATATAGTTTGACAGTGTGTGTTAAACAAATAAATGTGAGAGAATTATAAAGTGTAAAGTATAAATTACTTAGACGTTTGCTAAGCATTGCTAGGTGACTAATAATTGATCCGTATAGTAATACGTTATGTAGAATTCATGAAGTGCAGATTATTATAAGTTGTTTTTTCGTTAATTGGTAATCTACGAGCTAGACAAGTCTTTCAGTTCCTATTTGCTATGTGAACTTGATGATGAACTATTTTAAATTATATTGCAAAGAGCATAATATGTTATATATGTTGTAAGTATGAAATGTTAAAGTCAATTTATGACTTCATTGATTAAGTAAAGAATGTTGATTGAGTAAGGAACTCAATCTTTATACTTGTTATATGAATTAAAGCATGCATGATATGTTAGTCTAATGACTATGATGTATAAGATGAGCATGTTATTTGTGTGCTACGTGATGTATGAAAGCTGTTAGATCTTGCTGAGCTGTCGAGCTCACTCTTGCAAATAACTATTTTTGCAAGTCAAGGTTTCATGGTAATGATACATGCTATTTGAATTATAGAGATCAATATTCAAGAAGATTACTTATGTTAGATGAGAAATGCATTTAATGTTTTGATTGTAACATAATTGTTGAGTTGTAAAGTTAAGCTATTCGATGTATAGTGGATATTGCTTTGTGATGTAAGACTTTGTATAGTAACTTCGATGTAGCGATTCATGTAATAAATTTAAATCAGACATGTAATGATAAAGGTTGAGATTCAGGGCAACAAAGAAAGAAATATATAAAAGTTTTAATTATTCTGAATTTTTAGTGATTGTATCATCGATAATGATGTAAAGTTAGAATAAAGTTGTATTGTTAACGATCGAGAATGAGAATTGTATTGTATGAATTTTGGGGTCGTTATAATCTATTAGAGATGTAAAAGTTAAAGTCTTGACAGAATCGTAGTCTGTCAAAGGCAGCATACAGAAGCCAAGGCAGAATCGTGGAGTTTCAATGAAGATGTCCAGAATCGTAGTCTGCCAAGAAAACCAAGTCTGCAGAGGCCAAGGCAAGATTCGTGGAGCTTAAGTGAAAGCATCGAAGAATCGTAGTCTGCCTTGAAAGCCACACTGAGAATCATGAAGATGATCCGAGCGCCTACCGAGCTAAATCAAGAATTGCAGTGTGTTCTCGAAATTGTGGAGTCTGCAAGACCAAGCAAGCAGGTATCGTAGTTTTCCAAAGAGCTTAAGAGGAATCGTAGTGTTCTCTACGATTAAGTCTGAGTCAAGCCTGTGCAAGCCAACACATAACGATTATAGTACAATGACCATAATCGTAGTGTTCCTCAGTCAGCATCAAAGTTCGTAGTTCTGATGAAGGGAGGAAGAGCAACAAATGAAGAAAGGCTTATAGCCGTTGACAAATTGATGGTCCCAATGATTCCAGATTCATCCTTAGTCCAAATCGAAGAAGCGTATTGAAGAAGCTAAGGAAAGGACTAAACCGCCTGCTGAAAATATCTTTTCAGGTGTTAGGTGAGATTGCAGTCTGCTGTGTCAGTGGGTCAGTCGGCTGTGCAGCAGGGAAGAAGGATGTCAACATCAACTGCACAGAAACGTCTGAAGCATTTAATGCTGCAACGGGAGCATTCAAACGGAAATATTTTGAATGACTCTTTTATAAAGAAATCAGACAAGGATTCAGACTAAGCAAGCAAGTCAACAAAAAGAAAGAATATCAAGAGAAAAGCTCAAGAACACTCAACGATCAACTCTACGATCTTAAAAGAGGAAAGCTTGCTTCGCTACTCAGTTCTTCAGAACTGATGCTTAATTGCAACTGAGTAGCACACCCAAGAATACAACTATCAACTCAAGTGAAGTTCTAAGTCAGAAGGACTTGAAGAGTTCAAGAGTGAACTAAGAGAAGTACCAAGTCTGCTTGACTTGAAGAGTTCAAAAGTGAACTAAGAGAAGTTCCAAGGCTGCTGGCCTTGAAGGAATCTAAGTGATTCAAGTTGTAAGAGATATCCTTGGTGGATTTCCTACTCGTGGAGTAGAAGAGTAGATTAGGAGCCTAGTGTGCTCTGAACCACTTAAAACCCCTGTGTCTCTTTGTCTCTCATTAACTGCCATAACTGCTATATCTGTTATAATTTCTTTAACTGCTTATCAAACCATAACTGCAATATCTTAAATGGGGAACAAACATATATTTCGCTGCTGTCAGTATATTCAATACTGACAAAGTATTTTAAAAGAAATAATTTTAAAATATCTATTCAACCCCTCCTTCTAGATAACTAGCGTGCCTTTGGGAACTAACAATTGGTATCAGAGCAGGTTCTCTCAACTAAGCATACAAGCTTGAGTAGATCCAATGACACAACAGATAAGCGAGACCAAGACAGGTGGAGGAAGCAAGCCACCTATGTGGAACAAAGATAAATTTGCAAACTAGAAACTTCGGATGCAAGCTTACATGGATTCAATAGATGATGATCTATTTGAAACTGTTTTAAATGGACCAACTCCAGAAGAACCAAACAGAGTTGTGGTCAAGGTTAAATCTGAATGGACTGACAACGAGAAGAAATATGTACAGCTGGACAAAAAGGCTAAGAACATCTTGTTCCAGTCCTTAGAAGACAATCTGTTTGAGAACGTGGTCAACTGCAAAACTGCTAAGGAAGTCTGGGAAGCATTGCTCATCATGCATGAAGGAACTGAAGAAGTCAGAGAAAACAAGCAATCTCTACTGACTCAACAATATGAGATGTTTGCCCATGTTCTTGGAGAAAATGTCACTTCTACTTATGAAAGATTCACATTGCTGCTCAACTCTCTTCGAGCTTATGGAAAGGTCTATCCAAACAAACATCTTATCATCAAGTTCATGAGGTCTTTGCCAAGCAGGTGGGATGCCAAGACCACTGCAATCAGAGAGTCAAAGAACCTACATGAGATGACTGTTCAACAACTTTACGAAAATCTTCTTACCTACGAACTAGAGCTGACTCAATGAGCAGAAACTCTATCAGAAGGACGAAAGAAGGATAAAGGGGTTGCTCTAAAAGCAAAAGAGGAAATTTTTAAAGCTCATAATGAAGATGAATCTGACTCTGAGGATGATGATGATAATGATGAAACTGCAATGTTGGCCAGAAGATTTAGAAGGTTCATGCTAAAAGGGAGAAGCAACAAACCTAAAAGATTCAATAATAGCAGCAGTCATGAGCAGATCAATGATCTATGCTACAACTGCAAGAAGCCTGGTCATTTCATTGCCAACTGCAATAAACCTATCAGAGAAGAGCTGAAAAGAAAGTCAAATCCAAAGAAGGAGCTCAAAGGCTACAAAAAGAATAAGAAGAAAGACAAAGGCTTTGTAGCAGGAAGTTCGTGGAGTGACTCAGACAATGACACCAATGCTGAGTCTGAAGATGATTAAGCACCTCAAAAAGCCAACCTATGTCTGATGGCCAAAGATGCATTCAGCAGGAAAAGTGCTGAAGCAGTCATAGACAAGGTATTTGACTTCAACTCTCGTGATATAGATATTGATGATTTAAGAACTGACATTCGTGACATGTCAATTGATCTATATCAAAATATGAGATGGTTAAGAGTTCTATCTAAAGATTATTCTGATCTTCAAAAGGAGAAAGAGAAAGTTCAGAAAGAGTTGGAAGCAGCTTTACTAAGTTCTGACTCTCTCTCTAAGTTTGAAGCTGAGAATAAAATCTTGAGAGAGACCAATAAACAGAGCATACAAAGAGAGTCAAAGCTAACCTCCAAGATTGAGGAGTTAGAAAAGACTATATCTACATGGAATAGGTCTTATTCATCCATGGACTCCTTGATCTCCAGTCAGAGAAGTGTCTCTGACAGAACAGGTTTAGGGTTTGGGGAATCTATCCCAGAATTAAGTGTGGAATAGGTTAAGGACACTAACAGTAACAATGCTTCTAACCTAAATAGAAGAATTGTATTTGTGAAATCCACACAGAAGGATGAACCAGTGCAACCCTGCTCTTCGGATCTAAGCCATGTCCTTAGACACAACGGATCTCATGCTGGCTTAGGATTCAAAAAGGAGAAGAGTAACTCAGTCACCACTGACCAACCTCGTAGAATCGTAGAGTCAGGAAAAATTAACTCCTTGAATCAACTTGGAAGAAATCGTGGTGTTGAGGTTAACTCAGCACAAAACGTGATTCCCAAGGCAGCATAGAAAAAGAAGATGCAATATAAGGGTAAGGCCAACAAATACCCACACGAGTCCAAATGGAGAAAGAATCCACACACACACACACAAACATGAATTATATTAGATGCTTTGCATGTGGAAGATTTGGTCATAAAGCTGCATTATGCTTTCATAACACTGTGCATGGGAGGCCCAAAGTCAAGCAGATTTGGGTTCCCAAGGTTACTAACATTGAAGGACCCATGCAAGTCTGGGTACCAACATAAAAGCTGAAACTATCTGCAGGAAATGAGCACCACGATTACAACATGGTATCTTGACAGTGGTTGCTCAAGGCATATGACCGGGAACAAAGTCTCCTTGTCTAACTACACAGAGAAGGAGGGACCAACAGTTATCTTTGGAGATAACAACTCTGGCAAGACAAAAGGCTATGGCTCAGCTGGGAATGGTGTGGTGACCTTCAGCAAAGTGGCTTACGTAGATGGGCTAAAACATAATCTTCTCAGCATCAGCCAACTCTGCGATAAAGGTCATCAAGTCACATTTCTCAACAACCAGTGTTTAGTCAGAGATCTGGAGACATCATCTATCAAGCTGACAGGAACAAGAGAAGGAAATGTCTACACTGTCAACCTTGCTCAGCTTAGTTCTAATGAGACAGTATGCTTTCTAGCTAAAGCCTCGGAAGAAATAAGTTGGCTTTGGCATAGAAGGTTATCTCATCTTAACTTCAAGAGTATGTCAAAGCTGGCCTCCAAAGATCTGGTAGCAGGCTTACCTAAGTTCAGCTTCATCAAAGAAAGACCATGCAATGCCTGCCAGCTTGGAAAGCAAACAAGGAGCTCATTCAAAGGCAAAGCAGTCAACTCAATTGACATACCCCTACAATTACATCATATTGATCTTTTCGGGTCAATCCCAACTGTGAGCTTAGGAGGAAAGAAATACTCATTGGTTGTAGTGGATGACTTCACCATATTCACATGGGTGTTCTTTCTTACTTCTAAAGATGAAACAAGCTCCCAATTGATCAAGATGTTCAAGCTGGCAATGAATGAAAAAGGAGAGACTATCAAGGCTATAAGGAGTGATCATGGTAGAGAGTTCGACTTCTCAGAAATGGATCAGTTCTGCTCAGACAATGGCATCAGCCACAACTTCTCAGCACCATGAACTCCTCAGCAAAATGGAGTAGCTGAAAGGAAGAACAGAACACTTATAGAATCAGAAAGAACTCTACTAGCAGCAGCTCATCTGCCTGAATACTTCTGGGCAGAAGCCATCAACACTGCGTGCTAAACACAGAACAGATCTCTTGTACACTCTACGTTGAAGAAGACTCCCTACGAGCTGTGAAAAGAAAGAAAGCCAAATGTCAGTTACCTCCATGTGTTCGGTTGTTCATGCTACATTCTCAACAATGGAAAGCAATACCTGACTAAGTTCTAACCCAAGTCAGATGAAGGAATCTTCCTTGGATATGCCACAGATAGCAAAGCTTATAAAGTGTTCAACAAGAAGACATTAAGTGTTGAAGTCTCGATCCACATTATCTTTGATGAAACAGACTCAGACAAGTCTGCACCACAAGACACTACGATTAATGATACAAACACCACGAATGAGGTGGTCAAGCCCAACACTACGACCGTAGTTCCTAAAGGAGGAATCGCAGTGTCCGAAGAAGAAACCGTAGAGAAAGCTGCACTAGACGACGATTCTGATCAACAAGAACTAGAAGTCAATCTTGAAGAGTTCAGACAAGAAGGCACCAGAACAGATGTTCCAACTGGGAACAGATGGACAAGAGATCACACTCAAGATCTGATCATTGGTGACCAAACTTCCAGAATCAGAACAAGATCTGCAACTCAGAATGAGTGTTTCTATTTGAGCTTTCTGTCTCAAATAGAGCCCAAGAAGATAGAAGATGCAATGGAAGATGCAAGCTAGATTAAAGCCATACAAGAGGAGCTGAATCAATTCGAAAGAAGCAAAGTCTGGAGATTGGTTCCAAGACCAAAGAATCACCCTGTCATTGGCACGAAATGGGTCTTCAGAAACAAGATGGATGAAGATGGGGTGATCACAAGGAACAAAGCAAGACTAGTGGCCAAAGGTTATTCTCAAGAAGAAGGCATTGACTATGATGAGACCTTTGCATCAGTTGCCAGACTTGAAGCAATCAGAATATTTCTTGCATTTGCTGCCCACATGAGGTTTAAGGTCTTCCAGATGGATGTCAAGAGTGCATTCCTAAATGGTGAACTTCAAGAAGAAGTATATGTGGAACAACCTCCAGGTTTTATCAATTAAACCCTCTCTAATTATGTCTATAGATTAGACAAAGCCTTATATGGACTTAAACAAGCACCTAGAGCATGGTATGAAACACTAACTAACTTTCTTATTGAAAAAGGATTCACTAGAGGTAGAGTAGATACTACACTATTCCTAAGGAAACACAAAGATAAAGTTTTACTAGTTCAAATATATGTAGATGATATTATCTTTGGTTCTACTGATGAAAATTTGTGCAAGAGATTTGCCAAGCTTATGCGGAGCAAGTTTGAAATGAGCATGATGGGTGAGCTGAACTTCTTCGTTGGACTGCAAGTGAAGCAATCTGATGAAGGCATCTTCATTAACCACGCCAAGTACATCAAAGACTTATTTAAGAAGTGTGGCATGGAATCAGCCTCTCCCATGAAAACACCAATTATTCCAGCAACTAAGCTTGACAAAGACGAGAAAGGTAAAAGTATTGATATTACTAAATACAGAGGTATGATAGGCTCCCTTCTCTATTTAACTGCCAGTAGACCAGATATAATGTTTGCAACAAGTATATGTGCTAGATTTCAAGCTAATCCTAAGGAATCACACTTAACTGCTGTAAAAAGGATTTTCAGGTATGTTAAAGGTACACCCTACTTGGGTCTATGGTATCAAAAGGAATCCTCCTTTGAACTGACAGGATACTCAGATGCTGACTTTGCAGGATGCAAAATAGATAGAAAGAGTACCAGTGGTACTTGTCAACTGCTAGGAAATAGACTAGTGTCCTGGTTCAGCAAGAAGCAAAACTCAGTATCAACTTCAACAGTTGAAGCTGAATATATTGCTGCAGGCAGCTGTTGTGCTCAAATCCTATGGATGAAGAATCAGCTAGCAGACTATGGGTTTGATTTCAAATCTATACATGTACATTGTGATAACACAAGTGCCATAGCAATAACTCATAATCCTGTCATGCATTCTAGGACTAAGCATATAGAGATAAGATATCATTTCATTAGGGATCATGTTCAAAATGGAACTATATCCTTGTAATATATCCCTACTGAAAATTAACTTGCTGATGTGTTTACAAAATCCTTAGACGAATCTAGATTTAATAAGCTAATAAGTGAGTTAGGTATATTAAATCTACAACCATAAATTTTATGCTCTAGATTGATGCTAACCATGCAGATAATAAGGCTAAGTCAAAATCGTAGAGATGATTAGGAGAGGCTATGATCATGAAGTGTTCCAGACAGAGAAGGATAACTCACTACGATGACAACATAACTCAGTCCAAGCAACCCTTCTGATAAGTGCCTCAGGGACAAACCTGATCCTTAGTATATGTCTAAGAGGTTGGCCCTTCCTGAGCTACCTTAACTTGGAAGGGATGCTATCTCAGATTTCTTCAGAAATCGTAGAGTCATCGGCTATGGAGCAGATTTAGCTAAAGAACTCCATAATTGTGGAGTGATTCTCAGCAATCGTAGTCCTCTCACAAGGACTCACTAGCTCAGGGGGAGCTAAGGGCATAATCGAACTTTCCACATAACTTAAAACCGTGAAGTCCTGCAGAACTCGACACGTGTCCCACTACGCAAAACTTATGGAGGGAAGTTATAAATCAATTTTAAACTGTCATTTGTCAGTTTACTTTTTGAATTCCAAACGCTTATCTCTCTCTCTCTCAAACGAAACCCTAAGTTTCAGAAAGCTAAGACAATTTGTTCGTCTCAGGATACTCAATCAACATCAATGGCTGCTTCCAAAGTTGTTTCGGGTTACCAACTGTGCTTTGAAGGGTTCAAAGATGCTGGCCCAGAAATTCACAAAGTTCTTTCACTATTGAAGAAAGCAAGACTCGAAGAAGCTCTAAGCACCAGCACCCTGATTTATACAAAGTTGGTGAAAGAGTTCTATAGCAATGGAGTCGTTGACGGAGTCTCCATCCTCACCAAAGTCAAGGGCGTGCAGATTCGACTCAACTCTGAAAGCATAAACCTAACCCTAGGTTTCAACAATGAAGGTCTTTTGTCATTAGAGAGAATCGGCTTCCATGAAGGTCTGAAAAAGTTGTGCTACTCAAATATTGAAGGAAAGAGTGGCTACAAGAAGAAAGAGTTTCCCCAGGAATATGAGTTCCTTGTTGATATTGTTGGAAAATGCATATGTTGCAAGGGCTCTGGCCACGATTCTGTCAATGAGAAGTAACTGAAGCTCATAACAGCCATCCGGTACAGAGTTCAACTCAACTATGGAGCTCTACTGATGGAATGGTTTGGGAAATGGATGGAAAGCCCCAAGAAGACCAAGAGCACTGCGAAGATGCCCTATGGAAGGTTTATCAGCATCATTCTAGAGGCTACTCTGGGGGACAGGATTGAAAACAAAGAAGGTGTTTCTATTGTTCCTAATACCCAGCAGTTGTTCCTGAATTGGAAGAGAAATCCTGCAGAGATTGTTAAGATGATGTCTGCAACCTCATCTGCTATGAAGGAAGTTGAGGAAGATGAAGAGGTAAACCAAGAAGAATCTGTAGCTCTGGTTAGAAAGAGCAAGGGGAAGAAGAAGGTGATGAAGGTAAGCAAGTGGTTGAAGAGCCCCAAGGCTCAACCACTGATGCACCCCAAGTGGGTTCTGGTGTTGATATGGAGTTCAGAAGCCTTACCACTGATAGAGTCATCACTCCTAAATCAGCAGAGGAGGTTCTGAAAGAAAATAAGAAGAAGAAGAAGAGGGAGACAAGTGAGGACAGGGCTGAAGGGAGCTCTGAGCCTCAGCAGAAGAAGAAACGCAGCCACAGAACAAGAAAGTCTTAACTCACTACGATTTTGGAGTCCTCACCAATCATAAAGTCCAGATTGGCTGCCACTGCAGAAGGAAAAGCTGAAACAGCCTCTGAGCCTGAACAAACTCTAAGGGCTGAAGCTGAAGAAGGTACACAGGCTGTGCCCAAACCAAAGAAGAAGGTGAAGAAGTTGGTTAAGAAGTATGTTCTTACCAATGAAGAAATATTGAAAGAAGATGACGGAAGAAAGACTGCTGAAAAGGCTGAACAGACTACTGAGCCTCAAGCATCTGGTCCAACCCCTGAAGAGACCAGAATTATTGAAGATGTGATAGCTTACATTAGAGATGCAGACAACACTGCTGCACCTGATCAGGCTATAAATCAAGCTGATATGGAGATGCCTGAAATGGGTGCTCGTGCTGATGAAGTTCAAGAAGAAGAAATGGCCGACCCTGAAAGGATTGTGCCCGAAACAATAGTAATAAGCCCTGCTGAAGTTACTGTTCATTCAGAAGAGGTTCTTGTAGAAGATGTGACATAGTCAGAAGAAGAAGGGCCAGAAGTACCTGAAATGAACTCAGCCAATGCTGAAGAAGAAACTCTGGAAGCTCCTGTTCAAGAAAGTGTTACAACTGAGGGGGAGCTGTTAAGAGCACAAGTTCCAGAGAATGCAGAAGCTGAGGGGGAGCTACCAAAAGAAAATCTTGAAGTCCCCCCAGTTAATAAAGAATTCGTAGAGTCTGCTACTGCAAAAATGGTGAATATCGCTGATGATGATGTGGTGAATGATGTAGTGGAAATTTATGATGAAGAAGAGGAAGATGAACTTGAGATCCTATATGTGGGACAAGATGGAGAAAGGACAGCTAATTACAATCAGCTGTTCAACTACTTGCCCATGATGCCATATCATAGAGCCATGATTCTCAACTCCTGGGATCATATATTCTGGATATTCAAGGCATATCCAGCAATTTTAGTGCTTTCCTATGGATTCCCAAGAGAAAGGAGGTTTGCTCAGAAGCTGATCACAAATGAGTCAACTTCTAAAGCTGAACCAAAGGTATACATCACTCCCATCTCTTTCATTAACAACCACTCTCCATCATCCCATTTCAATCAATTCTACAAATTGCCCAAATGGTTGGAAGTGGTTCTGCATCCACTCAATCAGTTTTCAATTACAGAGTCCCAAAAATCTGTGACTGATGAACCCAACAACCAACTTGTTCTCATAGAGCCAACTGTTAATGATCCAATGGTAATTGAGCACATCACAAGAGTAGTCGAAGAAATACTTGCAAGCTCAACCATTGAGACACCAACTCTGGACGACACACTATGATTCGCACCTACTAATCAACCTGACACTGCAATCGTAGTCTCCAGAACAGCTCAACGAACTAGAAACACAAACCCCTGAACCAAACACTACGCCCATACATAAAACACAAACACAAACACTAATCACCCAAGCAGATATTCCCTCATCCTCAAACAACGAATATTTTGATATAACACTTGCCCTCGCAAGTATGTCAAGGAGAGATGAATACACTACGACTACCCCTCCTCCTCCTCCTCCTCCTGAGACATAATGAATTCTCAATCAATTGTCTCTAATGCCAACAAAGGAGGAGCTGACTGAAACATTAAGCCAAATGGGTGCAGAGTCTGGAGAGATTCTTGAAGCACACTCCCTAGCGCTTCACATGAGATTCGACCATATAATCCAATCGGTCAAGCCTCTTCCAGGGAACTTGGCAACTGAACTATCAAAGAAGCTGAGGGAGATTGTCAAGGAAATGGCTGACAGCCTCAGTAAAAGAGATGTCATTCACTTTGTTGCCACAAAGAAGCATAAGGAAGCCATAGAGATAATGCAGAAGAATTAGCAATCTCAAACTGAGCTGATGTCCAAACAGATTTCAGAACTGCGTATCTCTCTACAACAATTCCAAGCCTGCAGTGTCACTCAAATTAATCAAAATAACAATGCAATGGAGCGGCTTCAGCAACAAAGAAGACAAACTGAGGCTCTAGTCGAGGAAAATCGTAGTCCCATTACACTCAACCGCTCTCAGATGCATGAGCTGGTGGAAGGTGTCAAGCGCCTATCTGACAATATTCGAACCCTTGATGCTGATATAAAGGGGGAGAATAATGAGCAAGGAGATAGAGGCAGAGGCAGAGGTAGCAGAGGTGGAGGTGGAAGGCAAAGGCAAACACATATTCAACCACCTCCTCAGCAGGGAAGGCAAAGGCAAACTCAAATTGGTCAATCGTCGGGTGGCAACTCCAGAAGTCCAAGTTATCAGCCTTCACGATCTGATCAACAGATGCAGCGTCCTCTCATGGCTGAACCTATTCAAAGCAGTCAAGGTCAAGCTTCTGGCTCACAAGGTATATCCTCTACTGGTCTTAACATGCCAGTTGGAGATCATGCCTTTATGACCAGACATGATCATCAAGAACCTCTGACCCGAGAAGAGCTAGAGGACATTGCATGGAGAGATGAAGCCTCAAGGAGAAGAAGAGCTGAAGAGCATGCCAACCCTCCAAGGAATAAGAGGCAAAGAAGATAGAGATAAGTCTAAGTTTAACTGTATATTGATGTTTCTATGCTAGATTGTAATATCTTTTCAAACACCAATAAATTCATGCTTATTCTCTAAAAATTTCAGTTGCTCACAGAAACACTAAGTCATATTTACTTTCAAGCTCTCTGCATTTAGAAAATGATGCAATGATACAAATCTCCTTGATTATGTCAACATCAAATAGGGGGAGATTGTTGGGAATTGCATATTCAACTTTGATGTTGAAAGTAAATATAAATGCTTAAGTGTAAAGTCCTTCAATGATCATATGCACAAGGACTTAGATGATAGATCAAAATTGTTAGGTTGATCTGAGCTTTAATGTTCATCATTTATGTAAATAAATGTATAAAAGAAAATATCAAAACTGTTAGGTTGATCTATTTGAGATGTAAAAGTTAAAGCCTTGACAGAATCGTAGTCTGTCAAAGGCAGCATATAGAAGCCAAGGCAGAATCGTGGAGTTTCAATGAAGATGTCCAGAATCGTAGTCTGCCAAGAAAACCAAGTCTGCAGAGGCCAAGGAAAGATTCGTGGAGCTTAAGTGAAAGTATCGAAGAATCGTAGTCTGCCTTGAAAGCCACACTGAGAATCATGAAGATGATTTGAGTGCCTGTTGAGCTAAGTCAAGAATCGCAGTGTGCTCTCAGAATCGTGGAGTCTGCAAGACCAAGCAAGCAGGTATCGTAGTTTTCCAAAGAGCTTAAGAGGAATCATAGTGTTCTCTACGATTAAGTCTGAGTCAAGCCTGTGCAAGCCAACACACAACGATTATAGTACAATGACCATAATTGTAGTGTTCCTCCAGTCAACATCAAAGTTCGTAGTTCTGATGAAGGGAGGAAGAGCAACAAATGAAGAAAGGCTTATATCCGTTGACAAATTGATGGTCCCAATGATTCCAGATTCATCCTTAGTCCAAATCGAAGAAGCGTATTGAAGAAGCTAAGGAAAGGACTAAACAGCTTGCTGAAAACATCTTTTTAGGTGTTAGGTGAGATTGCAGTCTGCTGTGTCAGTGGGCCAGTCGACTGTGCAGCAAGGAAGAAGGATGTCAACATCAACTGCACAGAAACGTCTGAAGCATTTAATGCTGCAACAGGAGCATTCAAACGTAAACATTTTGAATGACTCTTTTATAAAGAAATCAGACAAGGATTCAGACTAAGCAAACAAGTCAACAAAAAGAAAGAATATCAAGAGAAAAGCTCAAGAACACTCAACGATCAACTCTACGATCCTAAAAGAGGAAAGCTTGCTTCGCTACTCAGTTCTTCAGAACTGATGCTTAATTGCAACTGAGTAGCACACCCAAGAATACAACTATCAACTCAAGTGAAGTTCTAAGTCAGAAGGACTTGAAGAGTTCAAGAGTGAACTAAGAGAAGTACCAAGTCTGCTGGACTTGAAGAGTTCAAAAGTGAACTAAGAAGAGTTTCAAGGCTGCTGGCCTTGAAGGAATCTAAGTGATTCAAGTTGTAAGAGATATCCTCGGTGGATTTCCTACTCGTGGAGTAGAAGAGTAGATTAGGAGCCTTGTGTGCTCTGAACCACTTAAAACCCCTGTGTCTCTTTGTCTCTCATTAACTGCCATAACTGCTATATCTGTTATAATTTCTTTAACTGCTTATCAAACCATAACTGCAATATCTTAAATGGGGAACAAACATATATTCCGCTGCTGTCAGTATATTCAATACTGACAAAGTATTTTAAAAGAAACAATTTTAAAATATCTATTCAACCCTCCCTTCTAGATAACTAACGTGCCTTTGGGAACTAACAAAATACATTGCTGCAGGCAGCAGCTGTACTCAAATCCTATGGATGAAGAACCAGCTAGTAGACTATGGGTTTGATTTCAAGTCTATACATGTTCACTGTGATAACATAAGTGCCATAGCAATAACATATAATCATGTCATGCATTCTATATGACTAAGCATATAGAGATAAGATATCATTTTATTAGGGATTATGTTCAAAATGGAACTATATCTTTATAATACATCCCTACTGAAAATTAACTTGCTGATGTCTTTACAAAACCCTTAGATGAATCCAGATTTAATAAACTAATAAGTGAGTTATGTATGTTAAATCTGCAACCATAAATTCTATGCTCTAGTTGGTGCTAACCATGCAGATAGAAATGCTATGTCAAAATCGTAGAGATGACTAAGAGAAACCACAATCACGGAGTGGTCTCGACATGGCAGAGAAGCTCACTATGATGACATCATTACCAAATCTAAGCAACCCTTTTGATAAGTGCCTCAGGGACAAACCTGACCCTTAGTGTTAGACTAAGAGGTTGGCCCTTCCTGAGCAACCTTAACCCAGAAGGGATGCTAATTCAGGATGCATCACAGGAAACCATAGAGTCAACAGTCATGAAGCAGGTTTAGCAGTGAACACAATAATTTCGTAGTCCTCTCAAAAGATACACTAGCTCAGGGGGAGCTAAGGGCAAAAAAGTACTTTTCATGTGACTTAAAACCGTGGAGCCTTGCAGAGCTCGACACGTGCCCCACTCTGCAGATCGTATGGAGGGAAGTTACAAATACATTATGAACTGTCTTTTGTCAGTTCACCTTTGAATTTCAAAAGTTTATCTCTCCCTCTCAAAAGAAACCCTAAGCTTCAGAAAGCTAAGCTAAGTTTGTTCGTCACAAGATAATCAACAAAATCAATGGCTGCTTCCAATGTTGTTTCTGGTTATCAGCTGTGCTTCGACGAATTCAAGACAGCTGACCCTAAGTTCCACAAAATCTTGTCCCTTCTCAAGAGAGCTAGTCTTGAAGAAGCTCTGAGCACCAGCACGAGGATTTACCCGAAGCTGGTGAAGGAGTTTTACTGCAATGGGGTCTTCGAAAACGACGTCATCACTCCAAAGGTCAAGGGCATGCAGATTCGGCTTGGAGCTGAAGATGTAAACATGGCCCTAGGGTTTAAATCAAAGGGTCTTCTAACTCTGGGCCACATCGACTTTCATGAAGGATTGAAGAAGATGCACCACAAGAAGTTCGAAGGCATCAAGGGCTACAAGAAGAAAGAGTTTCCCCAAAACTATGAATTTCTGGCTGATATTGTTGGGAAATGCATATGCTGCAAGGGCTCTGGCCACGACTCGGTGAATGAAAATCAACTGAAGCTGATGACAGATATCTACTTCAAATCCCAAATCAATTATGGAGCTCTACTTGTGGGATGGATTGGGAAGTGTATGCTCAGCCCAAAGAAGACAAAGAGCTATGCCAAAATGCTTTATGGGAGATTCATCAGCATTATTTTCCAATCATCTCTGGGAGACAAAATTGGAGATAAGGAAGGTGTACCCATCAACCCCAACAACAAGATGACCCAACAGCTGTTTCAAAATTGGAAAAGAAACCCTGCAAAAAATGTAAATATGATGTTTGAGTCCAGTGGAAGGACTGGTGAAGTGAAGAAATCAGTTAGGCAGGGTAATATGTCAGATGTGAAGGAAACTGAGGAAGAAGAAGTCAACCAAGAAGAACCCTTGGCTCTGGTTAGAAAGAGCAAAGGGAAGAGAAAATGAAATGAAGGTGTTCAGATAACAGAAGAGCCTCAAGGCTCGAACACTGATGCACCCCAAGGGGGTTCTGGTTCTGGTACTGGGATTCGAGGCCTTGTCACTCAAAGGGAACTCACTCTTGAGGCAACCGAATCACCAGAAGAGGTTCTGAAGGAGAAGAAGAAGAAAAAGAGGGAGATAAATGAGGATAAGGTTGAGGGAAGCACTGAGCCTCATAAAAAGAAACGTAGCCATCGAACCAAGAAGCCTTCACTCACTGAGGTCGTGGAGTCCACACCAGTCGTGGAGTCCACACCAGTCGTGGAGTCCAGACTCACTACAATTCTAGAAGGAGGTGCTGCAACAGCCTCTCATCATGAACAAACTGCCAGTGCTAAAGCTGAAGAAGCTGCTGAGGCTGTGACTAAGCCTAAGAGAACAAAGACGAAGCTTGTCAAGAAGTATGTCCTTGCAAATGAGGAAGTTTTGAAGGAAGATGACAAAAGAATTGCTGCTGAGAAGGCTGAACAGAGCTCTCAACCCCAAGCATCTGGTCCAACCATGGAAGAGACCAGAATCATTGCTGATGTGATAGCCTACATCAACCGTGCAGAAAACCCCTACTGCACCTGATCCGGCTATGATCAATGCTGAGGAGGAGCTGCCCGAAGTTTTTGCTCATGCTGAGGAGGAGGTGCAAGAAGAAATTGAGATGAGTCGTGCTCATGTTGAGGGGGAGCCTCTAGAAGCACCTATTCAAGGAAGTGCTCCAACTTAGGGGGAGTTCTTAGAAATTCCTGAGCCAGAAAATGCAAGAGTTGAAGGGGAGGTACCAGAAGATGATAATGAAGCTCCCTCAGCCCCTCAAGAAATCGTAGTCTCTGAGGTTGTTGAAATGGAAAGTGCTGAAGCTGTGGATATGGAGAAGGCTGAAGAACAAAGGGGAGATGAGGATGAGGAGATGGTGGATGTGGTATAAATTCTTAATGAGGATGATGAAGACAGTGATGAGGAAGAGGATGATGAGTTGAGATTCTTGTAGTGAGCAGGGATGGAGAAAGAACAGCTAACTACAATCAGCTGTTTGACTACTTACCTATGATGCCCTATCATATGGCTTTGATTCTCAACACCTGGGATCACATGTTCTGGACTTTCAAGGCTTATCCATCAATTTCAGTGCTAGCCTATGGATTCCCACGCAACCTCAACTTTGCTCGGAAGCTGATCACCAATGATTCATCTTCAGAGACTGAGCATGAGGTACATTTTACTCCCATCTCTTTCATTGTCAACCACTGCCCTCCATCACACTTTCACCAGTTTTATGAACTGCCAAGATGGTTGGAAGTGGTCCTTCACCCACTGAACCATTTTCCAGTTACAGAGTCCCAAAACTCTGTAACTAATGAACCAAATAACCAACTCTCCCTTATAGAGCCAACTATCAGTGACTCCATGGTTGTCGAACAACAATTCATAATCGTCGACCAACCACACGACACCACGACCAGTGAGCCACCAAGCCAAATCGTCGATCACAGATTTATGCTCATCAAGTCACCCCAACCTGAGCCAAACACCTCTCCCATACACCAAACACAAGCCCCTATTACACAGTCAGATATCCCCTCGTCCTCCAATAATGAATACTTCGACATGACTCTTGCGCTCACAAGCATGTCAAGGACAAGGGAGTACACTACGACCTCTCCTCCTGATGTACAAAGAATTTTTGATCGTTTGTCTCTACTTCCTACCAAAGAGGAGCTTGCTGAGTTAACAAATCGTATGGCTCTAGAGACATAGGAGAACCTTGAAGCAAACTCTCTAGCACTTGCATCAACGATTCAATCATATAATAGACTCTGCCAGGAAATTTGGCAACTGAGCTCTCAAAGAAACTAAGGGAGATCATTCGAGAAATGAGTGACAGTCTCAGTCAAAGGGATGCTATTCATTTTCAAGCTGCCAACAAGCATAAGGAAATAGTGGAGATTCTTCAGAAAACTCAAGAATCTCAAAATGCTCTCATGACTAATCAGATCCATGAACTTCGTCTCACACTACGAGAATTCCAAAACTATTCCATGACTCAATTTCAACAAACTGCAGATGCCTTGGAGCGGTTACAACAACAGAGACGAAATACTGAGGCCATAATTGAGGAAAATCGTAGTGACATTGCCCAAATCGCTCTCAGATGCATGAGCTGGTGCAAGGTGTGAATCGCCTCTCAGAAGACATTCGAACCCTGGATGCTGACATAAAGGGGGAGAATAAAGAGCAGGGGGAGAAAGGCAGATGAAGATGAAAAGGAAAATAAACTGATGCACAATCATCAAGGAGCTATTCAAGACAGCCTCGCTATCAGACTCCACGATATAAGCAGCAACAACAACCACGACTTGAGCAGCAACAGAGCCAACCACTCATAATGGCAGAACCTTTTATAAGGAGTCAAGGTCCATCTCTCAGCTCACAAGGAGTATCCAATACTGGTCTCAACATGCCCGTTGAAGATCCTATCTTTATGAACAGACATGATCATAGTGAAAGACTAAGTCAAAGTGAGCTGGACGATATTGCATGGAGAGATGAATTCAGCAGAAGAAGGAGTGCTGAAGAGCATGCCAACCCTCCGAAGAGCAAGAGGCAAAGAAAATAGAGATAAGTTGAAAATTTGTTTCTTATTGATGTATCTGTGCTGAAATGTAATATCTGTCTCATGTTTATTCTCTAAATATTTCAGTTGCTCACTAAAACACTAAGTCATATTTACTTGCTAGCATCCTGCATTTAGAAATTGATGATATGATGCAAATATCCTTGGTTATGTCAACATCAAATAGGGGGAGATTGTTGGGAATTGCATATTCAAATTTGATGTTAAAAGTAAATATATATGCTTATGTGTAAAGTCCTTCAGAGAATTAATATACAAGGACTTAGATGATAGATCAAAAATGTTAGGTTGATCTGTGCTTTAATGTTTATCATTCTGTAAATGAATGTATAGAAGAAAGATCAAAACTGTTAGGTTGATCTATTTTGAGATGTAATTGTTAGGCCTCAACAGATTCGTAGTTTGTTGAGCCAGCTAGAACTTTACAGAAGCCAAGGCAGAATCGTGGAGTATCGAAGAAGTTATTTCAGAATCGTAGTCTGTCTTGGAAGCCACACTCAGAATAGTGGAGATAATCCGAGCGCCTACCGAGCCAAGTCAAGAATCGCAGTCAGCTCTCAGAAACGTGTAGTCTGCAAAACAAGCAAGTGAAGATCGTAATCTATCAGAGTTTAAGAGATATCGTAGTTTTCTCTACGATCAAGGATGAATCAAGCATGAGCACGACAAGACACAATGATCATAATCCAAAGATAAGGATCGTGGTGTCTCTCTAGTCAGCATCAGAATCGTCTAACTGATGAAGGATAAAGTATGACAAATGGAGAATGGATTATAGACGCTGACATTTTGGTAGTCCCAATGATCCAACATTCATCATTAGTATGCATCGAAGAAGCGTATTGAAAAAGCTAAGGAAAGGACTGCATGCCTGCTGAAAACACCTTTTTAGGTGTTATGTGAGAAAGCAGTCTGCTGTGTCAGTGGGTTAGGCGGCAGAACAACAGATTTGCAGGAAGTCAACATCAGTGCTCAGAATTGTCTGAAGCATTTAATGCTGCAACGAATGCCTTCAACGAAAATATTTCAAAGTCTCCTTCATAAGCAAATCAGACACAGATTCATAAGCAAGCAAGCAAGAACTAAAAAGCTCAAGAACACTCAACGTCCAAACTCTACGATCTTGAAGAAAGCTTGCACAGCTACTCAGTTCTTTAGAACTTATGCTTAATAGCAACTGAGTAGCACAACCCAAGAACTTAACTCTCAATCAAGTGTATACCAAGTCTGCTGGACATGAAGAGTTCTAAGTGAATTAAGAAGTTCCAAGACTATTGGTCTTGAAGGAATCTAAATGATTCAAAAAAGTGTAAAGACATCCTTAGTGGATTTTCTACTCGTGGAGTAGAAGAGTGGATTAGGAGCCTTGTGTGTTCTGAACCACTTAAAATCACTGTGTCTGATATCTGCTATAACTGCTATATCTGTAATAAACTGCTATAACTGTTTATCACCTTTAAACTTGGTATATATAAAAGGAAAACAAACAAATCATATATTCCGCTGTGCTTAACAAACCTGATAAGTATTTTGAAAAAGAAAAAAGTTTTAAAATATCTATTCAACCCCCCTTCTAGATAACTATTGTGCCTCTGGGAACTAACAAATACAAGTTATGTTATTTCGGTCTACGCAATATTATTATAAATAAATATGAGAAATGATATATGATGCAAGTAAAAACATTATGATTTATGTTTTCACTGATTGCTTATATATATTTATACTTATTTACATAATACTCTCTCTCCGTTTTTAAAAAAATTAAAAAAAATGAATAAAGTATAATTTTCACACAAATTAAAAAAATAAAAGTAAAAAAATAGAATAAAATAATTTCAAATTTATACTTAATGACCTCGCAAGATTATTTTTCTTTCATTTTATAAGTTTGTAGTATATAAAAAACTAAAAAATCATTTCGCATTCCATTCATAATATAATTCATATAAACTAAATACCTAAAGTAGAAAAATGATTTTATTCCTGAAGGAATGAATGGACAAACCAAGCATAAAAATAAGAATTCTCATTCTATTGCTTAAGTCATTCCATTCCTTAAGTTATTCCATTCCATACATGTGGAACCAAACATAACATTAGAATTCCACATTATCTCAATTCAACTTCCTCACAAATTTGTATACATATATATCATTCTCTTTTAACCTCAAATTTGGTGATTTTAAGGTGGGTGTACATAAAGAGGAAAGAAAAAAATATTTGGAGACACCACTAACTCTTGCATCTAAAGTGGTAAGAATACAAAAGAAACAAAACACATATAAATATATTAAGAATTTAAGAACATGTGAAAAAATAAATTAATATATTTTGGGCATGCCTAAAAATACCTACAAAAATATCATAATCATGTGGAGCATAAAATTGTTCTTAAACACCAAAAAAATTGCACTGTACAGATACTAAGGCAAGGAAATGGTAAAGTGGGCAAATATATTGAAATGCAGCTGGAACAACAAAAGCTTCATGGTTTTTTTCAAGTTGTGCCCGCTATAATATTATTCTCGACCTCTCAATTGAGTTTGTTCGGTTACTAGCCTTTGTTGCATTTATGGCTACCTCGGTTACTAGCATTTGTTGTATTTATGGCGGTAGCGTTTGAACCTCCAAATGCACCAATTATTTTTGATACATTACGTTTGAGATTCAAACACTATATTTGTGAGTTAAATAAATTACGTTTAAAATAACCAACTTTTAGACAACATGATTTTCAAGCTACTTCAAAACGCAAAAACGCTACAAACTCTGTAACCAAACTTGCAGTTATAATCTATGCTAAAATCAATTTTTGACCTCTTGGCTAAGATCAAGTTTTGTCACTGTATACGGACGGAACATATATTTAGTATGGGGTTGGGGAGGGAGGAATCTGGATAAGATTCCACAATATTGAGACATGACTAGAGGCCACCAGTTAGGTTCTTCACAGTCCCAACCTTTCCATTTCAAGGGATGTCTCAATCCATCTTTTCCATATTCAGATTATTGCTATATATGAACTTGAGGCCGCAATTTGCATCCCTTCAGAACAAAAATAACTCAACCCACGATAAACGCACAGAATTGACAATGAAAATAACTCAAACCACAATAAACACACAGAATTGACAATGAAAATAACTCAAACCACGATAAATGCACAAAAGCAAGAGCAAGATAAAGAAAGGGACAAGTGGGAAAGTAGAGAATCAGATTTTGCAAGTGGAAGCTGAAAGAGACCATCACAACAGAATAAATATCAACCAACAATGATCAACAATTCACACAAAATTTCAGAGACGCAAAAAAGAAATAAGTAAATACATGAAGTTGGATTTTACAAAATTCAAATTCTACCCACACTAGAAAGAAAGGACGATTCCCAGACACTCTAATATAGTCGGGCCCACCTCTCCGGTCCAGAATAAACATCAATGACCCTGCAACCTTTTTTTTCTTTTTCTTTTTCCTTTTGTAAAGAAAAGTACCCATAAACTGATGCAAAAGAGGATGCAAATAAAGGACAGGAATAAAAAGAATAATGAAGAGCTGTGAAACCAAAATAAACCTTTTGCGGTCTTCCTCATTTGCAAGATTTTGCCCCTCCAGCAGCTTGAATGTCTTCTTTTCCAGGCACAAACCTTGGCAAAGTCAGCAATGTGTTTACACGAGAAACTCCTTCAAGGGCAGACCAGTCTTTTCCCGAATCTGCATATAGTGAGGCATCTTCATTGCTTTCATCCAAGGCTTTCTCATGACTTTCCACTCCAAGTGTCTCTTCTCCGCTTCTAACTGTTCCAGAGCGGTTCAACCCAGCTGATCCCATTGGTTCTCCTTTCTCGGTGGTGAAATATTGTTCCATTGAGGCGATCTTCTCTTGTGATTTGATAGCGGAAGCAGTAGATATATTATTCGAGTCAAAGAAGAGACAAACCACTGCACAGTCGTCGACTTTTGAAGTAGGGTATTTGTACCTCCAGGCTCGAACTGCTGACTCCACTAGAGTTCGAGCAGCATAAGAGTGTGCTGGGGCTGAAGCTACAATATCTACAACTTCCTTGTTCGAGAGCACATCCCAAATCTGTGGTAAATAACCCCAAAAAATGTTTAAAAAAGTAAAACTGAAAATTGATTAATCGCCCAAAATAGCAAGTGATGCAAAACTCCAAAGTTGGGGGTTCCATACCCCATCTGTAGCTAGGACTACAAACTCATCCTTTTCTGTAAGGCGTTGATAAGATACTTCAGGCACAGAGATTAGACCAAAATCTTTGAGGCAGAAATCCCCAAAAGCACGGGCCATGGCAAGGCCAGGGGAGTCATTGTTGGGCAGCCAAACCCTAGCTACCTCTGGTTCATCCTGAAGGGCAAAAACTCGCCCTTTACATTTACGAATCCTCTCTGCTTCCGCTGTAATACACGAAATTAAAAAGCAGATAGTTGAAGAATAAATTTAAATATTATTTTCTTGAAATTTCTTGCCTAAAGGTGGGAATCAATGAAAGTTTTCACCCTGATAAAAGTAAATTCACTTTTTACAAAAGTAATTTTGAGCGGACGGAACATACAAGTATATGAATATAAACTTCTTACTAAGTTTAAGGAGCTCAGATATGCACATGCCCTTATAACTCTCAGGTTCATTTTGTACAGCTTTATATCATTGATATACAAAAAGACAAAACATCTTACCTGGCTTTCCTAATGCTGTCACCTAAAGAACCTATCCTTATCCTTAAGACTTTATCCTACTCATGTATCATGTAGAACTGATGATCATACACTGCCAAAATTATGTGGCTTGCATAATGTGTAAACTACTAAATTTATGTTTTTCTCTCTCATTCTTATCATGACCTGAATAGATCATGCCACCTTCTGCTGCGACGATCCACACCTTTTCCTTTTGACAGTGTTCTAAAAATTGTTAAGCGAACCTAGGCAGCGGAATGGTCGCCTCGGCAGTTTCCTTATGCGGACTAGGGTTTTCTTAGGCGGTCTCATTTTTTTATTTTCTATTATACATATTTATTATACTATACAAAACATATAGTAGAAGTAATTTTTTTAAAAAAAATTCATGAAAAATTACCACAAAAACAATCTTTAAGGCTTAAAAAAATCATTTTTAAGTATTTAGAGCTTCAAAGTAGAGGTCTGATTCTGCCCACGCTGGGGCCTATGCGCCCAGCCAAATCGAGGCGGTAGAGGACTGCCTAACGCCTAGGCAGGGATTAATCGGACCTAGGCGAAAATTTTTAGAGCATTGCCTTTTGAAATTAAGACATAATAGTGTTGATGATGTTTCAATTAATCGTGAAAATGAGTGGCTTTAATTTACTCCAAACTGCTAGATAGTGGACATGAGCACTATTATTGAACATCATCAGCCATTTCAGTTTTGCTAAACAAGCCCATACCACAAAATAAAAAATGTGAAGAACTGAAAACTATAGTCGAGGAACTCAAGGCAAAAAATATTTAAAGGAAAGATGCATCTGTGGCTGATAAAATTAGAAACATAAAGTCGGAAACAAAAGGATCCATAGATCAGAGAAATTAAAACGTTACATTATTGGATTTTTTTTATCATTTCTCAGCCTCTGATCAGCTGAAATGTTGCAGGGAACGGATTAACCAACCAAGGTAATGTCACACAAACATGGTCAAACCGAGGAACTACAACAGTTTTTTTTTTCCTTCAGTTTGGGCACTGATTACTTGGGATGCATCTTAGTAATCTGAACTGATAATTTTTAAGACGTACAAAACATAAGAGCCCAAACGATATTTATATGAATAACAGGTGATTTATCATGTTTATGCAATGTTCATAAGGTGACTCCTCAGTGACTTGTTTCTAATGCTATAGTTTTGTTTTTTAAAATTCTATATCTATTTTTGTTTTATTATTATTTTTACATTTTACAAATGCTATAGCTATGTTTACATTTAAAGTTGCAACTTCAAAAACATGTAACTCAAAATATTTCAGCACAAGAACTAGGGGAGAAAGAGGAGGGGGGGGGGGAGAAATAGAGAGAGAGAGACCTGGAAGATTTGGTTTCAGATCCACTGTCAACTGAATTGCAGTAAGAGAATCATCCTTGTCTCTTGTACCCATAACAGCTCTCGAGTCCCCAACATATCCAACCACAAGATCTAGGCCCTATAAGAAACCATCGAGAAATGCATGTTCAGAAAAAATTAATTCACAAAATATTTTAAAAACAAATTTCAGTTTAATCCAGTCAAATGACCTGCTTAACAAGGGTTACTGCTGTTGTCCCACTGCAGAAGCAATCAATAGTAGTGTACATTTTAAGTTCCTTGTCCATGACCTTGTAAGCCTTCAGAAAGGACTCCTTCAGGTTCTGAAAAAAATCGGGTTGCTTTTCAGTTTCTTCAACATCGACGGATGGCCTTGATTCTTCATCAGCTAGAAATGAGGTACTTTCAGAGTTCATGCTACCTGTGATATTAAGGCTGATCTCTCTCAGAACAACATCACTCTTCATATTAACCTCCCAATGAGCATTTAATTTCAAAGGGAGAGAATCTCTGACTCTCTTAGCAACCATGTGACCATAGGGTCCATGGCCATCAAAAACACCACAAAAGACCGTGTCTGTTCTCGAACCAAAGTTCTGAAAAATCCTTGTTTAAGTTAGTAGCATGTAAATCAAAACAATAACGAGATTACACATGGTTAATATGAATGAGGAGAGGATGGCGGAAAAGAAACTATCATGAAGCACCTGGAAATAATCAAGAAATTTCTCAAGTTATGAACACACATAAATAAAATAGAGAAACAGAAAAGAATAATGATTAATGAATCAAGTAAATAAATTTTTCCAAGCTTTTGCTAATTGCTATCACAATTTTAGAAACGCATACTGCAATAGCGAGCATCCAACTTTAATAGCATGGAAGTACCACCTAAAAAATGAAATTTGAACATCTACAACAGAAACTCACCAATGCATTAGAGGCTATGAAACTCATAAAGACTGACAAGAGTAGTCTTTACTTAAGTGGGAACTTTGAGTAACTTGACATTGGAAGCCATATTCTTTTATTGATTAAACACAGACCCATAGTGGCACCATCAAACTGGACACAAGTTCAGAGCATTTATTTTATATTTGTTGATAAGTGCGGAACTATAACTTTGCACTCTAATAGCATTGTTTAATGAAGTGTGGATTGGACAGAAATTAACATCAAATGTTGATACTTTAACTACAAATAAGATTGTTTTCCAGCTTGATATGTAAAGGCAATCAAAAGAGTTCAGTGAAACCATCATAGAATAACTTGCATGTGTTAATCAGCTGTTGCCTACATCTCAAAAATCATGTAACTGCTATCGAAATCTACAAACTATTACCAGGCTCACTTAAACTTCATGCCACACTTCAGTGAACATAACCATAATTGTTTTAGGTAACATATGCACCTGCTTTTTCATGTTATGGCAAATATATTGAAAAGTTGAATATTTAAAAATCTCAAACATCTTGAAATTTGCATCATAATTAGATGGAGGACATTTGCTAACCTCCCAAACAATCATGGCATCTTGATTGGTCCCTTTCTTGCCTTGTTGGGTAAAGAGTGAAGCAACTTCACTAGAACCATTCAAGAACATTCGTCCCGGAATCCTGTAAAGCTGCTCTTCCCTCCTATTTTCAAAGGAAGAATTTCGAGACCCAAGCCTTTTCTTTGAGTTCTTCTTCTTCCTAACGCTGGGTGCAGGCTTAGGAGAAGTGGGGAGAGGGCTCCTGCTTTCAGTTGATAAGCAGGACCCCATCCTTAGGGCCCTGATAATATTTAATATGCACTCCAGACCAGCCAGACAATCACACCCCCTATTTTCAGTTGACGGATCCGTCACAACTTAGTAAAGGAAACCCCTGCTGTTATCAAATCTCCTCTTTTGATTATGCTGCCAAAATTAACAATTTAATCTACTGTTTCAATTCCCAAATCTTTCAGCTCATAAAACCAAAGCAATAGCATTTTTTCCCCAAAAATACAAACAACAGAATTATGACCAAGCACAGCTATTTTTTCCCCTTTTCTTTAAAAACATAACAATCACATACATATGAAAAAAAACTAAAAAAGGGACAGAGCACAAAAAGCAGATCTATAAAGGGATTGCAAACAATACAATAAATTTCTGTCAGCTTACCTCTTGCAAAAAGACCCCCCTGCAAATTACAGAATCCCCCAACAACAAGACCAAATTTAAATACTCACCACCAATCTTCAAATTTTACACCCAAATTCACACAAATAACCCAAAATCTCTTAAATGAATTTCAACAATTGTGCCATCAAATTGAACCAAATAGGACTTGATAAACTGAAAATCAAGTCACTTCAATCAAATTCCAATCAGTGAACAGAACTTTTCGGAATTACGAGAAAAATGAAGATTGAAACTAGCAGAATGGAAAGTATGATGCACAAGTGAAGCTAAGCTTTACACCAAAAGAGAGTATGTTCAGAAATAGAAAAGGGGTGAAATTGTCAACGAAGAGAAGAGAGAGAATCTCAACAACCGAGAGAATTGAGATCACCTAAAACGCGGTCTCAATTACACAACGATTGATAAGAATGAAATTGGATTTTTAGAGAGAGAAAGAAATTGAATTGTCCTAGACAAATGTCCGTCACCATCAAAATTTGAGATCTTTGCAACTATAACTACTTACAAATTCATTACTGTTAAAATTTAAAATAATTTATAAAATATTTTTAAATTAATTTATATATAAAAATATTTTACATCAGTTTAATTTATAAGTTAAAAATTAAGTTGAGATAATTGGAAATGTGGTTGACTAAAATAATTTATAAATTAAAATAAATTATAAAAATTACAAAAATGTGAGAAAAATGTCTTTACATCTGGCATTTTTTTTATTAGTAAAAAACTACTACTTCTCAAAAATTATTTATAAGTCAATTTATAAGTTTAAAAATAAATCACATAAAAACATTTACACAGAAATTACTTACAAGTAGTTGTCGAAGAGACTCACTATAACTATAAATACTACTTACAAACTCATTACCGTTACTACTACGTACAAATTTATTAATGTTACTTGGACATGTTCTTCAATGACTTATTTTAAAAAAACTTATAAGTTTTGTATTATTTTGATTTATAAATTAAAAATTAAGATAAAATAAATTATGAATGTGTTTGATTAAAATAACTTATAAATTAAAATAAACTATAAAGAGTAGTCAAAGGAGGATAAAAGAATATTTATATTTGGTCAAATCTACTTGTTTTAAAATGGCCTATAAATTATTTTTAAGAAGTGCTTCTCAAAAATTATTTATAAGTTAATTTATAAGCTATAAAAAAATTATGCATAAACACTTATTTTTACTTAATAAATTGATTTAACTAACTTATAAGTACTTGTCCAACATACTCCTAAAATGGAATAATTAGGAAGATTGAGGAAACGGGTTTTGATGTTTTATGATAAAAAATTGAAAATGGAATGGAACAAAATTAAGCTAAGAGGAAAAAGGAAGCTTTCCTATTGGTTTTGATACCTTTTCCAAATCTAGTACCAACCGTTTTCTTTAACCATGATCATATCTAATTAGCAGTTAGACTTTTTTATTTTATTTTTCTCTCTTTATAAGTGTGCATATATGCCCCATTACAAATTTTATCTAAAAGAGAATTGGTATTTATCCATGTCTTTATCCTTACTATTTGTCTGTTAGTATACTAATTAAGAAAAACTGGCTGGGTACCTTTTAGTTGGCATCCAATCAAATTATTAAGTTTGTAATGCATAATACTTTATCATATTAAAATTAGGTATTTTGTGACAATTTTTTTATTTGGTTCCACTTCATTACATATTCCCTCCAATTTCATTCAATACACCATATTTTTATAGTTTTAAATAGTATTATTGAAATCAACAATGGTTAATTAATTTATAATATTGAGCAGTATTATTGTTCCAAAAATAAAAGTAATCTGGCATTTTTTTTTTATCATTTGATGAATATATGGATGTTTTATAAAAATTTTAATGGTTGACAATTCTTTTAAATTTTAAAGGTAAAAATATTTTTAATAGTTCTAAATTTTGGTAGGATTGATCTTAATATTATCAATTATTTATTAACATATTTTGATCATTACTATCCACAATTATTAAGATAAAAATATGATGTATTGAATGAAATTAGGAGAGCGTAATGGGGGGGAGCCAAATCCCTTGTATATATATACATACACACACAGGTTGAATATCACTTTTGACTCTTCAAGTTGTCACCCACTTTTAAAGTCATCCTTAAAGTTTATTTTTCGTCAATTAAGTCCTTAAAGTGATATTTTTTTGGCGTTTCTGTTCCTTTTAACCGATTTTACCTCAACTCGACCTATTTTGACCAAATTTTGACCCAACCCGACCCAGTTTGACTCGACCCCAATTTGAGTTTTATTTTTTTAAAAAAATAAAAGGTTTTAAAATTATTTTAAAAATAATATTTTATTTTAAAATATTAAAAATAATTATTTGTTCAAATATTTAAAAATAATTATTATTTTCAAGAAAAATAATAGAAACTTTTGTTTTTTTTCATAAAATGAGTAATGTTTCATAAAATTTACAAAACATTAAATAAGAAAATAAAACTTTATTTTCAAAAAAGAGAGTAGATTTTTTCAATTTTTATGTAAAAATTTATTCTCAGAATTTTTTTTATGTCTTTACCATTATTATATGTATTCTTAATATCAAAAATTTTAAAAACAAAAACTAAAAAAAGAAATTAAAATAAAAAATAGTAAAAGATAAATAAAAAAATTGATTCAATTTTTATAAAAAAAATATTAAAAAGTTTTAAAAATAATTATTATTTTCAGGAAAAAAATTTAAACTTTAATATATTATTATTTAAATAATATTTAATTTTAATATTTTAAAATAATAATAATTTTATATATTTTAAAATTAAATATTTTTTTTAATATTTTAAAATAAAATATTTTTTTGAAAAAGTAATAAAAGTAATTATTATTTTCATGAAAAAATATTAGAAACTTTGTTTTTTCAAAAATTAGTAAAGTTTCATAAAATATAGATTAAAAAAAATTAAAGTTTATTTTTTTTCCTAAAAATAATAATATTTTTTTATTTTTTATTTTTTAAAAAAATTGAATCAGTTTTTTTATTTATCTTTTACTTTTTTTTATTTTAATTTCTATTTTTAATTTTTGTTTTTAAAATTTCAAATATTAAGAATAAATATAATAACGATAAATGCATTAAAAAATTATGAAAATAAAGTTTTACATAAAAAATGAAAAAAAATATATATTCTTTTTCTGAAAATATAGTTTTATTTTCTTCTTTAATATTTTGGAATCTATATTTTATGAAACATTACTCATTTTATGAAAATAATAAAAGTTTCCAATTTTTTCCTGAAAATAATAATTATTTTCAAAAATATTTAAAATAATAATTATTTTTAATATTTTAAAATAATTTTTATTTTTAAAAATAATTTAAAACTTTTAGTTTTTTTATATAAAAAAATTAAAATCAAAATTTGGTTCGAGTCAAATTAGGTCGGGTTGGATTATAATTTGGTAAAAATAGATTGGGTTGAGGTCAAATCGGGTAAGAGGAACAGAAACGTCAAAAAATATCACTTTAAGGACCTACTTGACAAAAAATGAACTTTATGTATAACTTTAAAAATGAGTGGCAACTTGGAGAGCCTGAAGTGACATTCAACATATTTATATATATATATATATATATATATATATATACATATGGAAAAAAAGTATTATGTGTTAGTTGATTAGTTTATTGAGTTCTCTGCTATATATTGCGAAAAATTTCTATCAAATTATAATTGTGAAGTATATCAATACATGAGATTGTATAGGATTATAAAATTAGCTCATTGTATTAAATACATCGTGCTAACGCCAAGATCCGTCAACGCACTCCAATCACTAAAGCGCGTCCAATCCTGCACAAAAACTGGTAAATACCAAAAACTTGGCAGCTTGGGCCGCCGGGGGGATAGCTCCGGTGTGAGAATAAGTACATGCTGAATAAGGTTAACAATGAAGGCTTAATGCTCTAGTTCTGGAAAAGTAATTGTAATGTGTGTACCTTAGAATCAGGGTAAAGCTATGTATTTATAGTGTTCTCACATACTTGCCAGAATCCATCTCTAAATTGGATTAGGGTTCCCCCATGTATCCTTCCATAATAGGATTTCACCAAATCTCCTAGAATTTATGAAGTTAAATCAATCTTCAATTCCTATTTCCATAACTAGAGTCCCCATATAACTAGAAGATCTCTAAGCATTCTCCTGTTTGGACTCAAACTCGCCCAATATAGTCAAGACCCAAACCAAGTCCTTGTCCCAAATATTCGGGGCCCAACATTGCTCCCAGTCTTCCACTAAATGAAACATTTAATAGAAGAGTATATAAACTATAGCCCAGCATGCAAATCTGTCCACCCATTCACAACTAGGCCGAACCGACCCATCCCTATGAAGCCCATTTGTCGATGGTCCTGGTAGATCTAACCGGCATCAGCCCAATCAACATGGCCCAACAGCCACACCCAAACAGCCCCCAATCCATAACCCTTCCCCTCCCCACGTGCCCCATCACCTCCCCCAATAATGAGCCGTCTCTCGATTTCTGGGGCAGCCTCCAAAAAAACACAACAAAACCCCCCACCATCACAATCATTTCTTTTATTGATTTTAAAATACTCTCTCCCTTTCCAAGAACCTCTCCTTTCCTGCAAAAACTCCTTACCTGCAACTCTTCAAGGTTCAAGCAATGGCAGATCCCCTAACTTGAACAACCTTCCTCCTTCCTCAATCGAGCCTATCATTGCCATCCCCATTTCCACCATTCCAGCTCCAACCGTAAACACCACATTCACCTCCTCTACTCCTCACACCCCCATCCCGAGCGCAATCACTACTGACTCCACCACCATGACCACCACCAGTCAAGCTCCTATCCAAACCACTGTTCTATCTGAAAAAGACTCCCAAAAAGCGCAACGAGAATATTCCGACGAGGCCAAATTCACTCACGCCAACACCCCTTCACGACTCACCAATTCAGATCTGGGTGTCATCCGCGAACATTACCAGATCCCTGACACCCACGAGCTGAAAGCCCCCACTGCTACCGATCGGCTGTACCACCAAACTGACGGCTGGACTGCCATACCCATGACTCTGCTGGAGAAAGGAATTCGATTTCCTCTTCATGCGTTCATTCTGACCCTCCTTGGGTTCATCGGCATCGACTTCAGCCAGTTGGTGCCAAACTCATACATCAACATCATCGCCTTCATCGCTTTCTGCCACTAGATCGAAGTGCCCCCATCCATCTATCTATTCTTCTCCCTGTTTATGCTGCAAGCTTCCCGCGAACCAGGCTTCAAAGCCTTCAGCAAGTATCCAAACAAATCCAATAGCAAAATAGAGAGGCGCTCCCTGATGGATGCTCCTTCTAGCAACAAAGGATGGCACAGAGACTGGTTCTTCGTTTGAGGACTAGAAACCCACAAACTATCAAACTGGGCTTCTCTTAAGCGGCCGAACGTCTCCCTGGGCGACATTGCTTTCGAACGGGTAGTAGAGATCACCAAACTTATCGAAAAGCTACCCATAAAGGAATAAAGCTATGTCCTCCTGACCAAACAGGCTTGGCTTTACGACCACAAGCGTAAGTCACTGAACTCTCATTTATTAATTATCAAATATTACAGTTATAACCATTGTTCTGCCCTTTAATTCTGCAGTATCCCTCATTAAACCTACAACAATCGACCAACGGGATCTGGAAGACTTCCTTCTGGGCAAACCTACTGTTAAAGCTACCGAAGCCCCTAATACCAAAAATCTAGCTGCCGAAGCCCAAATTTCTAATACACCTACCACCCAAGCCACTCCTACCGAAACAACATCCTCGGTCCCTTCAGCAACCACCCGAATAAAGAGGAGAGCCACCAAAGGGTCCTCTCAAACACAAGTAATCCCCCCTGCCGCTTCCGAGAGTCTTCTTGACCTACTAGTGGCCGAACGAGCCCAGATCCTTTATGTGAAGAAGAAACGTGCCAAGATAAACCCTCTGACATCCAAGGAGCTAAGGGTACCTTCCTCCGAAGCTCCCACTCCTTCAACCAAAATTAACCCTAACCTTACTACAACCCAAAGCCAAAAACCTAAAAACACCCAGAATCCTACCTCCGAACCACCCCCTAAAAAACCACACACCGAAAACCCCTCTTCCTCAAAACAAATTTCTCCTCTGCCAACAGAAGAAAACTCAGACCGAAGCTCTTTCTTCACCAGTAACCCCCAAAGCTACCCCATCGATGCCTTCGACAATTTTGTTCTTCCTGCAGATGACGACAAATTCAAGGACATCCCCTACCACGACCTCACACTTACCGGCATTATGTAGCAGGGCAGGGTAATCCTCTTTTATTCCCATCATTTGCCATTGCTATTTCACTGCTCCTATCCCTTATCTTCAGGCATTCTTTTTAGGCCGATGCTATATGGGGTCGTGTCATCAGGCGGTGGAGCTAGTACGAAGCCGAAGAAAACCAACTTAAACAAGAAAATGAAGCTCTTTAGGCCACTCTCCTCCATGAACAAGTCACCCACACCAAAACTAATTAAGCCAACAATTTCCTCCAGAACAAGGTCTCCAGCCTCCGGAGCTAGATTACCACAGTAAAAGAAGACGATGTCTGAACAGAAACCCAAAGCAAAATCCTTCTGGAGAAATCTGAAGCCAACCATGCAGAGATCGAAGAGCTAAAATAGAGCAATCTTGTGCTTCTTCAGCAGAATTCTGACTTGAAGAAACAAGAAGAAAATGCTCGCCAGATGTACACTACTCTGGAAAAGCAATTTTTCGAGTACAAATCATCGGGGCCGATTCCGATTTACGGCTTCAGATCCTTCAAGATTATCGGAAGTCTGCTGAGCTGAGTGTAGAGATAACTCAGATGTTCGCCGAAGGATATGAAGCTTGGCGAAGTAAAGACAAAGCAAAATTGGCTGAAGTCTTCATGAACCCTGCTCTCCTCAACTCTTTAGACTCCGAGGAAGATAACAACGAGGGCCCTTCTTCAGACTAAGAACTTCTTTGTAAAATCCGAATTCCCTGTACACGTTAATTATCAATGGAAATACCTATCTTTTGTTCATGTTATTTCCCGAACTTTATTTATATCATAATCAAATAAAAACTATTTCACTATACATAACATTCATTCTAATAAAGCATTTGAAACAGTTAAACATTATTAACATAAAAAATATCATTCGCTCCCTAAAGCCGAACGAAACCAACCGAACACCTGGCAATCTCGTTCTCTCCATGAGCCGAACAAATTTAACCAAAAAATATTCGCTCCCCAGAGCAGAATGAGTCCATCCGACCACCTGGAAATCTCTTTCTCTTCGCGAGCAGAACAGATTCAACCAAAAATTATTCTCTCCCCAGAGCCGAATGAATCCAACCGAATGCCTGACAATCTCGTTCTCTCCGCGAGCCGAACAGATTCAACCAAAAAATATTCGGTCCCCAGAGCCGAATGAGTCCAACCGTCCACCTGGCAATATCGTTCTCTCCGCTAGCCGAACAGATTCAACCAAAAATTAACATTTGCTCCCAAGAGCCGAATAAATCCGACCTTTCACCAAAGATCTCGCCCTCTTCATGGAGCCGGACAGATATAGAACAAATCACATAGAACAACACTGTTTGAGGAAAAAATGCATCTTTTATTGATAATCCTTCAGAATATTATAGACCCCGGATTCTGACTTCTACCCTACTGAAAATACTTCCTCAGCTTACTCGCATGCCATGTATTCTTGATTTCTGTCCCAACCATTGCTCGAAGCTGGTAAGTGCCAGACTTTGGTACCTCAATAATCTCATATGGGCCCTCCCAATTTGGCATCAACTTTCCCAAATTCTAAGGCATGGAGGCTTCCACTTCCTGAAGAACTAAATCCCCTACTTCAAACCTTTTAAGTTTTACCCCTTTATTACAGTACTTGGCCACCCTTCGCTGATACGCAGTAAGCTTTACCATGGCTGCTTCTCTGACCTCCTCTAACAAATATAGGTTAGCCCGAAGTCCATCTTCATTGAATACCTCTTGGAACTGACTAACCCAAAGAGAAGTAGACCCAATCTCCACTGGCACTAAAGCATCTGTGCCATAAGCTAATCTGAATGGAGAATCCCTGGTGGTGGATCGTGGTGTGGTCCGATATGCCCATAAAACACTAAGCAATTCCTCAGGCCACCTACCATTCGCTTCATTAAGTCTCCTCTTGATCCCATTTAGCAAAGCTCTGTTAGTTACCTCCACCTAACCATTTGACTGAGGATGAGCTACCAAAGTCTTCCGATGATATATACCCAATTCTTTCAAAAATGCCTCAAACTTCGATCCCACGAACTGTCGACCATTATCTGAAACCACTGCCATTGGGATGCCGAACCGAAATACAACACATTCCTTTAAAAATTTCAAGCATCCCTGCTCTGTAATTAGCTGAAGGGTTTTAGCCTCTACCCTTTTGGTCATGTAGTCGATAGCAACTATAACAAAGCTGACTTGCCCCTTAGCCTTTGGCAATGGACCTAATATATCCACCACCCAAACGGAGAAAGGAATCCATGATAAAACGGAGTACAACTCTTCTAGCGGCTGGTGAGTGATAGGACTGTTCAGCTGGCACTTCGGACACTTCTTCACATACTTAGTTGCTTCCTTGAATATCGTAGGCCAGTAGTACCCCTGCCGAAGCACCTTATACGCCAAAGACTTCGCTGCCATATGATCACCATATATACCCTCATGAACCACTCGAAGAGCATATTCCGCTTTGGATGGAATCAAACACTTTAGCAACGGGGAAGAGTAGGCCCTTCGATATAGATCCCCATCTATGAGTACAAAATTCGAGCTTCTGTGTTTTACCTTCTTTGCTAACAACCAGTCCAAAGGTAAAATGCCATCGGCTAGATACTCCAGATAAGGAGCAATCCAGCAAGTTGATCGTTCAACACACATCATCTCGGTGTGCTGAACACTCGGTTGATTCAAAACTTCTAGGTAGACCGATCTACTGAATGTACTTGCCTCGGTCGTGGCCAACCACGCCAATGCATCGACTATTGTATTATTCGAGCGATCTATCCCTAAAAAATCGTAGGATTCAAACCACTGCAGCTAATCCTTTGCCTCTGCCAGATACCTCACCATCCTTGCTCCCCGAGCCTCATACTCTCCAGAAATCTATTTAACGACCAGCTATGAGTCACTGAAAATGATTAACCTCTGTACCTCTAGACTTTTTGCTAGTCGTAGCCCTGCCAAAATTGCTTCATACTCAGCCTCATTGTTCATTGCTTTGAACCCAAATCTGATCGCCTGCTGCACTTTGAACCCCTCTGGACTGGTTAGGATGATACCGACCCCACTGACATCTGAAGTAGTCGACTCATCAGTGTACAATGTCCAAGAATTCTTCCCTGGCTTAACTACTGCAACTGAATGTCCGGTCTCTTCGGTCTGATCCTAGCTATCATCCGCTTCGGAGAACGAACATTCCATCATAAAGTCAGCCAACGCCTGCCCTTTAATGGCTGTCCAAGAATGGTACTCCAATATGAACTGCTATAACTCTATGATCCAGGCTGTAAGCCTTCTTGAAACCCCTGGTTTACCCAAAACCTTTTTCAGAGGCTGATCCGTGTATACAACTATTAGCCGACCTTAGAAATATTGTCGAAGCTTCTGACTGGCTATCAGTAAAGCGTAAGCAAATTTTTTCAAGTTCAGATACCTTGTTTCCGCATCCCTTAGGGAATGGTTTACGTAGTAAACCGGGTGCTGCTTACCGCAAATCTCCCGCACCAGAACTGCTCCTACAGCCAACAAACTTACCGCCAAATACAAATTCAACGGCTTAGTGGGAGCGGGCTTCACCAACAAAGGTGCCGAAGACAAATATCTCTTTATCCCCTGAAAAGTATCTTCACATTCTGACGTCCACTGAAAGCTCTTTGCGTTTTTCGGCCCTTTTAACGTATCAAAAAATGGCAAACACCTTTCAGCTGATTTGGACATGAATCTTCTCAAAGCAGCTATTCGACTTGTCAAATGCTGAACATCCTTATACGACTGCGGAGACTTCATATCCAGAATAGCCTTTATCTTCTCTAGGTTCGCCTCTATTCCTCTCTGGCTGATTATATACCCAAGAACTTTCTTGCTCCCAGCCCGAAGGTGCATTTGGTCGGATTTAATCTCAAGTTATAGTGCCAAACTGTCTGAAAATAATCCTCCAAATCATCCAAATAACCTCGCATTGACATGCTTTTGATGATCATGTCATCCACGTAAACCTCCATGCTCTTCCCCAGCTGTCTGCTGCACACGTAGTTCATCATCCTTTGATACGTGGCCCCCGTATTCAGCAGGTTGGAGGTCATCTTCTTGTAGGCATACATCGATCGATGCGTGATAAACGCTGTCTTCGGGATATCCTCCTTACACATCGAGATCTGGTGATATCCCGAGAACACATCCATGAAACTGAGTAGAGAATACCCTAAAATCACATCGATAAGTTGATCAATATGTTGCAGAGGGTAGAAATCCTTTGGACAGGCTTTGTTCAGATTAGTATAATCTATGCATACTCGCCATTTCCCATTCTGCTTCTGAACTAATACCACGTTAGCCATCCACTCCGGGTAGTAAATCTCAAATATGAAGTCTGCCGCCAAAAGCTTTGCGATCTCCTCATCAATTATCTTCTGCCTCTCCGAAGCAAAGATCCTCCTCTTTTACCGAATCGGTTTCTTCGCCCGATCCATGTGCAGCTTGTGCTCATCAACCTTCAAGTCTACCCCGGACATGTCACTGGGGACCCATGCGAAGATATCTGCATAACCCTGCAATAATTCTACCAGGTTTGTTCGAAAAGGTTCTGGCAATCCTGACCCGATTCGTACGATCTTGTCCTCTTCCCTAGTATCAGCTCTATCTCTTCGACCTCTTCCGTCGGCATAGCTAAGGGCTCTATGCTACTTTATGTGAAAGGCTCAATCTCTATCACCATAGTCTGCTTCTGCTTGCTGACCCCTACTCCCGAAGTGATCAGTGAATTCCAGTAGCATCTTCTTGCTAGATCAAGGTCCCCTGCTACTTCCCCGACTCCATTTGGTGTAGGGAACTTAATTTTGAAGTGAGGGATTGATGTTACTGCTTGGAGAGCTATTAGAGTAGGCCTTCCCAATATTGCATTATACGCCGAATCCATGTGTACCACAAAAAACCTGCACATGATTTCCACCTGTTGTGGGGCTGTTCTGAAGACTACTGGCAGCTCAATGGTTCTGGCCACTCTGACTGGCTCGTTGTTAAACCCATACAATAGAGACTCCTGCCCGATCTCCATCTTCTTCCCATCCAGGTTCATCCTCTAATAAGCATGTGCATACAAAATATCCACCAAAGACCCGTTGTCTATCATCATCCTCTTCATGTCTACCAAACCCACCTGTATTGTAATTACCAATGCACCTGCATGTGGTTTGATCGGCTCTGTGGGAAAGTCTTCATCGGTGAACGAGATAATAGAACCCGGGTAAGATCTTTCGCACCTCGCGGGTTGATCGGCCACTGACATTACTGTGTTAAGGTATCCATGTCGCTTTTTGCCCATGACCTTCCCCATCGTACCACCAGTGATAACGTCCACCACTTGGCGAACGCCCTGAGTCTAATTCTGCTGCGGTTGTTGGTTGGCCTAGGCGAGGGTATTATTCATCTACTGCGTCTTCGGTGCCTCCCATCCAGTCACATACTGAACCAATCCACCATGCTGCACGTTCTTTTCTATCAGCTCCATTAGACCCCAGCAGTCTTCCGTAGCATGTCCTGTAGCCTGATGATAATCATAATATTTGGTGGGGTTCCCTGTACCGGGCTTAATGTTGTCCCGAGGCATTTGGTAGCTAGGCTGTTTCTTCATGTGTTCCAGGATGGTGGCCCGATTGGTGTTAAGCTGGGTGTATACTCGGTTCACCTTTTGACTCGGGAAAGGTGGCCGACCTCCTCCCGAACCCCTGGTATTGTCGTTATACATTTTCTGATAGCTGTCTGGCCTATCATTCCCATACCTCTTTGGGTTCCCATCCGATTTGCTCTTTTCCTTGTCTTTGTCTTTCGGCTTCTCCGTATATCCTCACTTCAAACTATCCATTGCCTCTTACACCACTATGAAGCCTTCTGCTTTCTCGAACGCTTCGGCTAGACTCTTCGGGTGGTTGAACATCAGCTTCTTCACCAACTTCTCTGACCTCACCAAATCCAGCTCATTCTGGAAAAGTCCCACTACTTGGAGGTCGTTGAGGTCTATGATCACCTGACCTACTGCTTCTCTGAATCTTTTCACATACTGGCCCAGCATCTCATTGGAATGCTGTATGACATGGGTTAGTGATCCAGTCGGTCTTCCTCTCCTCTTGTTGCTCCCGAACCTTGCATGAAATTTGTCACATAACTCTTCCTATGATGAGATCGAGTTCGGGGCCAAGGTTATCATCCACTGTCTGGCATCCTTTCTCAGAGTTATCATGAAAGTATGACACTTCGCCGCATCCGTGTAATCATAGTAGTCCATCAGTCTGTCATACGCCTTACTGTGTTCGTATGGATTGCCTAACCCATCATAACTCTCTATGTAAGGCAATTTCTTACTGGGATCTGCTTTCTCCCGGATGATCTTAGTAGAAAATGGTGAAGCTTTCTTGCCCGAACTCACCTTCACTTGCTTGACTTCGGCCAGCTCTTTCTGGATCTCCTCCAACTTCTTGGTTAATAACTCTATTCCTGTGATTATTGGGGTTGCATCCTTTTTCAAAGAATCTTTGTCCCTTCGATCCCTTCGATCCCTGTCCTCTATACTGCCAGCCCGGGAAGGGCTTCGGTATCTATTCCTGTTGCACTGAGGACTCTCATGATGATGGCCCTTTGGTTTTAACTCTGATGGCTCTGCTTTTCGATGAGCTTCTTTCTCGAGAAGGACTTTTTTCCCGTGGTCTCTGCCACCGATGCCTTCCAAACTGTCCTCTCGAGAGTAGCTTCGGTGTCTCCTTTCGCTATACCGTGGGCTATTAGAGCGGTGTACCCTCGAACGTCCCCTGGGTCTGCAACCTTCAGATCTGCTCCTATCACGAGAGCGGCTTTAAAGCCTGCTTTCGGTTCTCCTCGTATCTTCAGCATGCCTTGCCCTGGGTTACCTATCTGGAGACCTCCCTCGCTCTTTGGTGCGGCTGCGACTGGAGGCCTCGTTCTCCTATTCGGCTATATACACCATCTGCCTGGCGATCTCCTCCTTCTGCAACAGAAGGACTTTTAGCGCCTCCTCCGTCTCTTTTACTTTTTGGGCCAAGGAAGTCTTCTTATCTTCCCGGAGTTGGGTTCGAGGCGGTGTGCCTCCTACCCTTCTCAGATCTCTTGCGTCTTTGCTGGTTATGGAGAACCTTTTTCATCGTACGTCACCCTGATCTCCCACTTTGGACCCTGTCGAGGAGGTCTGGGGGCCGAACCGCTCATGGATGCTCTTTCATGGCCCCAATCTGTCTTTCACCGAACCTTTTCTCTGGGAAGACGCCTCTGCCGTCGGCTGTCCCATGCCAGAAATAGTTTTGTTGTTCACCATGATTCCCAATATGGTGATTTGATGGTTGTGATTGAATAAGAAACACTAGAAACCCTTCCTTCTAGCGCCAATGTTAACGCTAAGATCTGTCTACGCGCTCCAATCACTAAAGCGCGTCCAATCCTATACAAAAATGGGTAAACACCAAAAGCTTGACGGCTTGGGCCGCCGGGGAATAGCTCCGGTGTGAGAATAAGTACAGGCTGAATAAGGTTAACAATGGAGGTTTAATGCTCTAGCGCTGAAAAAGTAATAGTAATGTGTGTACCTTATAATCAGGGTAAAGCCATGTATTTATAGTGTTCTCACATCCTTACCAGATCCATCTGTAAATTGGATTAGGGTTCCCCCATGTATCCTTCCATAATAGGATTTCACCAAATCTCCTAGAATTTAGGAAGTTAAATCAATCTCCAATTCCTCTTTCTATAATTAGAGTCCCCATATAACTAGGAGTATCTCTAAGCATTCTCCTGTCTGTACTCAAACTGGCCCAATATAGTCAAGACCCAAACCAAGTCCTTGATCCAAATATTTGGGACCCAACACATCGTAAAAGTATTACCAATTAGATTTATCCACGTAACTCGAAATAAAAAAAATCGACATATAAAATCTGAAAATATATCATTTTCCTAGTTTGTCGACGCCGGGAAAAAAATGGGTTCTTCTTGTTTTGTTTATTTTTGTTTTGATGATTGTTTTTTCCTTGTTTTTATTTTTTTTACCCTTTATCTTTCGATGTGTCGATTGATTTGTTGGAAGGTGAGATTTTAAGGAAAGTAATGACATTAGTCGACTTATTTTACAAAGTTTGATTTTATTGATGATGATTGGACTGAATGAGACAGAGCCGCTAGTTGGTATGAGTTAAATAGATGTACCAACTCATCCAAATTTTGAAGGTTTTTGCAATATGGTCCAATATGTTACTCCTTAGGATTGGTCTGAAACCGAGATTCTTAGAATTCAGGGGCTAGCATAAGCGAGGGGAAGGTGTTGGGCACCCCCCGACTTATGTGAAAACACGGTTACCGCATCTTATTGATTTCCTTTGCATAAAGTGTGTGTGTGTGTGTGAGTGTGTGTTTTATTTTGATGTTTTTCTAGGCTTTATTGGTGTTATTTGGAAGTAGTGTTGTTCCTCTTTTGAACCTATGTACGAAGGGTTTGATTTAGCAAAAAGTTCATTTTAGACAAAATATACATTTTATATGATATTTTGGGAAAAACACAAGGTTTCAAATCCTTTGCCCGGATAGTAATCAAGGACATTTGATACTTCCATTATTAATTCTTAAGTCTATGAAATTATTCTGAAATTAGTGTTGTACCTCATTAACCCTATGCACAAAGGATTTGATTTATATAAAAGTTCATTTTTAGAACACAATATATATCGATGATGTTTTGAAAACAAAGTTTTTCAAATCCTTCGTCAAATAGGAGTCGAGGTCCTTTGATATTTCCATTTATTATCTAAATGTCTATCCCTGAATTGTTTTTTTATTATTATTATGAAAGCTCTTTGCTATTTTATTTGAAAAATCATTTTAGTGAAAATGCATGGTAGAAAGCACCAAAAAGGGTCGAATCATCATCGGGCATGCAAGCCTTCTCGATAAATCTGAGCACCCGCAATAAAAGTTTTCACTATCACGGGATCTTGAATCCGAACTTTCGGGACTAACCCTTCAGATTCGTTTTCAAGATCCAAACATTACATATATAATAATTTCGCATTATTTATACATTACATTGAAAATGAAACGTCCATCGTGGGAATCAAGTCAAGATTCGATCATTGGATCTCGACACCGGGATTCCTAGGCTCACATTGTTATACTTAAATATGTATATACAACATATCCTAAACTCGATAATGGATGATTTCATCGGTTGAAATCTCCATCACGAGACATTAGGACCCCCTCACCGCTAGCTAGAGATCTAGGGCTCTACGGAGTGACCGGAACTGACTAAAAATAGTAAAACACGTAGATCTAGCATGGATCTAAACCGATCTAGCATATGGTGTAGACACTCAAAATTTTGCTTTCTTTATACTAACCTTGTAGAAGGGCAAAAGTGTAATTTTACTTCGGAGACAACCCCGAGGTAGGGCAAAAGCATCTGATCAACTCGGAGACAACCTTGTGGATGATTCAAAGGGCCGTCCCAACATGACGCGAATCGAACGAGGATCGCAAAGCTGAGAAAGTATCTGTAAGAAGTCACCTCAGCAAACATCAAACTGCCTGCTATTAAAGATGAGCCAGTTAACTGCAGTCGGGAACCGGGAGATACCTTTTCGCTACCAGCATCATCTTTTCGGACCCCAATTCAGTCAAACTCAACCTTATTCCGCAGCCTTCCGCAAAGACTTTTCGAAATTTTTGGAAACAAATCTCAACTTTCTCCAGACTGAGACCAAAGGAACAAACTTCGAGGTGGCAGGGCCCATGGGGCCCAACTGTAGGTGTACCTGCGGCTGGTCCCGGGGTTTTAACTCAACAGCATCAGCTCATTTGAAAAAAAGAAGAAGAAGTTTTAGAGAGAGAAACTGATTTTAGAGAGAGAAACCCTTGGGTTTGAGCAATATATACACATTTTAAGTTGTTTAATCTTGGTTCATACATACTTTGAGTCTCAATAGTGTTCTTAGTTGATCCAGAGTGATAAAAAGCTTGTTCACGCGTCCCCTAAGGTGAAAAGTGCCCTTTTCGGGTCACTTTCTTTGTAAATGTTGCTTTAAATACTAGATTTTTGTGATATATTGTGTAGACATCGTTAAACTTGTTGTTTTATACATATATTGTTGTGTAGGTGGTAGATCCATAGATCCCATCGATTATTTATTGCATATTTAGTTGTAAATCAAGTCTGAAGACTAGATCTACCTAGATTTAAGCTGGATCTAGCCATTCGGGGGGTTATAGAGCATGAGGCTCTAACCTACATGCTAGATCGGCTTAGATCCATGGTAGATCTAGATGTTTTACTGCCTTTGGTCCATCCCGATCACTCCGTTGAGCCTTAGATCTACATCTAGAGGTGAGGGGGTCCTAATACCTTGTGATGGGGGTTTCAACTGATGAAACAACTAGATCTTGAGTTTAGGATATGTTGTACATATGTTTATTTCCATAAATGTGAGCCTAGGAATCCCGGGGTGAAGATCTACATGTTAGATTTTGACTAGATTCCCACGATGGACATTTTACTTGTGTTGTAATGTTTAAATAATATCGAATTGTTGTACTTGTAAATATTAGATCTTAAAGCCGTTTTGAGGGCTTCGTCCCGATAAATTGGGTTTAAGATCTCATAATAATGAAAATCTGTGATTCTGGATGCTCGGTTCCTTGAGATGGCTTTCATGCTTGATAATGATCCGACTCCTTTTTAATGCTTTTCAAATGCATAATCACCAAAATGACTTTCCAATAAAAACCACAAAGAGCTTTCATAAAGAAAAAGGCGATTCAAGGTAGATGACCTTAAGAACGTAAAGATAATGAAAAGGAAGTATCGAAGTCCTCAATTCCTAGTCTGGCGAAGGATTTGAAAATCTTGTTTTCCAAAACATCATTTCAATTCATATATCTTGTTTAAAATGAACTTTTTTCTAAATCAAATCCTTCGTACTGAGGCGCAAAAGAGTTACAACACTACTTTCAAATAACCCAAAATGAAGACTTAGAATAAAATGAGTAAACTTAAAATAAAGAACACACACACACACACACACACACACACACTTTATGCATAGGAAATCAATAAGATGCGGTAACCGTGTTTTTCACGAAAGTCGAGGGGTGCCTAACACCTTCCCCTCACTTAAGCAAGCCCCCAAACTCTATAAATCTCGGGTATCCAGACCAATCTTACTGAGTCACATATTGGACCATATTGCAAAAACTTCAAAATTCGGATGACTTGGTACATCCATTTAAAACTATACCAACTGGCGGCTCTGTCTCATTCGGTCCAATCATCAAAAATTAAACAATAAAATCAAACTTTGTAAAATAAGTCGATTAACGTCGGTCTTTTCCTAAATCTCACCCTTCAGATGAATTAACCAACATAGCAGAATAAAAAGGGGTAAGAAACGATAGGAAAAGCGGAAAATAAAAGAAGACATCTAATCTTCAAACAAAAAATAAAAACTAGCAAAACTCGCGCGGGAACGCGTATTTTTCCACGGCTTTGATAGGTGGCGACTCTGCTGGGGATTATAGAGGGCTTAAGCCGCGTTCAATCTTTTTTTATTTCCATTATGCATGTGCATCTTGTGTGAATGATCTTTGTGTATGATTAATGTCGCAATCTTTAAGCATTCTTGTATTAGTGCCTCACATAATATATTAGTACTTCACACAATATCATCATATTGCATGCGGTAAGGACGTGAATGTATGTGAATGCATATTGTGTGGTCCCTCCGTTAGGAGGAAATCCCGTCGATTGTTTATTACTGGACTTCTATGGATGTTTCCATTGTGAGGCTCAGAAAGGCACCACTCAGATCCGCTTTAATTGAAAGATGGATGTTTTCATCAAGTAAATTGTGAAGATCTGAGAACCAATTTCAAAAAGCCCATGAGAGTAACCCTAAGATAGGTCAGCCTCTGATAAACCAAACACGCAGTGTGTCTCTTCATGCCTTATTTACGTTTTCGCGTATGTAAATGTCATCCATCTAAAACTGTCATTTACATATCCTGTCATCAAGTCGACTAACCTTGTTTTGCAGGAAAAGATTAAAAAAACCATTAAACTGATGCATAGCATATCATGCATCCCTGTCTACTAATATCCAGTCTAAACTAGATATCAGTTTTGTGCAGATTGGTCCTAGAACTCGGTTCCGAGCCAAAAAGGCATGATCACCACCCAACAAAATGGATGAGGGAAGTTCGTCAGAACCCATCCTTGTATCTCGAGAGGAATTTAAGGAGTTTAAGAAATAGATTGTCGAGATGACCACCCTGTTAAGAGAACAGTGTAAAGTGTCTCAAGAACCCAAATTGAAGAATCAAAATGAGTCCTCCACTCAGGAAGAAGTTCGAACACTAGGAAAGGATAGTGATACTCTGGCATCTACCCTAATGTCCCCACTCGACGTCGAAATAGCCAAACAGGACCTGGTCGAAAAGATGACAAGGGAAATAGTAGACCTTCGAGAGGACAGAGAAACAGGAGACATCAGGAAGAAGATGCGATCGATGGAGGATGCTATCCGATCTATGAAGGGGTCAGGATCCCACGGAAGTGTTACTTATTCTGATTTATGTATCTTCCCCAAAGCCAGTTGCCCTGAGAAGTTATATATCCCTGAGTTCGAGAAATATAATGGATTGGGTGATCCCTACACTCACTTAAAGGTCTATATAGGTGAACTTGGAACTTACGCCGAGGATGAGAACCTCCGAATGCAGCTATTTCAGATAAGCCTTATTGGTGAAGCCCGAACTTGGTATGCCCAAATAGACAACTCCAAAGTCCGGGGTTGAAAAGATATGGCCCACGCATTCCTCAACCAGTATAGTTTCCAATCCCAGATGGCACCTGATCGCTACCAAGTTACCAAAGTCAAGAAACTGAGCAATGAATTGTTCAGGGAGTATGTGCAGCTGTCGAGGCAAATGGCAACCCAAGTTAACCCACCAATGGATGAAAGTGAGATGGTGACAACTTTCATTGACATAAAAGAAGCCCCTTTCTACGAGAGAGTCCTTGCAGAGTTGGGCAAATCCTTCTCTGAAATGATCAAACATGGAGAAATGGTCGAAATGGGTTTGAAGTCCGGTAAAATCAAAGATCTCACTGCTTTGGAAGTAGTAGCAGAGCACATACAGTTGGGAAACTAGGAAAACGCTCCCAAGAGAGTATCTAAAAGGAAGGAAGAAGATGTCTCTTTGATATTGCAAGGACAAGTTGCCAATAAGAGCCACAGTCCGCCTATCTAGAAATTGAACACTAATCCTGTGAATTCCAAAAATCATACATCACTGAAGGTTGGGGAGAACAAGCGAATAAGGATATTCACTCCCTTGGGGGACTCGTTGGAGAATATATTGGCACTACTGATCGCCTAGAAGAAGATCATTGAGCTTGCTCCACCTTCTGATCCAAACAGAAGGAAATTTGATCCCATCAAGAAATGTGCTTATCAACTCACCGGGACATGACACTCAGGAATGTTGGGATTTAAAAAACAAGATTCAGAACTTGATTGATAGTGGGGAGATTGTAGTCAAAACACCAGAGCAGCTGAATGTCAACAACAACCCTTTACCTCAGCATAATGCAAAAGGAGTCAACATGATTAGCGCAGGAGGTAGGGAAAACTGCAAATACCTGAGAAAGCTGGGGGAAGCACCCTCTATGAATGACTCTACAATATGGGGATACCCGGAAGAGAATTATATGGTGGAGCAAGACTTGGCCTCAATTAAGGCACAAGTAGACCAATTGGCAGATCTGGTCATATACCAACATCAGTTGACCCGACAGCTAATAGACCAAGTCCAACAAAGGCAAACCAACACCGTACCCGTCCAGGATGTCCCAATTCCAAGAAGGGGCCGGATTCACCTTTAAGAGCAGAACAAATGGACAAAAAAGAGGGCTAGGGAAGCTAGGATTCATCACCAACGAGAATTTGGGCCAAACAAAAATTCACCCCCTTGGGACAGTCTAAGGAAGAAATTTTGCGTATGATGATCGATGAAGGAAAGATCACAAAATTCCTGCCATGCCACTGAAGAAATTTTACGTATGATGATTGATGAAGGAAAGATCACAAAATTCACCCCTTGTAGGTCATGCCTTTATCATTAGAATGCCTCTAGACATGCCACTGAGGAATGTTGGGCCCTGCGACACTTAATTCAGAATCTGATTGAATCAGGAGAGCTAGAGCTGATGAGCCAAACTGAGATCTTCCCTGAAGAAGAGATAATATACCCTCGAAGGGTAGGAAGTTCAGAGGAAATGGTAGCTGTTATCTTTTACATAGAAGGAGTGTCTAGCGGACCCATAACCATTAAAGGATTATCTGGACAGGGAGACTAGATTACTCTGGAAATACCTGCTCCAAAGCCACTAAAGTTAGCTCCTTAGCCTCAAATCCCAATCCTTAGTCTGAAGAGGGTACCGTGGAATTATGGAGAAGGCATAAAATTGACACCCGATTATACAACTATCGTACCTTAGGAGAATCCACTTTACCTCCTAGGGAGTTCATTGAAACCAGTAACCAAGATATTGGGGAAGTTATCAACGGGAAAGGTCGCAGAATTCCTCCATAAGATGGGGCATAGTGACACAAGAACGGTGAAGCAGCTGAAAGATGCCCCATCTCAAATCTCCATTCTAGACATGGTATTGGCTTCTGACGACCATCACCAAATTCTAATCCAAGTGTTGGAGGAAGCACACCTGCTCAAAACCATTGATACTAAAAATTTTGGCATTTGATCAGCCATGTACTGGATAGTAATGTGATATCATTCACCGATGACGATATACCTGCCGAGGGAATTGGGCATCGCAAACCATTGCATATCGCTGTCGTATCATCTGGATACGTGGTAGGAGGCGTACTTATTGATGGCGGATCATCCTTGAATATCTGTTCACATGATACTCTTGATAGGATGAAGATCAACTCGAATCAGATTCGGGATAGCCATGTAGTGGTTCAAGCATTCGACGGATCAAAAAGGGATACAATTGGGGAAATTAAGCTTCCTATGGAGATTGGCCCATTCACATTCAATATACCTTTCCAAATCGTAAAAATCACTATCGGATATAACCTGTTGCTGGGGCGACCTTGGATCCATATGGCTGGTGCCATTCCTTCAACTCTTTATCAGCAATTGAAATACATTGTCAACGGCAGTCTAGTCACCGTTAGTGCTGAACCTGATTACCCTGTCCATAATCTGGGAGATATGCCTCTGATCAGCGTGAATGAGGGTATTGAGCCCGCCAGTTTTCAAGCCTTCGAAGTAAGTAATCCATAATACCCCTCTGTTGGTGCGCCAAAATTAACTCCCCGGATATCTTCAGAAGTAATGGCAGTTGGTCAATAGATGCTTTCTAGAGGATATCGATAAGGTCAAGGGTTGGGTAAAAATGGCCAGGGAATCAAGAACCTAATCCACATACCCACGCAGTTAGGAAGAGCTGGATTAGGATACTCTGGTGGATCGAAACATCGTAATCCTCACAAGAACATGCCAGTTAATTATTTGATTCCTCTCAAGCCAAACCTTAATGAAGCTGGATTTAAGGAGTCGTTGAAGAAGGTCCCAGTTATTATCTCAAACCTCCTGATCCCTAAGGTCAATCAAAATGGATATAAGAAGATTGGTGATGAAGAGCCTCTCAAGGACGCTGCCCAGAAGGCCAAATATAAGAAGTTTCTGGAGGAGATTCAGTTGCAGTTTGTGAGTAGCTTTTGCCTTTCTGAAGATGACATAAAGAAATCCGATGGGGCAGACCTGTCGAATGATCAACCCATCCTCCTAGTCCTTAACTGGGGAAGTGTGAACATCCTGAAGGAGGATCCAAGGCCCAGTTCCAAACCAGTTATGGACATCCTTGAAGACACCGATGACTCTAGCGATGCATCTATCTCAACTATCCCTCGGGATCTGACTACCAGTAATTGGACGATCACCCCTCAGATCGTCCGAAAAGGGTAAAAACCAGAAAATGATCCATTGATAGAGAGCTTTATCTTTATATATTTATATCTATTTTATTTTATCTGCAACTTGTTATTGCCTTTTGTCATATCAACTGTTGAATCCTTTTGTAATTGACAACCGTTTTACATATATATATATTTAGCAATCAAAGTTTTTTGTCTCAGGTTTCCAAATTTGAGTATTTCTAGCCCTGTCCATGACTTTCCAAATTTGATTAATGACTACGATTTTAATATAGAATTGGACTTTGACTTGATGAGGATCGAGCAAGAGGAAGTGGACGATGAGGAGGTGCTCGAGTAAATTAAAGCATGGGTCGAAGATAAACCTAAACCCAACCTTGATCAAACCACCACCATAAATATCAAAACCCCTAACAATCCCAAAGAGCTACAGATCGGGACCAACATCCCTTCTAGCCAAGAAAAAGAAATAATCAAACTCCTAACCCAATTCAAGGATGTTTTTGCTTGGTCTCATGAAGACATGATAGGTCTATCCACCGATGTAGTTATCCATCGACTACCAATTAAGGAAGGGTTCAAACCAGTCAAGAAGAAGTTAAGACGGTTGAAACCAGAATGGAGCCTGAAGGTTAAAGAAGAAATTATCAAACAGTTCAAAGTGAGAATCATTATGGTATCAACATACCCTGAGTGATTGTCTAACATAGTCCCATTGTCAAAATCTGGGGGAAAGGTGCGAGTGTGTGTAGATTATTGGGATCTCAACAAGGCCAACCTTAAAGATGACTTCCTAGTACCTTTCATCCACGTGTTAATTGACAATACGACATAGTTCGAGATGTATTCTTTTGCCGATTATTTTATCGGATATCGTCAGATTATGGTTGCTGAAGAAGATAGGGAAAAGACCGCTTTCATTACCCCTTGGGGAACCATCTGTTATCGAAGGCTAGCTTTTGGCCTTACCAATGCTGGTGCTACTTATCAGAGGGCTATGATGACCTTATTCCATGATATGATGCATAAAGAGATTGAAGTGTATGTGGATGATATCATCGTAAAGTCCAGAAAGGCAGATGACCATTGTACCTATCTTCGAAAATTATTTGAACGACTCTGCAAATTCAATTTGAAGTTAAACCCAGCGAAGTGTGCCTTTGGTGTAAAGTCCAGTAAACTTCTGGGATTTCTTGTGAGCAATCGGGGCATTGAATTGGATCCTACCAAGATAAAAGCCATCACTAAGATGCCCGAACCAAAGACCGAGAAGGAAATCTGAGGTTTCCTAGGAAGAATAAACTTCATCAGCCGGTTCATATCGCAGCTGACAGCCACCTGTGAACCCATTTTCAAGCTGTTAAGAAAGAACTCCTCGGGAAAATGGAATGAAGACTGCCGAAAAGCTTTCCGTACCATCCAGAAGAGGTTGATTGAAGCACCTGTCTTGGTACCCCCAAGGGATGGAATCCCGTTATTCATATATATCTCAGTCAATTCCAACGCCATAGGTTGCTTACTAGGGCAAAAAGATGACATGGGGAAAGAAAGGGCTATTTATTACCTTAGTAAATGTTTCAGCTATGGAGAGCAGAAGTATACTCTGATAGAAAGAACCTGATGTGCATTAGCTTGGGCCACCACGAGGTTACAACATTACCTGCACGACCATACAACTTATCTCATCTCTAGAATGGATCCCTTGAAAAACATTTTCAGCAAGTCGATGTTGAACTGCCGATTATCCAAGTGGCAGTTGACCCTATAGCAGTTCGACATCATCTATGTGACCCAAAAGTTCATCAAAGGCCAAGGAATTGCAGATCATCTGTCGGCAGCACTGACGGAAGGTTATGAACCTCTTGAAACCTATTTCCCTGAGGAGGAAGTGATGAATATTCAGCTGGCCAGTAGGGAAGATATGGGTCAATTCTGGAAAATGTATTTTGACGGCGCATCTAACACTGAAGGCACAGGAGCAGGGGCAGTTCTGGTGTCCATTATGGGAGATCAATACCCCGTGGCAACTAAGTTGCAATTTAACAACTCCAACAACACAAAAAAATACGAAGGATGCATTGTGGGGTTAAAACTGGCTCAATCCATGGGAGTTAAATGGTTGGCTGTATTCAGAGATTCGAAACTAGTCATCAAACAGTCCACCGGGGCCTACGCCACCAAGGAATTACATCTACTGCCTTACCATCGCCATATCAGATTGGCAGGAGAGTTTGAAGACATTACCATTATGCATATCCCTCGGAACCAAAATGATTTTGCCGATACATTGGCTACATTAGCTTCATTGGTAAACCTATCAGAAAGAAAGGGAATGCATGTCATCGCTTTTATTGTACAAAGTGCACCATCATATGGAAACAGCGTGGGGGAAATATCAGATGAGATAGCGCCTACTGGACCACCTTGGTACAACCACATTAAAAAATATTTGCGAGATAAATCAACCCCTGAAGGAATAAATTAAGCCGCAAAGAAGCGAATACAGAAGATGGCCATGAATTTCTACCTAAGTGGAGATACTCTCTACAAGAGAGACCCAGGCATAGGCCTTCTGAGATGTCTAGACAAAGATCAGCCCCAGAGACTTATGAATGAAGTGCATAGTGGGGTGTGCGAAGCACATATGAGTGGACCTCTGCTTGCCAAGAAAATTCTAAAGACGGGACATTACTAGATATCCCTTAAAGCTGATTGCAACGATCACGTCAAGCGCTGTTATCAATGCCAGATCCATGCCAATATTATTCATACACCTTCTAATCAGCTGCATTGCATAACATCACCATGACCCTTTTCCATGTGGGGGTATGGACTTGATCTGACCTGTTGAGCCTAAAGCCAGTAGCGGTCTTAGATTTATCTCACTATGATCGACTACTTCACCAAGTGGGTTGAAGCAGCTTCCTTCCCCAAAGTCACCAAGGAGGTTATCATTGGTTTCATTAGAAACAACGTCATCTGTCGGTATGGACAACCCGAGGTTATCATATCGGATAACATGAAGAATCTGAATAACGAGATGATGAGGGAACTATGCGACAAGTTCAATAACAAACACCTCTATTCAGTTATTTATCGTCCGAAGATGAACGGCGCAGTGAAAGCTGCCAATAAGAATATTAAGAAGATAATGATGAAGATGTTAGCAAATCATCAGGGATGGCCTAATTTGTTGCCTTTAACTCTACGTGCATACCCAATGTCGACTCGAACCTCGACTGGGGCAACACCCTATTCATTATTCTATAGCATGGAAGTCGTACTTCCTATCGAAGTGGAGATGGAATCGCTAAGAGTTATGCTATACTCCCAGATGGAGGAGAGCCAATGGATACAAGATTGATACGATCAGTTATCCCTTATAGATGAAAAGAGGGCGGCTGCTATCTTTCACTACCAACTATTGTGACACCCCCAAATCCACGTTCCTTCGAAACCTCGGATTCGGTGCAGTCACGATACTACTATCGTCAAACTATTACATCTTTTAATCATTAGTAAAAGAATACAACTTTGTTTATTACAATTTAGAATATAAATTCTATTCATATCTAAGATCTCGTCTTTACATCATATTCGATATTACTAAAATACGAAATAATTTAAACTTTTCAATATCATTTGAATAAAAATCTTTTTATTGATTCCATAACTTTGATACCAATTACAAATCTTGAATCAACTATATAATATGATTCATTCTTATCTGAGTTATTGAATAAATATTTACAACTTAACTCGATATCCTCTATGTATTAATTAATACATTCTTACAATACAACAAGTATTAAACAGTGTAAGCAACTATCGAGTACATCATCTAGAATCTAAACATGGTCCAGACAATAATCTAAGTAATATTCTTCAATGCGATACTATCTATCTTTATCAATCAGGAAGCACGAAATCTTTACCGTGAATCCTTAACCTGCAAAAGTGGTTATTTGCAAGAGTGAGCTTGACAGCTCAGCAATTCTTACAGTTTTCATGCATCACATAGCATACAACATCATACTCAGTTCATGCATTTATAAACAATTTATATTTACTACGCATGTTGCTTTTCACATAACAAGTATGTCATCAAAGATCAATTTTCAATCTCATTTATATCTTATATACAGTTCATATATAAGTTCACATTATCACAGCATAATATAATTCAACTAACAGTTATTGAATTCATATATCAAATAGGAACTGAAAGACTTGCCTGATTCGTAGTTTAATAACTACGACTTAACTGCTTAAGAATAGCTGCACTTCGTGTAATCCTACACAATCATATTAACCATAGAGATCACACTCATTAGTTATACGTATCCACCTATTCTTAATGTAATAATAAAGGTTGCATTGTTGTCTAACTTGGTTCTTAGAACCTTGTTTCACTTTCTTATCATACGCTTAGTATCGTTAGGTATGTATAGGTATACTTTTAATATCAACATTCATATACCTTTACTCGACTCGCTATGTGTTCGACATATATTTAAAGCTCATAGATACATGATCTATATTATTCTTACATCTCGCAAACCTTAGGAAAATTTATCAATTCCGGGTTTTATATCACTACTACATCAATCCATACTCAGGGCATCATTAAGACTCTGTTTTATAACTCAGGAATAATAAGGTAAACATGCTACTATGTTCACCACGTATATATGTGAGGTGCCATACTAATGTTAAGACGCATGCTCACAATTACCTTTACCATATACGTACAACTAGTATCGATAATCGCTTTAAAACATGTCTAATTCATGCTTAACTAACTTTCATAGTGTCTAACAAGGTGCGTGCACATACATGACATCTAAGTGATGTTAAAAGCACTAGCATATAGTCTCAAAAATGTCAGAACACTAATACACTATGATCATGCAACATAGTTTTGCAAAAAGTCCAAGTTTTGCTTTTGAAATCATTTTCAATTTAAACTATGTGTTCTAGTGTATGCTCAATACCTTAGACTCACATATCATGCATATCTAAGCCATGAAATCATGCTCAAACGTCAAAATATAAGCATCAATAATATGTGCCAAGGCTTTTTTTAAACTTATATTTTCATTAGTGAAGCTCACTAATAAGTCCACATATTCGTGCTCCATTATGAAATCCATATACGTAAGTTAATATGTCCGACATGCATTTCAAGGCCATATAAACATGCCCGAAAAATCAGAATACGTAAAGGATCTTTACATGTCAAAGTTCACTTTTAAAACTTACACTTTCGTTAAAAATGTTCACTAGTGAGGTTCATCATGCTCGTGCTATACTATAAAACATATGTACGCAAGTCAACATGTGTTTCTAGGTCATACAAACACGTCTCAAAAGTCAGAATGTTTAAAACGGATATAATACATCAATGTCTATTTTGAAATTCTAAGTTTATTGTGAAATCTATAACTTCACTATTCAAGCAAGCGATTCTAATATAACATGCTCATGTTAGTTTAAAGTACTTATATATACACATTACACATGCTTGCATGCTGGTTTAAGCCATAGCAATTGTCCAACACTTAACAGATTTGTAACAGGAATTTAAAATCTGGAACAGGCTGCTGGCGCATGTGCGCAGCGCCTGGGTATAAACCCGGCGCAGCTGCGCCGTGTGTAGTTCGGCCTTGAACTCTTCCTGCTTCGGCAGGACTTAGCCCAAACTCAGAATTTTCTTACGAGTATCATTCCAAACATGTTATAACACCTTTCTAAGATGCTTATAACTCATTTAACAATCTAACAGACATGTTCCATAATTTAATGAACATCTAATTCACATAATTGAGAACTTAGAATTTCAGAAATGAGGAACATGAAAAAAATACCTCTGCTAATCAATTGAGTTGCTGCTACAATGGTTCCTATGCTGCTACACTACTTTAACTTAATCAGTGCTCTCACTCTCTAACAATTCTAGTTAACAGAATTCTCAGCAAAAGAATTTAGAAGAAGAAGAGCCCCAATATATAGAGGAATGAATACCCAGTCAATGCTTCCATCCTCCAAATTAAACTAACGGATGAATGAATTGCATGAAAGTTATAGAGTGGTAGGTAATTAGTTGGTGAGTAGTTGTTGGAACTCATCATGAATTCCTCACCCTTGTTCATCATTTCCTATGGAATGCTGAGTTTGATAAATGTAGGAGTAGTATAGTAGCCTTCATAAGTTCCCACGTGAAGAATGAAATGGGCTCTTGTTATGGGACAAACAATAAAACTCAGCAACTTGCTAAGGCAATACTCTATATTAGTGTTATATATACATAGCCTATTATGCTTACTAAGGCTACCTCATGTATACACATTATGTATCATATAACTTAGGTGATAATGAATTACAAATGTAATATCTAATTACAATGTATCAAGTAGTGTACATACATATAATCCATGTACATTTTCTATTAACACCAAATATAGATTAATTAGGCATTACTATTACTTACCATCATAACTGTTATTATAATAATTATAATAACTTAATGAAATTATTATAGGGTATATATGAATGTTTACCCACACACTTCATGGCACATAAACAATAATATTATGCAACTCACATAATGCAATTAATTTTACTGTATAGTCTACGTATATAATATATAGGCATATTAATGTGTCACTACCCTTTATATAACATATACGTAACTACTATATGTTATACCCTTAATAAACATATCATTTGCACATATCAACTGGTTGAGCAATTATAATCATATTAATAGTCTACTCGTTTATATATTATTATACTCAATAATAAATAATTAATTATTTAATTCATCCCTCATCAATCTATGTAATTATTAATCTCCATAACAATTAATATGATTAATTATCACAATAAATATAAAACTTATTATGTTTATAATTCATCTACTCCTTAATCAACATATTATCAAATAACTACTTGATAATATTATATTGCTCATAATAATAATATAATAAGGCAATATATCTCATTCCCTATTAATACAATTTTGATTATATTTATAATCAATTTTCTTATTATTATACTATCATTAGCCATAATAAAGCAACATACTATTATAATAACAATTAATATAGATTAATTATTTAATTAATAAATCCTCCATCCTTGAATTAATCAATTCATTACCGAATCTCTTATCGTGCCACACAAGGCATTTCTCACAAGCTTAATCTCAAGCTTATTATTATTCCCATCACTTACTACTTATAACGTGTTCAATATAATTAGAACTATTAAATCACAAGGTTCACATATATAAATACATCGTGAAAGGAAATATTCAAATATTCTATATAACCTTTACGGTAATACAATAACTCAAACTATTAAAATGCTAACTACTTCAATTAATTATACTTATAATAAGTATAACCTTTACACTTATAATAACTAATATATACTCTATTAATTATTCAAATAATAATATTCACGATCAAATAATAACTTAAGTTATTAAATATATTAAAATAACTTAGTTTCCCTTCATTAATAAACTCCCTTGAAAATATATTTAACATTATGTATTTAGCCATATCATAAAATATTATGTTTTCTCCAAGTAAAGATATTCATTATTAGAAAATACTTTATTTATTTACTCAAGATATTATAATATAATATAATATCGAATAATTACATGTACAACATATGTACATATATTATATATAGAAAATAGATAGTGAGTTTATTTTCTATTATAATAAATTATTTCTATCAATTTATTTACATATAGCAAATATGTTTGAATATATTTACCATATTAATTCATCATACCTATTACCTCATATAAAAACATATAAGGTAATATTATTATTCAAAAATAACATTTTCTCCTTTATTAAAATAATTCAATATTAGAATTTATTTTAATATCCTTTATTAGAATTATATATATAATAATCATTTCTCTTTCTTTTCTATAAATTGTCCTCAAAATAATTTCTTCAAATATTCATTTAAAGATATAATGATTTCTATTTCTCTTTAATAACGTATATATTTTTATTAACTCTATTCGCACATTAGACTTTCTCACATATTACCACTCTAAGTAATATATCTAAAAAGTATCAACTATAATTACATATTCAACACACATATTAATTCACTCCTTTACTTAAGTAAATTAAACACTGTACTATATCATCATAGTTAGTTAAGGTTCAATATTCTCATTATATTATTCCATAATATAACTCCCAACTTAAATTAACTAATATTTATTCTTATTAGTTAATTCCTTAACTAACTCGTGCTTCACTATCCAAACCTATTCACGGATAGCTTAAGTGCTATTAATAACCTATATTATAAACATACTAGTTATTAATACACATACACAAGAATATGGTGATTATACATTAAGGATATTTAATGTCACCAACTTACTATGATAAAATAATTCTATAAATTATTTAATATCGATAGGAATTTATCCACTTCCTTTATCTCCACTAAATCGTCTCTACGATAATTAACAATATATATTAATAATATATTTATAAATCACAAAAATGCATATTACATAGTCCATATTACCCTATGTAATATAATATCACATACCTCATATCACACACACATATATATATATATATATATATTTATATTCGAACCCATCTCACGGTTTAAGAATTTTATTTATTAAATTATTATTTAATAATTTCTAAAAATTCGGGTTCTCACAACTATATCAGCAACGAATGTCCCGATCTTACCGCAAGAAGGTGCGACCTTTAGAAATTAAAGAGCATGACTTGGTATTAAAGAAGATCATTCCAAGCCAGGATGCAGCTAAAGGGAAATTTGCCCCAAATTGGGAAGGACCTTTCGTTGTCAAAGCAATTCTGTCAGGCGGAGCCCTGAAATTGGAGGAGATGGACGGTGAGGAATTTCCACAATTGATCAACTCTGATTCTGTGAAACGGTATTATATCGGAGACCCTTTATATTCGAACAGGAATACTTTGTCTTGATAAAAAAAAGAAAAAAAAGAAAAAAAGAAAAAAGAAAAGAAAATATATATATGAAGTCCAATTTTCAGGTCTAAGCCTGAACTACGAAAGACTTGATCTCCCAAAACCACGGGAGTACGTAGGCAGCCATTGATGGTGCGGTCTAACCCTCAAAAAAGAATCCAAACACTTTCACCTTATATCCCCAAACACTAACCTTCAAAATCCTAACCTACAGAAATCGAAATATCCCCCAAACCCGCCAAGTCGACGGCTCATGTGGAGAGGACCTAACAACACCTCAGCATCGCCCTGCCGAATCTGGCGCAAGTATGACGAGACCAGTTCTATGTCGACATAATAAATCATGAAACGAGAATGGTAATAGTGTACAAAGCTAGACATGCTCAAATAAGGGAAGTGAACTAAACTTGTTTCCTTTTATATGTACAACTATTTAGAATACAAAAGTTGATTCTAACATGTGACAAAAGATAATGACATAGTCTATACAGGAAAATAAAGCAGGTTTACAAATCAGCGGTAAGACGAATCAACATATCCAAATATCCAACCGTCTCTGCAGTTTGAGGAGCAGCCCTAAGCTCCTACTCCATCGTATTAACGAGGCTTAGCAGCTCTATTGCCATATAATAAACACCCTCCTAACTCTGTGCTACACCCTGAACATGACCAGTGAGTCCATCTGCAAAATTCTGGGCAGAATCTCTATCAGCCATGGCTTGAACTCTAGTAACAAAAGTTGCATCTCTCTCAGCAATAGTAGCATCCCGACCAGCTAAGGTGGTCAACATCAAGGACCGAGCTTGATCCCTCTCAAAGGCCACTAGACGAATCTGTCTATCCATTGCCTCTATAAAAACTGACGACGAACTCAGAATAGTACTAACTAAAGAAGCTGTTAACTCCACGAATAAAGCATCCTCGGTCGGAGATATAGGATCCTCCGTAGGCTCCTCATCGTCAGCTGACCAACCCTCATCATCAAATAAAGTCCTTGTATCAACCTGATTCGTTGCATCTGGTGCTAAATTCGACTCTAGCCAAGCTGAGTACTCTGCAGTTCGGCCCAGATGACAGTCTCTGAACTCCGCTATCTGTCGATGGGACCAAAACCCGTAGACCCGAGCTAGATCAGCCTCAGTAGCTAAGCAGATGGGGAAACGATAGTCCTTAGTCCCCTTAAATGAATGGACATCCTTATACTAATCAAACTGGCCCATCACCTCTAGAGGATGATAGGTCGTCACACCCTTCAAACCAGCCAAGGGAAGGAAATCCAGATCGGTTACATGGGTGGTGAAACTCAGAAGGGAGCAATAGCCAGAGTATATAACTATATCAAAAGATTCCTCCATGGCACCCATAAATGTAGTCTAAGACGCCTTATCTATGCAGGAAGTCGGTCGATAGGAATAGATCTGCGACATGCCATGTCCAAAGAAAAACCCATGATGATGAAGTCGGCTAATCGGTCTAAGGTTGGTTATGAACCAGATGTATAGGAGAACGGGGCTACCTATAAACTCCTGATCCCCAATAGTCCGGCAGAAGGATGCCGATATCATTGTCTCCGCCAAGATGAGAGGGAGAATGGTGAAGTCATCTCTGAGAGCCCTGACAGCCATCGATATCCCGACATCCAGGTGGTCAGCATAAAATGACATATATAAATATGATATGAGGCACATGACCAGTGCATCCACTCGCGTAATATGCCATCTCTCCTTTGAAATGGCAAAATCTCCATAATGAACGACGAAGCTATCAACAGATGTAAAATGGTTTATCATGAAGTCCATAGAAATGATGTGGCTACCACCCACCTCGGCCAGAACAATTGCCCTCCTCAATCCAGTGATTGTCATAAACTGGCGGTGCATATGGCCCGCCGCCATCTGAGCACACGATCCTTCTATCAATAACCCAGAGATGCGACCATACTCCTTCAGTGTAGGAGTCAACTCATCAGAATCAAACATGAAAACATGCCTCTCAGGAATCCAATGAACAAGCATGCTATCTATAAAACCCTTCGACACCTGGAAGAATAATAGAGACATAGAATGGCCTAACATGCAACCTACGATGATCCTGTTAGAATACGACAGGATGTCATGCCAAACTCTCAGACTGGTGGATATCTGACAAGGCAAAGAATGCTCAAGACGAGCCACTGTGGAAGAGGCCATCTGTAAAAACGGTGTCAAAAAGACTATACAGGGGTCAATCTCTATCAAATTATTTTAATATGTATGAAGCATGCATCATAATGAGTGATATTATAGCATGTGCGATAAATAAATAGAAAACTTCATCCTACATAAATATCTGCGAAATACATCAATTTTATATATACATCACTGTCATCCCTATGATAAATGTGAAAACTAAGAAATAAAAAGTACAGGATACTGGGGCACAAATGCCCAATGACTAATAAGGCGGCTGTAAGTCAATACCAAAATCCTCCAGAAAGGTGCTAGAATCATCAAACTGATCAACCCGGGGTAAGTCACCTTGAGTGGGCATATCTTGCGTGTCTGAGCGATAAGGCATATCCGGCACATCTGGGCGATAGGCAAAGGGACCACCTCTATCATCAAAACCACCCGTACTTGATGGTCCAGCCCCATGATCCTGGGAATTGAAGGTATTAGCTAATGACAGATCCCCTCCCAAATAGCGGCAATACATTGATAGCCTCTCTACCTAATGAGTTAAAGCTGCGATCTGAGTCTGATGAGAAGGCTCCCGAAAGCATGCTATCTAGTCCATCATTACAAGAGACCCCACAACAACATCTTCCAAAAATTGGGTAGCCCGAGTCTTAGCTTCTATAGTACGAGGTCCCCACTAAGTGGAGAAGTCATCAAAAGTGATAGGACCGTCTGATAGATTTAACCCCTCATATCCAGCTGTAGGAATAACTGCAATAGACCGAGATAAAGGCCAAAATCGCTGAGCCGGAGGATGGTAGGAGAGGCGAATCTCCCTAGTGATATATCTGAAAAGCACGTTCCCCGAGGAAGAGCTCCCAACCTCCATCAAATAAGAATGGAATCTGGCGAGTATACATATAATACTCTGGCCCTATCGGTAGACCATCCTTAAACCCTTTAGACAAATGCTCTGCAGAATAGGGGACCCATGTTATGTTAGAAGCCGAAAATGTCTCCAACTGAAGGCGGGCATGAGTAAAGCCCTCCACGACTGGGACCTTTGATAAAGTAGACTGGTGCCATCTACGCCCCCGAGGGTAAGTATCCAAGCCCAGAGCAGAGATGGGGCGAAGACAAGGAAGCCTCTCATAAGCCCAAAACTATCAATCTAAAGAACCCGACATTAGTCATGGGAAAAGATAAACCAATCAAGATTTAGATAAATAAAATTTAGTCAAGATGACTCACCAAAAGAAATAGGCAGAATCCGAGCCATGCATCGGTAACTCCCTCAGATCGCAGTCGCATCGCGTGAAGGAAGATCGCGAATGTGAAAGAACCCCAGTCGTAGTCCCATATGCGGTCTAAGTCCCGAACAGCTCCCACCAAGCAAAAAGGGACATATGAGGCATTATTTACAATGAAACAACCTCTCAAGATGGTCAGGAACAAACGCCGCAAGATGCAATCTCTCTCCCTCTAATCCGTAGGTAATGGCTGCTGCAAAGTGGCTGGAGCAACATGGACGCTCAAGCATCCAGACTATATACTACGGGTCTTAAAGGCCTGCTCCTGAGATGAAAACCCCAGAAGGGTGCGAACAGCTATCGGAGTAATACCAGCCTCCAAAGGCACTCTGTCTCCAATGAACTCCAGATCGGTGATATACCGCCAATCCATAGGTGTCATCATGACCTCATAATCTAGGAGATGAAGAGACTGACTCTGGTGGAACCATCTCTCAAATAAAGCTCGTAAATAGCCCAGGGGCAGCAATGGGGAGCAATGGTGAAGAAGGCCTGGAACCCCCAAGAATCCACTCGAGCTCGGTACTCAAGGTGAAGTGACTGATACAGAGAATATACACTAAACCAATTACCCCTGGGCTGGGTAAACTCTGGAACCTGCACGACATTAGGGTTAAGAAAATCGATTGTTGGCAGAAAAGAGAAATCAAGATAAATTAATGTAAAGATCATATACCTCATTCGCCTGCAAATGAATAGAGGGATGATGGCTCAGGTCCATACCCAACAAGTCAGGAATGGCTACCTGAATACCAGGAAGAAATCTGGGCGCTGCAATGGGCTGAGGTGGAACCTTGGGCTCAGGGATATCCTCCTTATCTAAATAGGGTTTGTCTTCATCAAGAGGACGATACACCAACTCTATCAAATGATGAACCTGCCTATTAATCTGCAGAATGGGAATTTAAGAGGTAGGCCTCCAACGGCGAACTCAAGATGAAACCCGGCTGGATGAAGAACTACTGCGTTCATCAGAATCCATACCTGAACAATGAGTTTGTAGGATTCAAAGCAAGGTCAGGTATATTCCTATCCTTTTAAAAATTTCAAATTTTCTATTGCCTAAAGATAATATGATCCTTGGAATATAATTTAGGTCATAGCATCATGCATGTCCTACAGGTGCCGTTATATGTACATCATTTTAACTTATATCCTAGCATATCTAAACATGTATCTAGGGCCCTGTCGTCTAACTCACAAATTTTTTTACCAGAGTTTCCCCTATAAAATGGACTATCCACATTCCCCGAAGCATGCATTAAACCACCCTATGAGGGTATACCATCACATCTAAGCAATTAAATAACAGTTTAAATAATTTTTCTAATACATAGTCAAAATACATGTCTAGGCTAACTGATAGATTATAATATGTCGCACTCATAGATTAAATAGTTTTGGTTGGCTGCAAATTCCCGCCGAGAGTGAAATCTAGCCTACCTTAATACTTTCTCCGTCCATTGGCCCTGTGCTTGGAGACGAATCTGACCCCTCTTTGGAAATGGGACAACTTTAGGAGGTGAAATGTTGATTTGCCCTCGCAAGACTTGATCGATCAACTGGCAAGTCAATTGATGTTGGTATATAACTAGCTCCGCTAATTGGTCTATTTGCATCTTGATTGAGGTCAAGCTCTGCTCCATCGTATACTTTTCTTCAGGGTAACCCCATATGGAAGATCAGTCATGGCGGGAGCTTCTCCCAATTTCATTAAATACTTGTGGTTCTCCCGACTTTCTGCACTAATCATATTGACTCTCTCTACATCATGCTGAGGTAAGGGGTTATTATTAACATTGGGCTTGTGACGCCCCCAAATTCAGACCCTAATATCTCAAATTCGGTGCTTCATGATTCTAATTCTATTAATACACTAATAATTCATTCAGTGGAATAATAGAATAATTTACATTGATTTAATATAATTATTCTCGTCCCAAGGTCTCGTAACCGTTACTATAGCATTACATAAATAAGTCTAAGACATAACTTAAAACATAAATTAATCATTCCTTAATACATCATAATAATAATATTTCTAACTTAAAGGACTAAAGCTATTCCGTAGCCTTACCCTTGCCTTTGTCATTCCCTGAGGTACTGCCTTGCTCTGCCTTAACTGTAAAGTTTTTAGGGAAGCAAGAATGAGAAACAAATTAGCTGAGCAAGTAATATAGCAATAAAGGTGAACAAATATAGAGTTCAAAATCTCAAGGGTATAATAGTAAATGATAGTTCATGAATAACAAGAAGTATCAAATGTCTAAATCTGTTCCTTGAATTGAAATAAGAGTCACTATGGACTGAAAGATATCAACAAGATTCAAAGGTTTAATCGTTTCAAAATTCAAAAATATTGAACACTGAGTAGTCATTAAGGACTAAGAACTCCTGCTAGAATTAACAGTATTATATTGAAAATCCAATGTAAACAAGTACAGCAGGTGATCTGCCTAAAGTACCCTACGTTATGCATAAAATTTAAACATGTCGTTTGTGCGCACGTCGGTTCTCCGACAGTTATATAATTTCCCCTTCAATGAGGTTTGTTCATCTCAATAGATTTATAAGAGTCTGCACCAAGTTAATTGGGTTGGATAGCTTTCTAACACATGATATTAGTCTAGCCGAATCAATTAGCTTAGACAACTTTTAAGAGCAATAAGTTCAATACTCGCAACATGAATCAAGATATAAAATCAATTTCTGAATAGTAATAGATATTGCTCGATGTAAATATGGTCAATATTGCAACAATTCGGATTTACATAATATGTAAAGTTAAGAGAGTTAAGGAACTTGCCTTATGCATAGTTTACCAATCTATAGCTTATCAACACTTCGTATTCCTATTGTACTATAGATATGTATATATATATATATATATATATATATATATATATATATATATTCATTAGTTATACAAATTTAATTTGTAAACCAACCACCAACGCACCTATTACCTACATGATCAAACACGTATGCTAAGCACATGAATTAAATCCTATCTTAGTTGTACCATCAGACCACACAGTAGCATCTTATCATACCACATCGTCACCTTATTTTTGAAAACTAGTTTGGAACTCATTTATAAATTTTGAAGTTTTTGTAATTCTATGTAACCATCACACCAATATACACTTAAAACATAATTATAATCATATGTTATAACTCAGAGTGGTATCATACACTTGCTACATGGCTCAGATTACAAATAAAATGGTCAGATCAGACTACAGGAGGGCGCAGTTGTGCTCCAGTTGGGCTTAGGGACGGCGCAGCTGCGCTGTCCCATGGACAGACCAGAGCTGAGCTTTTGCTCTCGTGATTCTGTCTCATTCCTTAGCATACCTGGATATTAACTCATAGCATGTATATATGTTAAAGGGTTTTGCCTGCTTTTACGATCAGTCCAAGTTTTCCTTTATACGTTATGGTTTTAGTTTAGAATTTCTAATGAATTAAGGCCAAATAAGGTCATGAAATCACGAGGCCTACTATGTTAACCATTTATTCTTATGAGAAGGTCATATAATCTGTAATATGCATGCTCGCAAGTATTCACATTATTTACACATAGCTAGTATCGTTTATCACTTTAAAACATGTCTAAACTCATGTTTGAATGGTTCGTAACATACCCAACTAAGTGAGTACACAGGTAGGTCATGTTTAGTGACATAAGGAGCTTTAGCATGCATTCTTACATGTTCAGAATAACTACACAATGTCCACAAACATAGTTTGCAAAAACATTAGAGTTTACCTTTAAAAGTCATTTTAAACCAAGTCAAAGCATTCTAACACATATAAAGCAACTTTGAATCTTATGTCATGCATAGTTAGGCTACGTATGCATGTTAACAAAGTCAGAATCTAAGGTACATAAGGTTCGTCAAATTTTATTTTCAAAACTCTAAGCTTCTTTTAGAAAATATACATTAAACAAACTAAGGCAACTCATATTGCACAAAGGGACTCCAGACCAATTGTTAAACCTATTTTCAGGCATATTTAAGTCACTTTTCAGATATCAGCAGAAAGCAAAATCTAGAACTGGTGCCCGACGCAGCTGCGCCAATTTGAACTGCCAGATGGGCATAGCTGCGCCCTTCGTGGGCAATTATGACGCCCCAAAATCCGATCTATCTTCACACCCGGATTTTGTACATCACGAGTACTTCTCATTCCAAATATACATCATTATATAACTAAATATAACAACATACATCCGCAAATCCCAGATTTATTACCTTAAAATCTCGTTCAATACAAATAATGATAATTACATTGTTCTTTACATCTTACAAGTGTGACTTTCATCCGCAACAAAAGATACATAACAGTTTATTAAACTAATTTACAGTTTAATCAACTATTCTACATTACAAGTTTTGGCTTGAGTCTTTACGCTCATTCATATAATGTACAACACTTCAGTAGGACACCGGTCAGTTTGATCTTTAAGGGATCCTTAAGTTCATTCTATCGTCATTCGTTGAAAATATTTTTAATTAAAGCAAGTGTGAACATTCAATTGCTCAACAAATCATAGCAGTTGAATAATAACTAAGCAAGAATCATATATTCTTTTACAATATTTAATAATAGAACAATGGTTATGAAGCAACTCGATTAATAGGAGTAAATCTGATTCCTATCATTTTAAAACATTAATCCCATTCACTTTGAAATACTTTCATTCTTCTACTCTTTCATTAACATACCGTCTAGCTAGAATCATTAGCACAGACTTACTATTGGGTTTGTACGTAACGCAATCATGCAATCAAATCACATAAATAGGGCGAAAGCGTAAAAACTAGGTTTTTAAAAATTTATACAAACCCATTACCATGATCATTCTTGTGCATCAATTATCAGTGAATGAAGAAGGAGAAAAATAGAATTATACCTTTGAAGATCCAAGCTTCCTCAGGTACAAGTTCTACTCCTTTGATTCCTTTGATTCCTCTGTAGTGGCTCCTTCGCTTGATCAATGTCAGCCACCCAAATGTTTGGCCTCTAACGGTGATCCACCAAGGAAGATGAAGAACTCAGTAAGATGGGTTATTGGCTTAACCCTTGTTTCTATCTCTATAGAATATGTGTACTCCCAACTCTTGAAAAATTCACGTACCTTATTTCTGATATAAGACTCTCTTATATAGATATTAGGTTAACCCTCCTAATCCAATTAGAATAGGGTTTTATTTAATTAATTAATTAATTACTTTTAATTAATTTATATCCTAATCTTTATTAGGATTGAGAGAGAGTACTGATATTATATTAATTCCTAAACTCCTTTAGAATTAAAATAATAATAATAATAATAATATTAATAAGACTCCTCTTATTAATTTATATTTAATATTTCTAAAATATTAAATAATAAACATTAAGCTATTTAATTTATTCTATCATCATAGATTAAATTAATTATACTTAATGCATTATTACTATCATGCCATTTTCTTCTTAAATAATTCTTCTTCCTTTTATGGTGTGACCCTTTAGGTTCTCCATATTAAACCGGTTGTGAATAAATCAATTAGAAAAATTCTAATCTTATTTAAATAAATAAATTAAACTAATAATCTATTTAAATAAATAACATTTATTCTACAATAGGGATAAGCCTCCTTAGCGATCAACGACTTTCCAGATAATATAGATTTTAACATTAATCATAAAAGAACCTGTGAGTTAATAGTTACCGTACAATTCAATCCTTCCACCATACAATGTCCCAATTAAATATAAGACATGGATTTACTGTCAAGTCTTAATTTATTTAATTATATGTATTTCGATTAGAAAATGCACAACTCCAAATAATGCAAATTAGAAACCTCTTTCTAATTTCATTCTACCTTGGCCAAGGATTCCTGGGTTGTCATTTAACGAATCACATAGGACATATCTCATCTTTTACTAGAGGTGGTAGATTCTTTATTGATCATTCATTATCTCCATATGTAACTCATTATACCCAAGCATACCCTATATATGCCTTAAAAGGCCTTAAGGAATTAGTCAAAGTATAATTTGTTACATACAAGATACTATGATGATCTCAAGTCCAAGGATCACATGTACTACTATCACATTAGGAATTTCTATTGACAGGCGAGTAAAACTCCATTAGGTATTCCATAGTGAGTCACGTTCAGTGAACTTATTCTCCAATAAGTACCTACATACTTGCTTTAGTGTCTCCACACAAATGACCATGAGATCAGTCATCCTCATCCAATGAACAAGCAACATATGTACCAATCTATCCGGATTTACTAATCCCCATTTTAGTAATCCCACAATTGGGAACTATTTTAGTTTTTAAGCTTTCTAAGAATTTAGATCTCATTATCACGATCTCATCATGATTCAAAAAGCATTGCTTAAAACTATGGGTTATTTACATATTATAAAAACAGCACCATGTAGATAATTATATGCCTTAAATGAATATTTTATTAATAAATACATAAGATTGTTTACAAAGTATGTGCTTTTTCATCATACATGATTGGCTTGTATGCACACTACTATCAATCTCTCACTTGCACTAAAGCTAATCGCCATGTATCTCATACCCATCTTCTCTAAGTGACGATCAAACTGCTGTTGTGTTAAAGCTTTAGTAAATGGATCTGTAATGTTGTCTTGAGAGTCCACATGCTCCAAGGTGACGTCTCCTCTTTCAATGATCTCCCTGATCAAGTGAAATCGTCGCAACACGTGTTTGGATTTCTGATGAGACCTGGGTTCCTTAGCCTGTGTAACCGCTCCGGTGTTGTCACAGTATACGGGAACTGCTTCTCCAATGCTAGGAACCATACCAAGTTCAGTTATGAACTTCTTCATCCAAACAGCTTCCTTTGCAGCTTCACTTGCAGCTATATACTCTGCCTCTGTCACTGAATCAGCAACCGTTTGCTGCTTGGAACTCTTCCAACTCACTGCACCTCCGTTCAAGGTAAACACATACCCTGAAATAGATTTGCTGTCATCTTGGTCTGTTTGAAAACTTGAGTCCGTGAATCCCTCGAGTTTTAATTCAGACCCACCATAGACAAGAAAAATATCTTTAGTCCTTCTCAAGTACTTTAGGATATTTTTCACTGCCTTCCAGTGCTCTTCTCCTGGATTCGACTGGTATTTGCTTATTACACTAAGTGCGTGAGCAACATCCGGTCTAGTACATATCATACCGTACATGATAGATCCTATTGCAGAAGCATAAGGGATCTTACTCATACGGTCTCTCTCCTCAGGTGTCTTTGGGGCCTGTTTCTTGGAGAGATTTATTCCATGGCTCATCGGTATGAGACCTCTTTTGGAATCTTCCATGCTAAACCTCTTTAGCATCGTATCAATGTACGTTCCTTGGGATAAGCCGAGCATCCTTTTAGATCTATCTCTATAGATCTTTATCCCCAAAATATAGGATGCTTCACCCAAGTCCTTCATGGAGAAGTTTTTAGATAACCAGATTTTAATGGATTGTAACATAGAAATGTCATTCCCTATCAGTAATATATCATCAACATATAATACAAGGAATGATACTGCGCTCCCACTAACCTTATTGTATACACATGGTTCATCCTCGTTTTTGATAAAATCAAACTCTTTGATTGTCTCATCAAAACGAATGTTCCATCTACGAGAAGCTTGCTTCAACCCATAAATGGATCGTTGTAGCTTACAGACTTGATTTGTTCCAACTTTTAAAATAAATCCCTCTGGCTGTGTCATATACACATCCTCCTCAAGTTTCCCATTGAGGAAGGCCGTTTTCACGTCCATCTACCAGATCTCATAGTCGTTGTAAGCTGCAATCGCAAGCAAAATCTGAATGGACTTGAGCATGGCTACTGGTGAGAAGGTTTCATCATAGTCAACTCCTTGTCTTTGTTTGAAACCTTTTGCAACCAGTCGGGCCCTATAGGTCTCTACCTTTCCATCTGCTCCAGTCTTTTTCTTAAAAACCCATTTACACCCAATAGGTTTAATACCTTCAGGTGGTGAAACCAAAGACCATACTTTGTTTTCATACATGGAGTCCATTTCGGATTTCACGGCTTCAACCCATTTCCCTGAGTCTTTATTACTCATAGCCTGTTCGTAATTCAATGGATCATCATCATTCATGATGTGTACCTCATCGTTATCCTCTATAACGAATCCATACCTCTCAGGTATCTTCGGTACTCTTCTAGATTTACGAACAGGGTGTGGTACAGCAGGTTCTTCTACTTGGTTAGGTACCTGACTTTGGTCCATGGTAACTTGTGGTTCTTGAACTTCTTCAAGATATATCTTGCTCCCACTGACCCCTTCATGGATAAACTCTTTCTCCAAGAAGGTAGCATGTTTCGCAACAAACACCTTTTGATCAGTTGGATGATAGAAATAATACCCTACGGTTTCTTTAGGGTATCCCACAAATCTACACTTATCGGATTTAGTCTGTAGCTTATCATTTTCAAATTTTTTGACATACGCTGGACAACCCCAAGTCTTAACATGCTTAAGATTTGGTTTCCTCCCTTTCCACATCTCATATGGAGTCTTTGGGGCGGATTTGGTAGGTACCTTGTTAAGTAGGTATGCAGCTGTTTCTAGGGCATATCCCCAGAAGGAAATTGGAAGGTCGGTAAAACTCATCATGGATCGAACCATGTCCAACAGTGTTCGATTTCTCCTTTCAGATACTCCATTTAACTGTGGTGTACCTGGAGGAGTCCATTGTGAGATTATACCATTTTCTCTGAGACAATTGAGAAACTCACTGCTTAAGTATTCTCCACCTCGACCTGATCGAAGTATCTTAATACTCTTGCCCGTTTGTTTCTCTACTTCACTTCTGAACTCTTTGAACTTTTCAAATGATTTTGATTTGTATTTCATTAAATACACATATCCAAATCTTGAGTGATCATCAGTGAAAGTAATAAAATAAGAATACCCACCCCGTGCACTTGTTGTCATAGGTCCATAAACGTCTGTGTGAATCAATGCCAACAACTCTGTAACTCTCTCTCCTTTTCCACTAAAAGGAGATTTAGTCATTTTACCCATGAGACAAGATTCACAAGTTGGATATGATTCATAATCAGATAGCTCGAGGAGCCCATCTTTATGCAACTTGGATAATCTTGTTTCATTGATATGACCGAGTCTACAGTGCCACATATAGGTATAATTAATATCATCTCTTTTCCTTTTCTTAATTTGTTCAATTTGAAATATATTTTCTTGTAAGTCAAGTGTATAAAGTCCATTTCGCAAATTTCCAATACCATATAAAACATCGTCTTTATAAATAGAACAACTATTGTTCTTTATAACAACGTTAAATCCTTCCATATCCAATACAGAAATTGAAATAATGTTTTTAATAATATTCGGAACATAATAACAATTATTAAGATAAATGAACTTGCCCGAAGGCATTGCTAAATAATAAGTTCCTACAGCTAATGCAGCAACCTTTGCTCCATTCCCTACTCGTAGGATCACCTCATCATTGTTCAGCTTTCTACTTCTGACCAGTCCCTTCACATTATTACATATGCGAGAACCACAACCGGTATCCAATACCCAAGTAGAATTTTGACTTTCTGAAAAATTAATTTCAATCATGAACAAACCTTGATTGGAAGTCGAAGCTTCTCCAAGCTTCTTCTTTGCCAGAAACTTCTTGCAGTTCCTCTTCCAATGACCCGGCTCGTTGCAATGGAAGCACATTCCTTTGCTAGCTAGATCAGATTTCTTTTGTTCCTTTATGTTCACTTTTCCCTTGGTCATCCAAAATCGGAAGAGCTCCTTAGATATCTCATATATAGCAGTCCTACTTTGTTCACCATACAACTCCTTGAGGTGAATCAACATAGTAGGAGCATCCATGTTTTCGTGCTGACGCTGAAGCTCGTTATTCATGGATGCGAGCATGATGCATTGAGCCACAGATGCATCATCTTGCCACTTTACAATGGTGGCAATCTCTTCCTCAGAGGCTGTTTCTGGAACAGTTCCAGGGATAGGTGAGTTTAGGACATAAGAAATCTTTTCAGCAATGAGAACTATTCTCAGATTTCTTAGCCAGTCCGTATAATTCGGGCCGGAAGCTTATTTGCATCAAGTATGCTTCGTAGTGAGATTAGTGATTTTGACATTTTTAAAATTCTGCATGTGAAAAGATAACATTTTAGCAAACATTTATTTTATTAACTTTGCATACCAAAATAAATTTAGGTCTTTATTTTAAATTGGTATCTCCCACTATTTTCATCAAACTATATTACCCTCACTCATATAGTTCGGCAACATCTAATTAAAGATTTGCTAGTGAGATTAAGGATCCCATTTTAAATGTATATAACCTTGTGGATAGCACAACAAGCGATATACAAATAAATAGGTAGACAACTCTTGTCAATTACATCACCATGTAACTCCTTTTATTTTGCCTCTTAAATCATAATGGTCATGTGTGTGCACATCCGAACTAAAATGATTTAAGTTAAGTCCAGCCTAGCACTTCCATAAATTCAAAAAAAAAAAAATAATTCGTCCTTGTGGATAGCACAACAAGACTAGATCGTTCAATTTTCTTGATAAGCATCAAATGTGATTAATTAACATCTTAAATATTCAATACTCGCCTTGTGGATAGCACAACAAATATTAAATATTTAATACTCTATTAACTAATCATGCTAGAAGGCGACGTTCGATATTCCAAATATCATTTGAACGCTTCAGACTTAATAATATTTCTTTGAGGGGTTTGTTATTATTTGTCTCATCTTTTTAAGCGCGCATGCACATATATATATATAAAATACGCGTCATTTTATTAAACATGCGAAGCATGTTTGTACAAAATATAATATATATAATATTTAGCATGCAATATAGAATACTATATTCTACCCGGATTGATTATGGACTTTTATTCTAGTTTGGTTCACTAGAGCCACCAAGTGAACCAAAAGGTCAAACCTAGGAGTGCAAGAATTTAAATTTAAATATAACTATTACATTTAAACCCTGGCTCCATACAAATGAGTCTTCACGCGTTCCTTACTCATTGGTCTCCAATTTCTTCAAAATAATTCTAACTATCTCTATTACATTAACTATTTAAAATTAAATAGAAACCTTGATCAGCAGTCAAGGGGAAGTACATAGAAAGGAGATAGAATTTACATCGAGAATAAAACTAGAGAAGACGAGGTACGCAGACCCTATTTTATAAAACCCATTCATTCAAGCATTCAACCAAAATAAAATCCAATCACATTGGTCATAGTCCATAATCAATCCCTTTTATTACCATACATATCATCATACGTATCGATAAAACTTATTCATCTCATGAAAATAAATTCATTCCATATATGTATTAATATCAGTTAATGGGCAAAAGTTTGCTAAACTTTGTTTTTGGAAAAATAAACTCCTTTATTTCATTCAAAAATAATTCCAAATTAAACTCTTTAATTTTAGCAATTCTAAAATCTCATTTCATATAAAATAAACATCTTTATTTTAAACCTTTATTAATTAAATAAACCATTCATTTAATTAAATAAAACAAAAAAAAAATTCAGTTCCTGTCCAGTGGCGCAGCTGCGCCAAGAATGTAAAGGGAACCGGCGCAGCTGCGCAGCATGAAAACCAGGAACAACACCCGGCGCAGCTGCGCAGCAATATTGCCTTGTACCGGCGCAGCTGCGCAGAATCTGAAAAAATTTGTTGCCCAGAACTCGATCCAATCGCATATTATACATGTATGGAATCACATAGACTGATAATTAGCACAAGATTGGCTCTGATACCACTGTTGGGTTTGTACGTAACGCAATCATGCAATCAAATCACATAAATAGGGCGGAAGCGTAAAATCTAGGTTTTCAAAAATTTATACAAACCCATTGCCAGGATCATTCTTGTGCATCAATTATCAGTGAATGAAGAAGGAGAAAAATAGAATTATACCTTTGAAGATCCAAGCTTCCTCAGGTACAAGTTCTACTCCTTTGATTCCTTTGATTCCTCTGTAGTGGCTCCTTCCCTTGATCAATGTCAGCCACCCAAATGTTTGGACTCTAACGGTGATCCACCAAGGAAGATGAAGAACTCAGTAAGATGGGTTATTGGCTTAACCCTTGTTTCTATCTCTATAGAATATGTGTACTCCCAACTCTTGAAAAATTCACGTACCTTATTTCTGATATAAGACTCTCTTATATAGATATTAGGTTAACCCTCCTAATCCAATTAGAATAGGGTTTTATTTAATTAATTAATTAATTAATTACTTTTAATTAATTTATATCCTAATCTTTATTAGGATTGAGAGAGAGTACTGATATTATATTAATTCCTAAACTCCTTTAGAATTAAAATAATAATAATAATAATAATAATAATATTAATAAGACTCCTCTTATTAATTTATATTTAATATTTCTAAAATATTAAATAATAAACATTAAGCTATTTAATTTATTCTATCATCATAGATTAAATTAATTATACTTAATGCATTATTACTATCATGCCATTTTCTTCTTAAATAATTCTTCTTCCTTTTATGGTGTGACCCTTTAGGTTCTCCATATTAAACCGGTTGTGAATAAATCAATTAGAAAATTTTTAATCTTATTTAAATAAATAAATTAAACTAATAATCTATTTAAATAAATAACATTTATTCTACAATAGGGATAAGCCTCCCTAGCGATCAACGACTTTCCAGATAATATAGATTTTAACATTAATCATAAAAGAACCTGTGAGTTAATAGTTACCGTACAATTCAATCCTTCCACCATACAATGTCCCAATTAAATATAAGACATGGATTTACTGTCAAGTCTTAATTTATTTAATTATATGTATTTCGATTAGAAAATGCACAACTCCAAATAATGCAAATTAGAAACCTCTTTCTAATTTCATTCTACCTTGGCCAAGGATTCCTGGGTTGTCATTTAACGAATCACATAGGACATATCTCATCTTTTACTAGAGGTGGTAGATTCTTTATTGATCATTCATTATCTCCATATGTAACTCATTATACCCAAGCATACCCTATATATGCCTTAAAAGGCCTTAAGGAATTAGTCAAAGTATAATTTGTTACATACAAGATACTATGATGATCTCAAGTCCAAGGATCACATGTACTACTATCACATTAGGAATTTCTATTGACAGGACGAGTAAAACTCCATTAGGTATTCCATAGCGAGTCACGTTCAGTGAACTTATTCTCCAATAAGCACCTACATACTTGCTTTAGTGTCTCCACACAAATGACCATGAGATCAGTCATCCTCATCCAATGAGCAAGCAACATATGTACCAATCTATCCGGATTTACTAATCCCCATTTTAGTAATCCCACAATTGGGAACTATTTTAGTTTTTAAGCTTTCTAAGAATTTAGATCTCATTATCATGATCTCATCATGATTCTAAAAGCATTGCTTAAAACTATGGGTTATTTACATATTATAAAAACAGCACCATGTAGATAATTATATGCCTTAAATGAATATTTTATTAATAAATAAATAAGATTGTTTACAAAGTATGTGCTTTGTCATCATACATGATTGGCTTGTATGCACACTACTATCACTTAACAATAACAGTTCATGAATAAACAGAACTTCTTAACATTGAACAGTTCAATCACAGAATAATTCAATTCACAGAAACACTAAAGTTTTAAAATTGTGGCACAAAGCCTCATATATTCTACCACCTTGTACAAACATAACACATTTGCACATAGGTAAAACTTCTCAAGTTCAACATCTGAGAAAGTTTAAGAAATTAACATTCATTAGAAATATGAATGAAGTTAGGAAACTTGCCTTAAGCATAGCTACAGCTTATAGTTTATGCTGAACGGTTTACCGCAATCCCTATATCACATAAGGAAATATCACATACACCAATTAGTCATATATTTGACTTACACATTGGTTTAAACTAATCTTATTTGTTAGTTCTCGGAGGCACAAAAGTTATCTAGAAGGGGGGTTGAATAAATATTTTAAAACTTTTTCCTTTTCAAAATACTTATCAGATTTGTTAATTAAGTAAATTAATTAAACACAGTGGAATATATGATTTGTTTGTTCCCTTTAAGATAAAGCAAGTTTATAGTGTGATAAGCAGTTATAGTAGTTATGACAGATATAGAAGTTATGACAGATATAGAAGACACAGTGATTTTAAGTGGTTCAGAGCACTCAAGACTCCTAGTCCACTCTTCTACTCCACGAGTAGGAAATCCACTAAGGATATCTTTACAATCTTCGAATCACTTAAATTCCTTCAAGACCAGCAGTCTTAGAACTTCTTAGTTCATTGAGAACTCTTCAAGTCCAGCAGACTTGGAATACACTTGTAATCAGAGTTGAGTTCTTGGGTGTGCTACTCAGTTTTTTGTTAAGCATACGTTCGAAAGAACTGAGTAGCGAAGCAAGCTTTCTTTCAGGATCGTAGTGTTTGGCTTTGAGTGTTCTCCAGCTTTGTTTGTTCTTGCTTGCTTAATCTGATTCTCCAATCTGTTTTGCTTATAAAGGAGCCTTTGAAATCTTTATGTTGAAGGCCTTTGTTGGAGCATTTAATGTTTCAGACATTTCTGAGCACTGATGTTGACTTCCTGGGAATATGTAGTCCTGCTGTCTGACTCTCCTGACACAGCAGACTGCTTTCTCACCTAACACCTAAAAAGGTGCTTTCAATAGACAGAAAGTACTCTTCTTAGCTTTTTCCATATGTTTCTTCGATTCAAACTAAGGATGAGTGTTGGATCATTGGGACTTCCGAAATGTCAACGTCCATAAGCCATTCTTCATTTGTTAGACATCTTCTTTCATCAGATAGATGAATCATGATACTCTGATGCTAACTAAAGAAGCACCACGATCGTTGTCTTCTTACCACAATCGTTGTGTGTTGGTGTGCTCGATATTGATTCAGTTTTGATCGTAGAGAACACTACGATTTTGCTTAAGCTTTGATAGACTACGACCTCTACTTGCTTATTTTGTAGACTCCACGTTTGCGAGAGCTGACTACGATTCTTGACTTCGCTCGGTAGGCGCTCGGACTGTCTCCACGATTCCGAATGTGGCTTCTATGATAGACTATGATTTTGGAGCGACTTCCTCGATACTCCACTGTTCTGCCTAGGCTTTTGTAAACTCTTGGCTGGCTCGACAGACTACTATTCTGTTGAAGCCTAACTATTATATTGCAAGGGATCAACCTAACAGACTTGATCTTTCTTCTATACATTCATTTACAGAATGATAAACATTTAGCTCAGATCAACCTAACGATTTTGATCTACCATCTAAGTCCTTGTACATGTGTTCTCATAAAGACTTTATATATAAGCATATTTATTTACTTTCAACATCAAATTTTAATGTGCAATTCCCAATAATCTCCCCCTATTTGATGTTGACATAACCAAGGAGATTTGCATCATATCATCAAATTCTAATGCAGGATGCTAGAAAGTAAATATGACTTAGTGTTTCAGTAAGCAACTAAAATCTTTAGAGAATAAGCATGAATTTATTGATGTTGTGAAATAGATATTACAGTTTAGCACAGTTACATCAATAAGAAACAAATTTAAACTTATCTCTATCTTTTTTGCCTTTTGCTCCTCGGAGGATTAACATACTCTTCAGCTCTTCTTCTTCTGTTAGTTTCATCTCGCCTTTCAATCTCTTATAGCTCACTTGGACTGAGCATTTCTCCCTGATCACTGTCTATTCATAAAGGCAGGATCACAATGGGCATGCTCAAGCCAGTGTTGGATACTCCTTGTGAGCTAAAGGATGGGCCTTGACTCCTTAGAGGGTACGCCATAATGATTGGTTGGCACTGCTGTTCTATTCATTGAGTCTGATAGCGAGGCTGCCTTAAAGGAGGCTGATTTCTAGGGTCTCTCCTTGAAGACTGTACAATTTGTTTCCCTTTGCCTTTATCTCCTTCCTCTTTATTCTCCCCCTTTATGTTAGCATCCAGGGTTTGAATGTCTTCGGACAGACGATTGACTCCTTGCACCAGTTCGTGCATTTGAGAGCGCGTTTGGGCAATATCATTATGATTCTCCTCAACCATGGCTTCAGTATTGGCTCTCTGTTGATGAAGCATGGCCATAGCAGTGTCTGTTTGTCTTACTTGAGCTAAGGAATACTTTTGAAACTCTCTCAGGTCATGAATGAGTTTGTGGATCTAATCAGCAAGAGCATTATTCTGAGTTTCCTGAGTTTTCTAAAGGAGGATAATTGCTTTCTTGTGTTTATTGTAAGCCTAAAAGTGGATTGCATCCCTTTGGCTTAGACTGTCGCTCATCTCCCTTATGATCTCCTTCAGTCTTTTTGAGAGCTCAGTTACCAAATTGCCAGGTAAAGTGTTGATAGATTCGATCATATGATTTAAGTGTTGATGAATTGCCAGGGAATGAGCTTCAAGGTTCTCCTCTGTCTCTAGGACCACCCTACTTGTGACGTCGGCAAGCTCCTCTTTGGTGGGGAGGAGAGAGAGATGATCAAAGATTTTCTTAATATCAAGAGGGGAGGTCGTAGTGTGTTCCCTTGGCATGCTTGTGAGAGCAAGTGCCATATCAAAATATTCATTAGTTGAGGAAGAGGGGATATCTGATTGTGTGAGTGGTGCTTGGGTTTGGTGTATGGGAGAGGAGGTTGGTTCGGTATATGGGATAGTTGGCTCGACGATTTGGTTTGGTGGCTCGATGGTGGTGGTGTCAGGTCGTTGTTCGACGAGCGTGAATCATTGCTCTACGATCATGGAGTCACTGACAGAAGATGGTATTATAATAGAAAGTTGGTCATTTGGTTCATCAGTTACAGAGTTTTGGTACTCTGTAACTAGAAATTGGTTTAGTGGGTTAAGAACCACTTCCATCCACCTTGGAAGTTCATTAAACTGATAGAAGTTTGGTAGAGGATAGTGATTAACCTTGAAAGAGATAGGAATAAAGTGTACCTCATGCTCAGTCTTTGAAGACGAGTGATTCGTGATCAGCTTTTGAGCAAAGGTGAGGTTGCTTTGGAATCCATGGGCTAGCACAGAAATTACTGGATAAGCTTTGTATGCCTAGAACATATGATGCCAAGAGTTGAGAATCAAGGCTCTGTGAAAGGACATCATTGGCAAGTATGAGAACAGTTAATTGTAGTTGGCTCTCCTTTCTCCACTCCAGCCCTCTGCTATGATTTTAACTTCTTCTTCCTCTTCTTCTTCTCTGTCTTCATCACCTTCTTCAGCACTTTCATTTGAAATCTCCACCACATCCATCATCTCAGCATCTCTTCTTTGTTCTTCAGTACTCTCCATCTCTACAGCATCAACACCTTCCATTTCTACAGCTTCAGAGACTACGATTTCTTGAGGGGCAAAGGGGGCTTCATGAGCAGCTTCTGATTGCTCCCCCTCAACTGTAGCACTCTCTGGCTCAGGGACTTTGAGAAACTCCCCCTTAATATGAGTTGTACTTTCCTCAATAGCTTATGGCAGCTCCTCCTCATCATGGACAATAGCTTTATCAGATACAGTGGGGGTTCCTACACTGTTGATGTTAGCTATCACTTCAGCAATGATCCTGGTCTCATCCAAGGACTCATTGTGAGAACCAGAGGCTGGAGACTTGGTTCTCTATCAGCCTGCTCAGCTACAATTCTTTTTTCTTCTTCCTTAATCTTCATCATTGCTTCCTTATTGACAAGAACAAACTTCTTGACCAACTTCTTCTTTGTTCTTCTGGGCTCAACCACAGCCTTAGCAGTCTCTTTAGCTTCAGCTATAATGGTTTGTTTAGACTTAGAGGTTGTTGTAGCATCCTCCTCTGGAATGATGGTAAGTCTGGATTAGTGAGGACTCCACGATTGCAGTGCGTGTAGACTTCTTTACTCGATGGATGCGCTTCTTTTTCTGAGGCTTAGAACTCCCTTCAGCCTCAACTTCACTATACTTCTTCTTCTTCTTCTCCTTCTACTTCAGAACTTCTTCTGGTAATTTGGTCACTTCCAGGGTGAGTTCCCTTTGTGTGAAGAGACCTAGAATCTCAGTGGCAGAACCCCCTTAGGGCGCATCAGTGGTTGAGCCTTGAGGCTCTTCTGCCATCTGAACACTTTCTTTCAATTTCCTCTTCCCCTTACTCTTTTTAACCAGAGCAGAGGGTTCCTTTTGATTTACTTCTTCTTCTTCCTCATCTTCCTTCACCGCTAATATATTTCCCTGCTGAACAGACTTCTTCACTTCACCAGTCCTTCCACTTGACTCAGTCATCATCATTTTTATGTTCTCAATAAGGTTCCTCTTCCAGTTCTCAAAGAGTTGCTGGGTCATTCTCCTGTTGGCATTGATGGGTGCACCTTCTTTGTCTCTAATTTTATCTCCCAGAGAATATTAGAGAATGACGCTGATGAATCTCTCATAGAGCATCTTGCTTGTGCTCTTTGCATTCTTTGAGCTGAGAATCCACTTCCCAATCCATCCTATGAGCAAAGCCCCATAGTTGAGTTGGGCTTTGTAGCAGATTACTGTCATGAGCTTCAGTTGGTTCTCATTCACAGAGTCGTAGCCAGAGCTCTTGCAGTATATGTACTTCCCAACAATATCAGCCAGAAACTCGTACTTCCGAGGAAATTCTTTCTTCTTGTAACCATTGATGCCTTGAACCTTCTTGTGGTGCATCTTCTTTAGTCCTTCATGAAAGTCAATGAAGCTTAGAGATGCAAGACCCTTTGATTTAAACCCTAGGGCCAGGTTTATATCTTCAGCTCCGAGCTGAATCTGCACACCCTTGACCTTTGTGGTGATGACGTCATTCTCAAAGACTCTATTATAGTAGAACTCTTTCACTAGCTTTGGGTAAATTTTTGTGTTGGTGCTCAGAGCTTCTTCAAGACCTACTCTCTTCAGAAAGGACAAAATCTTGTGAAATTGTGGGTCGACGGTCTTGAACTCGTCGAAGCACAGTTGATAACTGGATACAACATTAGAAGCAGCCATTGATTTCTCTAATTTTTCTTGAGATGGACAAAATTAGTTGAGCGTACTTATTTCTAGGGTTTCTTTAAGAGAGAGAGAAAGAGATAAACTATTGAAGTTCAAAGGTGAATTGACAAAAGATATTTCAAAATGTATTTGTAACTTCCCTCTTCACGTTCTGTAGAGTGGGGCACGTGTTGTGTTTTACAGGGCTCTACAATTTTAAATCATATGAAAAATACTGATTTGCTCTTAGCTCCCCCTAAGCTAGTGTATCCTTTGGGATGACTACGATCGTCTGGACTGCTCCACGATCGTTGTCTCTACTCATGCTTCTGCACTGGTCCTTGTGATGCATTCTAAATCAGCACCTCTTCTGGGTTAAGGTTGCTCTGCAAGGGCCAACCTCTTAGTCTAAAACTAAGGGCTAGGTTTGTCCCTGAGACACTTATCAGAAGAGCTGCTTAGACTTGGTAGTAATGCTGTCATCACAGTGGGCTTCTCTGCCATGTCGAGACTACTCCACTATCGTGGTTTCTCTCAGTCATCTCCACGATTTTGACATAACCTTTTATCTGCATGGTTAGCACCAACTAGAGCATAGAATTTATGGTTGTAGATTTAGCATACCTAATTCACTTATTAATTTATTAAATCTGAATTCATCTAAGGGTTTTGTAAAGACATCAGCAAGTTAATTTTTAGTAGGGATGTATTATAAAGATATAGTTCCATTTTGAACATGATCCCTAATGAAATGATATCTTATTTCTATATGATTAGTCCTAGAATGCATGACAGGATTATGTGTAATTGCTATGGAACTTGTGTTATCACAGTGAATAGGTATAGATTTAAAAGCAAATCCATAGTCTGCTAGCTGGTTCTTCATCCATAGTATTTGAGCACAGCAGCTGCCTGCAGCAATATATTCAGCTTCTGCTGTTAAAGTTGATACTGAGTTTTGCTTCTTGCTAAACCAGGACACAAGTCTGTTTTCTAGCAGTTGACAAGTGCCACCGGTACTTTTTCTATCTATTTTGCAGTCTGCAAAATCAGCATCTGAATATCCTGTCAGTTCAAAGGAGGACTCCTTGGGATACCAAAGTCCCAAGTGAGGTGTGCCTTTGAGATACCTAAAAATTCTTTTTACAACAGTTAAGTGTGATTCCTTTGGATTAGATTAAAATCTAGCACATATACATGTACCAAACATAATATCTAGTCTACTGGTAGTTAAGTACAGAAGAGAGCCTATCATACCTCTGTATTGAGTAATGTCAATACATTTACCTTTCTCATCTTTGTCAAGCTTAGTTGCTGGAGCAATTGGTGTTTTCATGTGAGAGGCTGATTCCATGCCATACTTCTTAAGTAAATCTTTGATGTACTTGACTTAGTTAATGAAGATACCTTCATTAGTCTGCTTCACTTGCAGTCCAAGAAAGAAATTCAGCTAACCCATCATGCTCATTTCGAACTTGCTCTGTATAAGCTTGGCAAACCTCTTGCACAGATTTTCATCAGTAGAACCAAAGATAATATCATCTACATATATTTGAACTAGTAAAACATTATCTTTGTGCTTCCTAAGGAATAATGTGGTATCTACTCTACCTCTAGTGAATCCTTTTTCAATAAGAAAGTTTGTTAGTGTTTCATACCATGCTCTAGGTGCTTGTTTAAGTCCATATAAGGCTTTGTCTAATCTATAGACATAATTAGAGAGAGTTGGATTGATAAAACCTGGAGGTTGCTCCACATATACTTATTCTTAAAGTTCTCCATTCAGAAATGCACTCTTAACATCCATCTGGAAGACTTTGAACTTTATGTGGGTAGCAAAGGCAAGGAATATCCTAATAGCTTCTAGTCTGGCAACAGGTGCGAAGGTCTCTTTGTAGTCGATGCCTTTTTCTTGGGAATAACCTTTGGCCACCAGTCTTGCCTTATTCCTTGTGATAACTCCATCTTCATCCATCTTTTTTCTGAAGACCCATTTGGTGCCAATAACTGGGTGATTCCTTGGACTAGGAACTAATCTCCAGACTTTTCTTCTTTCAAACAGATTCAGCTCCTCTTGCATGGCTTCTATCCAACTCGAATATTCCATGGCATCTTCTATCTTCTTTGGTTCTATTTGGGACAAAAAGCTCAGATAGAAATACTCATTCTGGGTAGCAGATCTTGTCTTGATTCTTGTATTTGGATCTCCAATAATCAAGTCCTGAGTGTGATTTCTTACCCATTTGTTCCCTGTTGGAACATCTATTTTGGTGCCTTCTTGTCTGAATTCTTCAAGATTCACTATTGCTTCTTGTTGTAGAGGTTCGTCGTCTAGTGTAGCTCTCTCCATGATCTCTTTTTCAGGCTCAACGATTCCATCTTTTGGGACTGCGATCGTGGTGTTGGGATCGACCACCTCATTCGTAGTGTCTGGATCAACGATCGCAGTGTCTTATAGCATAGACTTGTCTGAGTCTGTTTCATCAAAGATGATGTGAATCGAGACTTCAACACTTAGCGTCTTCTTATTGAACACTCTATAGGCCTTGCTGTCTGTGGCATAACCAAGAAAGATTCCTTCGTCTGACTTCGATTTAGTCAGATATTATTTTCCATTGTTGAGAATGTAGCATGCACATCCGAACACATGGCAATAGCTGACATTGGGCTTTCTTCCTTTCCACAGCTCGTAGGGAGTCTTCTTCAGAGTATAGTGAACAAGAGACCTGTTTTGAGTGTAACAAGCAGTATTGATGGCCTCTACCCAAAAGTATTCAAGAAGATGAGCTGCTGTTAGTAGAGTCCTTCCTGCTTCGATCAGGGTTCTATTTTTCCTTTCAGCTACTCTATTTTGCTGTGGAGTTCGTGGAGCTAAGAAGTTGTGACTGATGCCATTGTCTGCACAGAACTGATCCATCTCAGAGAAGTCGAACTATCTTCTATGATCACTCCTTATGGCCTTAATCTTTTCTCCTTTTTCAGTTCATCACAATCTTGAACATCTTGATAAGTTGGGAGCTCGTTTCATCTTTAGAATTTAGAAAGAATACCCATGTGAATCTGGTGTAGTCATCCACTACGACCAGTGAGTATCTCTTCCCCCTAAGGCTTACAGTTGGAATTGGCCCAAAGAGATACATATGAAGTAACTGTAGGGGCTTATCAAATTGAGTTGACTGTTTTTCTGTTGAATGAGCTCCTTGTTTTCTTTCCAAGCTGACAGGCGTTGCATGGCCTTTCTTTGACGAAGCTGAGTTTGGGTAAGCCTGCTACTAGATCTTTGGAGGCCAGTTTTGACATACTCTTGAAGTTGAGATGAGATAACCTTCTATGCCATAGCCAGCTTATCTCTTCAGAGGCTTTAGCATGAAAACATCTTCTCTCATCAGAACTTAGTTGAGCAAGATTAACAGTGTAGATGTTTCCTTCTCTTGTTTCGGTCAGCTTTATAGAATCAGGTCTCTGACTTGACATTGATTGTTAAGGAAGATGACTTGATGACCCTCGTCACATAGTTGACTGATGCTCAGAAGATTGTGCTTTAGTCCTTCCACATAGGCTACTTTGCTGAAGGACACTGCACCATTCCCAACTGAGCCATATTCTCTTGTCTTGCCAGAGCCGTTATCTCAAAAGATGACTGTTGGACCTCCTTCTCTGTGAAGTTAGATAAGAGGGCTTTATTCCTGGTCATGTGCCGTGAGCATCCACTATCCAGATACCAGGTTATGATTGTGGAGCTCTGTTCCTTTAGTAAGGTTAAGCTTTCATTTTGGTACCCAGACTTGCATGGATCCTACTTTGTTAGTTCCCTTGGGGACCCAAATCTGCTTGACTTTGGGTCTATTATGCAGTGGGTTATAATAGCATACTGCAGCCTTATGACCATACCTATCACATACAAAACATCTAGCATGATGCATGCTGGTGTGTGTGTGTGTGGATTCTTTCTCCATTTGGACGTGTGTGGATACTTGATAGCCTTTCCCTTATACTGATTCTTCTTTTTCCATATAGCTTTGTGATTCAGGGTTTGTGATGAGTGAACCTCAACTCTACGATTCCTTCCTAGTTGGTTCGTGGAGCCAGTTTTACTTGACTCCATAATCCTTCGAGGTTGGAGAACAGTGACTGAGTTACTCTTCTCTTTTTTGAATCTCAGACCATCATGGGATCCGTTATGTCTCGGGACATGACTTGGATCAGAAGAGCAAAGACTCATTGGTTCTTCCTTCTGTGTGGATTTCACAAATGTAATTCTTCTATTGAAATTTGAAGCATTACTGATGTTAGTTTTCTTGAGCTTTTCCACACATGGATCTGAGGTAGATTCCCCAAAAGCCTAAACCTATTCTATCAGGTGCACTTCTCCGACTAGAAATAAGGGAGTCCATAGATGAAGAAGACCTATTCCACATAAAGATTGTCTTTTCTAGCTCCTCAATCTTAGAGGTTAGATTTAACTCTCTTTGTGTGTTGAGTTCATTGGTCTGTCTTAAGAGTTAACTTCAAGTTTAGAGAGAGAGGTAGTGCTGAGTAGAGCTGTCTCCAGTTCTACTTGAACTTTCTCTTTCTCTTTTTGAAGAAGAGAATAATCTTTAGACAGAACTCTGAACCACTTCATGTATTGATGCAGATAAGATGTTATGCTATATAGTGCAGTTCTTAGATCATCAATGTTTACATCAGGAGAGTTAAAGTCGAATACCTCATCGATACTTACTTCATGATGGTCAGTGCCCTTCTTATCTTTTACATATTTGGCTATTAGACATAGATTGGCCACTTGAGGTTCTTCATCATCTCCTGACTCAGGGTTTGTGTTGTTGTCAGAGTCACTCCACGATCCTCCAGCTACAAGACCTTTGTCTTTCTTCTGAAGCTTTTTATAGCCTTTGAACTCCTTTTTTGGATTTGTTTTCCTCTTTAGTTCTTCTCTAAGAGGTTTATTGCAGTTTGCAATGAAGTGGCCAGACTTCTTGCAGTTGTAGCATAGGTCGTTGATCTGCTCCTGACTGCTGTTGTTGTTGAATCTCTTAGATCTGTTGCTTCTGCCTTTGCGCATGAACCTTTTGAGTCTTCTGACCAGCATTGTAATGTCCTCATCATCATCTTCCTCAGAGCCAGATTAATTTTCATCACGAGCTTTGGAGGTGGCTTCTGTTTCCTTGAGAGCAACTCCTTTGTCCTTCTTTCTTCCTTCAGATAGAGTTTCTGCTCTTTGAGTCAGCTCTAGTTCGTAGGTAAGAAGGTTGCCATACAGTTGTTGAACTGTCATTTCATGGAGGTTATTTGATTCTCTGATTGCAGTGGTTTTGGTATCCCACTTGCTTGGAAAGGACCTCATGAACTTGATGATAAGATCTTTGTTTGGATAGATCTTTCCAAAATCTCGAAGTGAGTTGAGCAGTGCATTGAAGCTCTCATAAGTGGAAGTGATGTTTTCTCCTGGTACATGCGCGAACATCTCATACTATTGAGTTAGAAGAGATTGCTTGTTTTCTCTGACTTCTTCTGTTCCTTCGTGCATAATGAGGAATGCTTCCCAGAATTCCTTGGCAGTTTTGCTGTTGACCACATTTTCGAACAGATCATCCTGTAAAGACTGGAACAAAATGTTCTTGGCCTTTTTGTCTAGCTGGACAGCTTTCTTATCATTTTTAGTCCATTCTGATTAGATCTTAATCTGAACTTTGTTTGGATCTTCTGGAGTTGGTGCAAGCTTTGTTGGAATGTAGGGCTCATTCATAACGGTTTCAAATAGATCTTCATCTATTGAATCCATGTAGGCTTGCATACAAACTTTCCAGTTAGCAAATTTATCTTTGTTGCACATTGGTGGCTTGCTGCCTCCACCGATTTTGGACTCGCTTATCATGTGTGCCATCAGATCTACTCAAGCTTTGTAGGCTAGTTGAGAGAACCTACTTTGATACCAATTGTTAGTTCTCGGAGGCACAAAAGTTATCTAGAAGGGGGGTTGAATAGATATTTTAAAACTTTTTCCTTTTCAAAATACTTATCAGATTTGTTAATTAAGTACATTATTAAACACAGCGAAATATATGATTTGTTTGTTCCCCTAAAGATAAAGCAAGTTTACAGTGTGATAAGAAGTTTTAGTAGTTATGACAGATATAGAAGACACAGGGATTTCAAGTGGTTCAGAGCACTCAAGACTCCTAGTCCACTTTTCTACTCCACGAGTAGGAAATCCACTAAGGATATCTTTACAATCTTCGAATCACTTAGATTCCTTCAAGACCAGCAGTCTTGGAACTTCTTAGTTCACTTAGAACTCTTCAAGTCCAGTAAACTTAGAATACACTTGTAATGAGAGTTGAGTTCTTGGGTGGGCTACTCAGTTGCCATTAAGCATAAGTTCAAAAGAACTGAGTAGCGAAACAAGCTTTCTTTTAGGATCGTAGTGTTTGGCTTTGAGTGTTCTTCAGCTTTGTTCGTTCTTGCTTGCTTAATCTGAATCTCCAATCTGTTTTGCTTATGAAGGAGCCTTTAAAATCTTTTCGTTGAAGGCTTCTGTTGGAGCATTTAATGTTTCAGACATTTCTGAGCACTGATGTTGACTTCCTAGGAATATGTAGTCCTGCTGTCTAACTCGCCTGACACATCAGACTTCTTTCTCACCTAACACCTGAAAAGGTGCTTTCAGCAGACAGAAAGTACTATCCTTAGCTTTTTCCATAATTTCTTCGATTCAAATTAAGGATGAGTGTTGGATCATTGGGACTCCCAAAATGTCAACGTCCATAAGCCATTCTTCATTTGTTAGACATCTTCTTTCATCAGATAGGCGAATTATAATACTCTGATGCTAACTGAAGAAGCACCACGATCGTTGTCTTCTTACCACGATCATTGTTTGTTGGTGTGCTCGATATTGATTCAGTCTTGATCGTAGAGAACACTACGATTTTGCTTAATCTTTGATAGACAACGATCTCTACTTGCTCATTTTGCAGACTCCACGTTTTCGACAGCTGACTACGATTCTTGACTTTGCTCGGTAGGCGCTCGAACAGTCTCCACAATTCCAAATGTGGCTTCTATGACAGACTATGATTCTGGAGCGACTTCCTTGATACTCCACGATTCTGCCTAGGCTTCTACAAACTCTTGGCTAGCTCGACAGACTACGAATCTATTAAAGCCAAACTATTACATTGCAAGAGATCAACCTAACAGACTTGATCTTTCTTCTATACATTCATTTATAGAATGATAAACATTTAGCTCAGATCAACCTAACAATTTTGATCTACCATCTAAGTCCTTATACATATGTTCTCATAAGGACTTTACACATAAGCATATTTATTTACTTTCAACATCAAATTTTAATATGCAGTTCCCAACATTATTTCCTATGGTTTGCGTTCTTGTAATCTAAGTCTACGCGACCAACTTTACTTTAATTCTTTCGACTGTTAAGATATACAGAGATGTCACAACCTTATAATCATCTTTTACGTTGGTTTTACATTACCATTCATTCTTTATAGCTTAACTTGTCTGAATCATTACAACTGTAATGTTCGTTAAGTCCATCGTCATTCCTTATGGCTTTCTGTCAAATTAATGTCATACCTCAGGATTATTCGTTATCGTCTAAGTCATACAATCTTTTGTATGCTTAGAGCGAACATTCAATGTTAAGACTATGTGTTCATAGCGTTAAGCATTTTTATCTCATTTCATAACTTACAACGTCCGATATATTTTACTGGAACCTCATTTAAGTTATTATCATTAACTCGGCTTCCCAATGTTTACACGTTATTCATTACTTTTCGTTCCTTTACGTTCAAACCATACACTGTGTGTTAAGAACTTTTAACTTACGTGTACACTTAACACCTTCACGTCGGTTGAAGTGGTTTACGGTTACTTTTCTTTCTATCATTCTCTTATCCGATTTAATTTCGAACCATTCGTTCTTCTCATTACCGTTCGTTACTGTTTATTAATATGTACATATCATACTTTGTTAACATTCATCAACGTCTAAGTCACACAACCCCTGTATACTTAGGACGTTCGTTCAACGCGAGTATGGTTTCCTGTATAGCGATTACATATTCTACCTTCACATCGTTCGTCTTTTAAACTTTCATTCAACCTTTACTTAAGGTTTTAATCACCTTCAATAGTGATTCATTATGTGAACATCACGTTCATCGCCATCCCTTAATGTCTAAGCCATACGGTTCGTGGTATGCTAAGACCGCTCGTTTATCTCAATAATGTTGCATTTACAGCGTCTATACGCTTTACACTTAACTTCCATTATGACATTATAACATCGAAATGTTATAAGTCACCCTCGTCACTCAAATTCTAAGGAGTTACAATCATAGCAATCTCATACGTTCGTTTTACCGCGAATACGGTCCCCGGATATCAGGTACGTATTTTGCGTTCACACTACTCATCTTTTAAACTCCCGTTAAATCTTCCGTTCAACCTTTACTAAAGGTTTAAATCGATTGTTTAAGTGTTACATTACGTGAACTATAAGTTCAATCTCATTCTGTACACGTCCCCCAAGAATTGAGCAGTTAAAAATTAATTTCTGGCATTTTCCCTACATAGGCGCTGCGGCGTCGGTTCCCTTTTATTTGGTCGCGCTGTGGCGCGAGTTAGCAGGGGATGAGTCCCCGGGTAGGCGCTGCGACACCTGCCCTGAGCCTTTGATTTTTTTTAAGTTTTGCATTATGATTTTTAAGTTTTGAATTGGCTCATTCAAAAGCCATTAGCTCACATATCTTACGTTCTTCGATTCTATCTAGATAGAATAAGCTTCTGAATCCGTTAACGATAAATTCACCTATTTAATTTTCATTACGCGTTCGTTAAACGTTCGTGAACGTTTATAGCTCGTTTCTTCGTTTTAAGTCTGAATTCGACCGTTCTTGAGTCCACGACTCTTAAATACATAGTTCTTCGATACGCCACTGAAAACCTAGGTTTTTAAGTTAAACAGAAACTTTTGCAAAATTTCACCATAACTTCGTTATCGGCTAATTTCTATCCGTTATTCATGAACGTTTCTACCATTCCTAACCAAGCATACATATATACGATGGTTTTAAACTTGTCCATCAACAACAAGCTTTAATTAGATGGTTTTTAATTTGTCCATCAACAACGTTCTTACCGCGTTCTTCGCGTTCTTCGTTCGTTCTTCGTATTCTTCATTCTTTCTTCGTTTTTTAATCGATATTATGATTATGATTTTAAGTTTTCTTGCATTCTAACGTTATGAGTTTGATAATTCATTGTTATAACATCGAATAGTTCATATAACTCATCCGAATCGTCCATTAACATCTTCTACCATCTTTTACTTCCATTTTCCTCTTGGTTATTCTTACGATTTGTAAGCTTTTCTATTTCTCGATCTTCTTCGATCCGAGCTATCAAGCTCTTTCTCTTCCTTATTGCTCTCTCTCTTTCAATGATTTTTTTCTTGGATTTCAAATCCAAGAGAATGAGCTAGCATATATAGAAAACAAAGAGTGAGGGCACTTTGGTCATTATATAACTTTTCACCATTTTACAGTTTGGTCACTTAACTTACGGTCTTGTAAAGTCAAAACCTTTAGGTTTGCAAAACTTACAAAACACTCCCTCTTTCTGCTATTCACACCTCCTTACTCAAAATATCTCACGAAGCTTCTCCTGGAAGCTTCATTGTTCCGTCATTCGGAATTCGTTTGACAGTTTGAAAACCTGCGTTTCTCGGAATTCAAATAATTTTGGATATTCGGTCTTTCTTTTACCAAATAACTTTTACACGTTCTTCGAAATTTTGAAAAACTAAAACACTTTTTGATGATTAGCGTTTTCCTTCATGTTTTCCCATAACGTAGTCAAACGAATGAAACTACATTATAGTACTTTTGTTGTTTTTATTTCGTTCGATTTTTGCACATTTTTCGAGAAAAACTTTATCGGCTGACATAATTTTTCACGGCATATTACCGTCAAATCTTCAGACAGAATGTCATTACGACATACTGAACTCTCAAAAGGCCTAGGTTATTTAAACCCTAAACCCTAGGTTTCGTCGTGTAAATAGTGCATATTTCATCTTTTTCTCGAAAATATTTTTGTTCATGGAAAACTTTTATTTTCATCTTGAAAATTCTTACTCGTTCATTCTAGCTCGTAGCTAGAATACTCCCGGTTTATAATCATCCTAAGTCATAGAATGAACAATAAACACATAACATATAATATAATTAATAAAAATTCCTTTTATTAATTAATAATTTTTTAAACAAAATTTCTAGACAATCCGATTTTTCGGGTTGTCACATCAATTCAAGGAAAGGCTCTGTGACGAACGAGATTTTTGTAATTTATTTTAAATATTTATTGAATTAAATAAATATTTTGCTGATTTATTTATTGAGTTAAATAAATGTTTGATGGAATTGTGGTAAATTAATTTAATTAAATGTGCTACATTAATTAAATTGATGAAGAATAATTTTATAGTTCAAAGTGTGAATTTAATTGAGATTATTAAATTAAATAAATTGTTTAATAATTATAATATTATTTTAATTAATTTAATAATTAATTAGAGATTTAATAATTTGTCATAATTAATAAATGAGAATTTTAATTATGTGATGATTTGATTTAATGTGTAACATTGCTTTTAATTTAATTGAATTTAAATAATATTATTTTATTAATTAATGTGACAAATAAACTATATAACAAATAAGTTATTAAAATAAATGAAAAAATAGCCTTTTAAAAGCTAGCCAAACATGGCCTTATGAACATGCAAGCAGTGCATAATGACCTTAACTGACACCCATGTTGTGCCAGTTATATTTATATGTATACTTATATTAGTATTCATTCTTTATACATCAGTATTATTATTACTCTGCTAAGTTAGAAAATACAGAGAGAAAAGAGGAAACTTGGGAGATTTTGTGAATTGAAGAAGAAGTTGGAGAATTAAAAGAAGATTCCTATCATCTTGCATAATCAAAACAAGAAAGCAAGGGTAATTTCTTCATCCCAAGTTTTAATTTTATGTTATTAAGTTTTCTCCATGAAAAGTCAATTTGAGTTCTCTGAAAATTGATTTTTATGGCCAAAGTATTAAGAACTTGATGTTAGACGTTTATTAGAATGCATAATCCATTCGTATATGATTATATGTGATCTAGAGTAATCAAATCCATGAAATTGTGTTTAAATTGGAGTTTTGAAACTTACAGAGAAATAATATTTGAACATGGCTTATATGTACAAAAGTTCATACTTAGATTGCATGATAATAGGTAAATTGATGATTGATTATGTTTATACATGTAAAAACAAAAAGAACGAAACTTAAACTGACTAATTTGGTGTTATAATGAATCTGTAATGTGCGATTTCATGAAAATTGATAACACTTGAAAAAATAGCAAGAACATGAAAATTATGTGTTCCAATTTAGTTGTTTATGTAATTTAAGTTGTTAAAATCATGCTAAGGATGTTATAAAATGTTTTTGTTAATTTCATAACTTTTGGGTAGTGTTAAATTTGTTGTTTGAGCAAAGTTTTGGCATAAATTGGCTCTTTCTGTGTTTTTCGCGAGCTCTGTCTGCGCCTCACTATGTCATGGCGTCGCAGCGCCGGTTCTGTGAAGGAACAGTGCGCTGCATCGCCAGGCTCAGTGCCAACTAACGTGTCACGACGTCGTAGCATTGGTTCTGTGAAGAAACCGAGCGCTGCAGCGCCAGGCCAGTGACCTGCTGACGTGGCTTGGCACCGCAGTGCCGGTCCCGAGTTCAACTTGGGCGCTGCAGCGCCGGTTAGCAGAATTGCCCAAAAAAGTTTATTTAAATGTTCAAGAACAGAAATGCAATTTAAAACCTAATGTAATAAATATGAAAATGTGTTAATCGTATTTTGAGATGTTAAAACAGATTATTAACATGTTAATGATGTTTTACGTGATTAATTGATAAGTCGAATACGTTTTTTAAACTCGTTGTTCATGAAGTCTAATAATGTGTTTAAGAGTTAACATTTGTGGGTCCGATTAATATAATCAGATTCAGAGTTAAGATAGCATACTCGAGATGCTAGTTATGTTGTAATTAATTAGTATTGTGACTTGAAATGGTATGTAGGATTAATTGGAGAACGTGAATTATAAATTGTAGCTTACGCACGAGGCAAGTTCTAAACCTTACTTTTACATTACAAAAGTTTCCTAACCCTACTTGTTATCGTTACGCAAGTTTATAAATCTTATTCTTATATTAAGCAAGTTCTTACTCTTGTTTTTCAAATTCATGATTCCAAATGAGACGTTCTAATTCTTTAAAGTAATACTTCAGTTATACAATGCTTATTCAATTGTATACCTTTGAGATTCATTATTTGATTTAAGTATCAATTATATTATTGAACCTTTAATGACTAGCGAACCCTTCTTGATTTGACTAGTCCATAGTTGATGAGCATTCTAAATTCTAGAACTATTATTAAGGCTTACCCAAACCAAACTTCCTTTGGTGCGGACTCTGATGTTAAATTGAGATGAACAACCCTTTGTAGGGGATTATTTATGCGTTAGTGTTTAGATGTTGTGCGCATACATGGTATTAAGGGTTGATCCCCCTAAGTACGAAAAGTAAGGTCCATATAGTCTTATAAGTGTTAAAGGTTTAAAGTAGAAATACTTGATAACATGGGACATAGTTCTTGGTCTTGTGACCCTCAGAAGTACTTTTGATTCTTGTTATTTATTCTTGATTCAAAAGCCGAGTTTTTATTATCCAGTATTCATTGATTATCTGCGTGTTATCATTATTATTGTTGTTATACTTGTGGCAATTGTTGCTCACTCTTGCATGATAACATTACAACTAAAGTTGAAAGGGTTGATGAGCCATCTACCAGTAAAGGCAAAGGCAAAGGCAAAGCAAACAAGTGATGAAGACTTGTTTATTATTATTTGAGAATGTTATTGTTTTAAGACTTACTATGTTATGTTTAAGACTTATTTGTTTATGTTATTTCCGCATTGATGTATTAAGGTTAGATGACCTGTGATTTTATTGATTAAGTTGTTGTAACCCTTAAGGAGAGGATTTCTATTTTTAATTATAAGTTTCATTTATTATGGGTAGATAGATGTGTTATTATTGGACAGTGAACACCAAATCCTGTGGAATTGAAGTACCCGGATTTGGGGGTGTCACAGGCTCCGCAATTGCAGAGCTCCAACCCATACACAAAAATCTTCACGCAACAAGCTTATACATCAGGCACATTGTTCCCATATGTGCATATAAACTTAACTAACATGTTAACATCATTTCATATATCAATCAACAACAAATTAATGCAATTTCTAAGAATTTATAAATGTTTGAATTTCAAAACATGCTTAAGAATTATACCTCTTGAAGCTTGAAAGGAAACTCCTTCAAATATCATATTATACTCTCTCAATTCTCAGCAACACTCTCTCTAATTGAACTCAATAGACAATTTAGCAAAGTGAATTTGATAGGAGGATGATATATATAGAGAATTCCTTACCCATACAAAGACATTGCCCAACATTTGATTCCAATGGAAGAAAAGAGAAGCTAATGGGCAAGAAGAATTTGGTGGAATAGTGATTAACTACTCCCATCAACCCACTCCCCTTGCCATCATGTTGATTTTACTGAGTTTGAGAATGGAGAAATAGGCTAGGCCAATGTCTATACACGTGAATGAAGAAATAGGTCAATGAATATGGGACACTTCCTTTAACTCCTAGCATTAGTTTAAGTTACATATGAAGTCAGAGAACGGCGATTGGAGAGGAGGATGGAAGCATTGCACGTCAACTTCGCAGCGTTTGCTGATAGTTTATCACGTTCCTTGGCTGAGGCCTTTGCGCAGTAGGGATCGATGGTGGAGTGGCCTGTCTTTGGTTCTGCCATGCTGTACCCGCCGCCAGATTCACCACCCGAGGAGGGTGGCCATGCCAATACATAGGGGAGTTTCCTAACCCTTTACTTCCAATGCGGACATTGAAAATTTTAAGTTTGGGGGTATTTGGTTTAGTTAGTAGTAGTCGCATATAGTTAATTGCATATAGTTTTAATTGCATGTTTAGGTTGCAGAGTAGTTTCATTCTAGTGCTTGTCAGTAGTTAAAAATTTTGCATAAAATTTTTTCAGTTTTAGTTTGTTTTGTTTATTTAGTTTGTGTTTAATTGCGTTGCATAGCATAATCCCATGTTTTTAGCCTGTTGAATTCCAGTCTGGCCAATGATGAAATTGAAATTTGATAAATTTTTGAACTCAGTGGTTAGTTTAAGCTCAGTTATATTTTTATACACGATGTAGTCTATGCATGTTTCTTTGATGTTACCAGATAGCACGATATGGTTTTTATCTGCTTGTTGGCTAGATTAGCACATGCTTGTCTTCTGAGGGGGAAAATTTTATTTTTAATTGCTAGAATTGTGTAATAAAATCAATAATGACCTTAATGATACAGAAATACAAGTTTGGGGGAAAACTTTGGGTATGCATGCTAAAAAGAAAAAGAAAAAGCAAAAGAAAAGAAAAGAAAATAAATTGAGAAAAAGAAAAAAAATAGAATAAACACCTTGGCTAGCTAAGTCTTGTGGCCTTTTAATACTCGAGCAAGTAAGCCCTAGGGGAATGTCTCTACTCCCAGCGCCCTAAGGCCTTTATGGTTTGGGAGTCGTTGGTCGAAAGCTCGTTAAATGGGTATCATTGAAAAGCCTAAGAGGACTTAGCATTGCACAGTCGGGTGTAAACCACGAGAAAGTGCGAATATCACCCTCGTGTGTGAATAAAAGCATAATAAGCCCTTGTTGAACCTTAGCTTGTATCTTTGTGTTGGTTTGGTTATTGTTTTATATATATGAAAAATTCTTAACTTAAAACCTCAGTTTTCCTTCCTTAGAAGTATAGCATGTGGAATCATTACCTCTGTCAAGCTTGTTTGTGACATAGCACACACACACACACTACATCTTAGCAACATGTTATGATTTATGGATTGTATGTCTTTATAACTGTAGCTTAAGTTATCACTCTGTTCATGGTGCTTGTTATTTCTTTGAAGCGCCTCTTATTGGAATTTATAACATAGTTGATACTTTGGGATTCATTTTCATGTAGTTTAGTTGCATAGCATGCAGTTTGCATTTGTGTCTGTTTCTTGAGGGCAAGCAATAGTTCATGTTTGGGGGTATTTGATAAGTAGGTTTTATACCTACTTATTATCTATCAACATGCTAGGATTATGGCTTAATCTCAGGTATTTTAGTATCTTTTAATATATTTTATCTTTGTTTTATATATTTTAGTCAGGAAACTCTTTTGGCAAGAAATGGCATGAAAAGGCATGGTTTTGGCATGGGTATGGTTAAAGGCTTCACGGAGAGCTTATGATGAACAACAGGTGGACTTGGCAAAAGGAACAGGTTAAGGCAAGTGCAAATGGTATAAAGGCAGCAGAATGAAGGAGAAAGAAGCAGCAAGAAAGCACAAGATAGCAGCACAACACCAGCAATGCACCAGCAGGAAACAGGACACCGCGCTGCCGCGCCGATTTAAAGAAGAGAAGCCGAGCGCCCGCGCCGAAGTGCAGAGTCCAGAGACTCCTCTAGACAAGCGCGCGCCCATGCCCCAAATGTACTACGGGGCCGCGCAGCCGCGCTGGTCTAGAATGTTTACTTTTTCATTTATCTTTTCTGCTGAAGTGTATTGGATATATATTGGTGTATTTGCAAGAGATGGAATATCATTTTTTTCATTATCAGCATTTTAAAACTTAGTTTCACTTTCCTATATTCTAGGGTTAGAGAGCTTGAGAGGGTTTTGCAAGACTAACTTCTTCTCCCTTCTAGTTCTAGTAGATTTCATTGTTAGGGTTTCACTTTGGGTTTGAATGTGGTCTGAACTTGAGCTTGAAAGCTTCTATTGAAAGGAGAACCATCAGATTTGCTATTCCATCTCTCTTACTCTCTTTACTTTCATATTTGCTTCTAATGCTTTGCTCAAATCCAATAATGGTTATTGGTTTAGAGATGAACTAACCACCATTATGGGATTCTAATGAATCTTATTGCTTAATCTAGACTTATATGCCTCATTGATATATATTATTGATTATGTATGGATTGCCTAGCATGGTTGTGTGTAATGTATAGATGCTTGATCACCATCTACTGTAATAGTTTATATGAAATTGAAAGAGGAAGTATAAACTTAGATTTTGCCATGCTAGCATATGTTCATGAGATTTGCATGTGATGAATTTTGTGTTTCGAAGTCCGGATAGAAATATACCAACATACCATATGTAGCCAATTGGGAACTTAAACTTTAATCAATATTGCTTGTAAATCACATAGACATATAGTGATTTAGGTTTTATTGATGTTCATGTGATTTCTATCTCTTTTCTGGATATTATATGATATGGACTTGGTTTATTGAAAAATAGCCATTTCTCATATTCGTGTTCTCGACTAGCAATCCTAGGTAATCAATTATGCTTGACATGAGGTGTGTGTAATTTGAATGATGCAATAGGTGAAGTTAGGATCCCATATCTCTCCCATTTGATCCAATCGTTTGTTATTTAGTTAAGTCTAGCTTATAGTTATTTTAGTTATTAATTCTCACACTTTGATACTCGTTTAAGCAGATGAAAATAGCTATAGAATTATTGCATGATAGTTTAAACATAATTGCTTTTCTCCGTGGGAACGATCTCTACTTATCACATATTACTTGTTGACCGTGTATACTTGCTGTGACACCCCCGAATCCGGGTCCTCTGACCCTGGTCCGGTCGTCACGATACAATACTAACATCCACCTCTAACAACATACGATAACTAAAAATGCGGAATATAATAAACGTACGTCGTTCATTCAAAAGGTGTTACTAGTCCCAAGATTCGATAACCTTAATACATCAATACAAACATACCCTAGAATAAACATTAGGGTTCATATTACATTAACAGTAATTAAACTAGACATAAAGATAAAGTCTGCTCCTTGCAAATCATCCTAAATCTTTCCTTGTCCTTCCCTGAGGGCTCGGGCTTAACTGCAATATAAGTCATGATATAGCAAGAATGAGCAACAAGTTTGCTCAGCAAGTTTAGATACAACAATAAAGGATATCTCATGATGAATGGAAAAATATCTGACAATGATTTCAACAAAATGAATATCTTAAAGATTCAACAATATGAATATTAGAACGATTCAATAATATGAATATCTGAACGATTCAACAATATGAATATCTGAACGAATCAGTACCAATAATAGAATGATTCAATAATATGAATATTTGTAAGGTTCAACAACCTGCATGATTCAACACTATGAACATCTGAACAATTTAACAATATGAATATTAAAAGCAAAGATAATAATTGCCTTTAGAATGACTGATAGTCGAGTAGACTCTGAACTATAACTTTCCGATGGGTTCAATAGCTAATTGACCCTTTTTAGAATTACTGGCTTCTGGCTACAGAAACTTAGTACCTCGAGGAGATCAGCCTCGGGCACAACGTGAATATGCATAACACTTAAATCTGCTTACTCGTATCATATATATTAGATACCTGGGCACACTCCTACATATGAGGGGTGTTTCCGTCTAAGAATCCTTACTATCAATTGGTTTGGATAGCTTCAAAGAAAACTTCATACACTAGTCTGACCGAGCAAAGGTTCAGACTCTTACTGACATGGTTCAAGAAATTTAGAACCTTGAATAATGTACAAGTCCAAGACTGTACGAGCACAAATGCACTAGGTGCAGACATCAATAATATCGATGTGGAATAATTGATAAGTAATTAAACCACTAAATAACATGCTTGGAAATAAAGTTCAAGCAATTAAGTAAACAACTTTCGATTCAACAATAACCTACTCAATACAATATGAGAAGGATAGAGAACTTGCACAAAGTGAAGTTTAGAATTTGCACAATATAGGAATTTATGTAAGTTCGGGGAACTTGCACAATACTCAACGTGTGAAGTTTGGGGAACTTGCACAATACTCAACGTGTAAAGTTCGGGGAACTTGCACAATACTCAACGTGTGAAGTTCGGAGAACTTGCACAATACTAGATTTCCTTGCATAAAATAAATGCATAGGCTTAGACATTTACAACATCAAAGAGTGAAATTCGGGGAATTTCACCATAATAGATCCCTTGCATAAAGTAAATGCATAGGTTAGGACATTTGCTTACAACGTTCTTTGAGTAAAGTAAACACAAAGATAAGATATTTGCACAATATACGAGTTTGTATAAGTTTAGAGAACTTGCATAATAAAGAAATGAAGTTCGGGAATTTGCAAAATAACCAAAGTGTGAAGTTCGGGGAACTTTCACAATACTCAAAAATAACCTGCTTGATACAATATGAGAAGGATAGGAAACTTTCACTAAAAACAAGTGAAGTTTAGAAACTTGCTTACACGGTTCATTGAATAAGGTAGTACAAGAATTTAGGATACTTGCATTCAATATAACAATCAACTGAAGTTAGGAAACTTGCTTACAATATCTATTGAATAAAGTAATGCAAGGGTCTAGGAAACTTGCTCAAATATAACTTGAGGAAGATAGGGAACTTGCCTGATTGCTCAGCTACAATTAATTCTAGCTTTAATAAAACTGCGTTGGAACGACCTAACATTAACAAGTCGATCTCTCCAATTAGTATATATAAACTAATATAAGTTCACACATACAAGAATCTAGTCATTATATAATTCTATCACATAGTTCACGTAAGTCAATCTAATCCTGCCTTTGGATTTACTAACTTTAGATTACCTAGTTCATAAGCATCAACATAGGCTTGAAACACATAGCACTTCAAGTTACTGATATAAATCAACACATATGCTTATAAGTTTTATAATTTCAAGTTTGAAAACCTAGCATGCTCATCCTAATCCAATTTAAAGTCATGTTTTCATATAACAAGGCTAAACAATATATGATATGTACGCTCGAGTATATTACACACATATACTTTAATCACCTAGTTCGTGCTTCAAAAATTCATTTCTTATGAATACGGGTATATGTGAAATTCACGCTTTGACCAAACGAGGTCTATGTTAATATGCTTATAGGCATGACAAACTCTAATACACATACTCGCAGAATCATAATGTAATTCACATGGTAATCAATGTTATTTAGCTTCCACATTCTAAGTTTCCATTTGCAAAGTACACTAAGTCAAAAAGACAACACGGTATATGTAAAGCATCTCGTAACCGTTATTCATATGTATTAGAACGAATACATAAATCACATACATGTATTTAAGTGGTCCCATTGTAAAAGACACAAGTCTTGGTTATGATTACTTTGAAAGTCTTAACTTTCTCCTTTGAAAGTCTTAACTTACGATCAAGTATGCTAGTGTGTTCTATCATATTAGACTTAGGTCTCATGTTTATAGAATACACAATTATGACCATGAAATCAGAATTCATACATACTACGTATACGTCAAAGTTCACATTTAAAACTTATGTCGTTGTTAGTAACGTTCACTAATGAGTTCAATATGCTAACGCTTCATTATGAATCATATAAACACAAGTTAATGGGTTATTCATGCATTTCTTAACCATACTACTACGCTCGCAAAAATCAGAATACACATACATGATATGTCCATAACAAGTTCACTTTAGAAATTTCTAAGTTCATTTGTAAACATTAACTCTTTTTCATCATTTGAGTGTATTAACATGATTATACATACTTATACTATGTCTATGTACCTATATATATATATATATATATATATATATATATATTAATCATGTATACATGCTTGCCAAATAAGGTACTATAGGTCGGCACATAACAGCTTAGCAATAGAACTCAAAATCTCTGGTTCAGACCCGGCAGCAGCTGCGCCGCCGGCCAGTGTAATACTGGCGCAGCTGCGCAGGTTGGCGGCCAAACCAGAAGCTTTGCAGTTTCGACAGTTCCTTCAGACCATCTCAGAAAATAATTTCAAATTTCATTCCAGTCACAATATAAAACAATTCTATAATACTTGTAAACTAATATACTTACTACTAAGCATTTCCCAATCACTTATCATACAATTCATGCTTAGTCAAAGATTTAAGGAATTAGAATGAAGAACAAGAATGTAAATTGATATACCTCTGTCAAAGGAAACTGAACTTGCTGCTAAACTAATTCCTCACTGATAACTCTCACAACAACTTACTAGGATTTCTACACTTAATGAAATCTCAGCAATGAAATGAAGAAGAAGGGAAGAGTTCTTATATAGCCAATTTCTTACCCGGTTCAAGCAATTGTTCATCAATTCAAACCATAGGATAGCAAGATTACATAATGGTCAAGGATTGGTGGTTGAGTAGTTGGTAAATCAAATTATGAAACCCACTCCCTCATAATGATTATGGCTACATTGCTGAGATTGAGAAAATATAGAGTAGTGTAGTAGCTTATTGTTATTCACGTGAGAGGACAAGAATGAGCTCATATTGTGGAATAAGCCAAACTCAGCAATTGCAAGGTGTGTATAAAATATGCCCACACATAGGTTTATATTAACTACACTTAGATAATATAATATATATACACATTGTATATACATAGGTTATAAGTAATTATTCCATATACATTTAAATAGGTGTTACAATGCTATCTCAATAAAATAATGTATCAAGTAGGTATATATATACCAATCATATAATCCATGTACATTATACTAACACCGAATATAAAGTAATTAGGTATTATTATAATAATAACTGTTATTATAATAATTATAATAACTTATTGAAATCATTTATCAATTAATAATATTATTGATATAATATAAAGTAATAGGGTATACATATTAATGTCTATCCATACATTGTCATATGCTCATATGTACACATTAAATTATCAATCTCACATAATCTAATTAAGGTTATTATATAGTCTATATATAATAGCCTTCTCAAATGTCACTTTGTATTATATATAATATATAGTTAACTATCATTTATATAACATATGTTCTTATAAAATAATTAATCAAGTAAATATAATATTATTATATTTATTAATCTCTTACTCATTAATTATTATTTACTCATAATAATAATTAATCAACACATAATCAATTAATTACTCCCAATTCATTAATTATTATTTATTTATAATAATTATAAATTAAAAACAATAATAATTTCATACGTTATCAATTAATTACTCAAATATAAATAATTAGTCCCGATTAAATCTCTACAATATATTCAAGAAATTTGAATATATAATTTACTAACACTTTTACCAATATTCTGATATAAAAGTCTCAAGGTTAATCTACTAATTTAAATAACCATTAGTGATTCCCTTTAATAAAAATCCTAGCATTTATTCGCATAGGTTAAATCACATAAGCACATAACCTCATAAGGTTTAAATAAGTTTGAAAAATTAACTCCTAAAAATTTTAAAATTTTAAATCACATATAAAATTAATAAGGAGCCTAAAATTCATGGTCGTTACACTTGCATGCGTCTGTGTCCGTTTTGTTAACACTGAAATGGCGCAACAGGGCTTCACGGACTCAAGTTTTCAAACGGACCAAGATGACAGTAAATCTGTTTCGGGGTATGTATTTACCTTGAACGGAGGCGCAGTAAGTTGGAAGAGTTCCAAGCAGCAAACAATTATCGATTCAGTGACAGAGGCAGAGTACATAGCTGTAAGTGAAGCTGCAAAGGAGGCTGTTTGGATGAAGAAGTTCATAACAGAACTTGGTGTGGTTCCTAGCATTGGAGGAACAGTCCCCTTGTACTATGACAACACCGGAGCTGTTGCACAGGCTAAGGAACCCAAGTCTCATCAGAAATCCAAACACATATTGCGGCGATTTCACTTGATCAGGGAGATCATTAAAAGAGGAGACGTCACCTTGGAGCGTGTAGACTCTCAAGACAACATTGCAGATCCATTTACTAAAACTTTAACACAACAATAATTTGATCGTCACTTAGAGAAGATGGATATGAGATACCATAGCAATTGGCTTTAGTGCAAGTGGGAAATTAAAAGTAGTATGCATACTGTAGACACTCGCAATTTCCTGCCCCGATACTAACACTATAGGAGGGTAAAACTGTCTTTTCAAATCAACTCCGATCTCCAATCGGACCGTTAAATCTACCCCGATCTCAATATCGGGCCATCAAATCAACTCCGATCTCCAATCAGACCGTCAAATTAACCTCGATCTCAATATCAGGCCATTAAATCAACTCTGATCTCCAATCGGACCGTCAAATCAACCTCGATCTCAATATCGGGCCATCAAATCAACTCTGATCTCCAATCGGACAGTCAGATCAACCCCGATCTCAATATCGGGCCATCAAATCAACTCTGATCTCCAATTGGACCATCAAATCAACCCCGATCTCAATATTGGGCCATCAAATCAACTCCGATCTCTAATCGGACCGTCAGATCAACCCCGATCTCAATATCGGGCCTTTCAAATCAACCCTAGTCACCAATACCGGGACAACCACAGCCTCAAACAACAGTATCGGGATCCGTCAACTTATCCTCGGTCTCAGCCCTGGAGGTACAGATCAGCCCCGGTCTCAGCCCGGGAGGTACAGGTCAGCCCCGGTCGCAACCCAAAAAGTCAAGTCAACTTCGAGAACAAACCTGAAGCTCCACAACATCTCCAAAAGACAACATGGAATGACCATGTCAACTTCAGAGATTACACTGAGGACAGACAGACTCGAATGGGATCCAAGTCTTGGAAACAACTCCCGGAAAGTCGACCAAAGGCCATGTCGACACTGAAGGCAACCCCGGGAGGGGAAAAATGGTTATTTTACCAACCTCAAGCCAATTCAGTCAAACTTAAGCTGAATTGATGCCACCAAGGTCAGAACGAACTATAACGATGATCCCGAATGCAAACAGCGCAAGATAGCTTAACGGACAAATTACGGGGAATTGAAGACCTGGTTATGAACCCATCTTCTTGGACCCGCAAAATGTTTTATCCCATGTGATTGTGACACTCTAGGCGAGGGCTTTCTGAAAAGGTATCGCATGCCTCAAACGGACGCTTCGATCAAAAGTTAAAAAGTTTTGACTTCGACCTCGCAGTTGCTCAGAGTGCACGTACTTCAAGATAATTCAACCGGATACGTGGGCCCTACTAGGGGAGCCACAACTTTACCTGCTGTAGTAGCTGGTAGAGCTGAGGCTCCCTGGCCTATAAATAAACGTGCACCCCCCCTCATTTCAAAAAAAGGAAAAACACAGCGAACCTCTGTCCATTTAATTTTTTGACTTTTTCACCTTTTCTAAACCCAAAATTTTTCACTCTAACACGTAGATATACCCACATACTACCACATATCAGAATATAATAGGTAGATTCTAACGTTTAGAGCCTACGATTTGACAAAAAGCCAGTGTAGCAGTCCATTGTAAGTATTTTTACGATCAGAAAGTGATTCCTACTTCTTTGCACTATTTTGCACTTGCATATCAAATTTCTTTTTCTAAATATGCCGGAACTTAGTTCTGTGGCCGTTTTCGTCAAAATTTGGTACATTTTTGTATATAAACTCAATTTCTGGCATTTCTACAACTCGGATTGACGATCCGGCAGCTCTAACAGCTTCAGTGCACTAGCACCTTCGTTTTAAGCAACTTCGTCGGACTGTGTTCTCTTCCCTGTCCGGGTTTGGCTTTTTTCGTGTTTATTTAACTATATATATACTAACGTTTTAATTCTGTCAAGCCCAGATGTCAAATTTGAGGTAGTTTACTGCTTTTATATATATTTATGCATATATGAGCAGCCTTCACCACTACTGGGTTCTCTTCCCAGTCTTGGTTGACTACATTTCTGTCAATATATATATATATATATTTATGTATTTTTGTCCAGTCTGGATTATTCTGTGGCTTTTATACTATTTTTGCACACTTCACCATTACTGGGTTATCTTCCCAATCCCTGGTTGACTATATTTTTGTACATTTATATTTCAATTCGGCCTGGATTATTCTGTAGCCTTTTTACTGCTTTTATATATAAATATGCATATATAACGAGCCTTCACCACCACTGGGTTCTCTTCCCAGTCTTGGTTGACTACTTTTCTGTCAATATATATATATATATATATATATATATATATCAATTCCAGTCCGGGCACCAGTGTGAAAACCCATCGCCCTTTACAGCTTTTGTATATATAACTATGTATATATCTTGGCTTTACTTGATTTTCATTAAATTAATGCTTTAAATATTTATTCGATATAAATTGGCATTTTTCAGTCACAAAAGCAACCTCGAGTCCCTTAGATCGATATCTAGTGGGAATGAGTTGCTTCGGCCAGGTGCGAACCAGGATTTACTGATAAATTCTCGGTTCTGGCAATATTGGGATATATATCTGTTACTGTACAAATTTGAACTGTGCAGGTTTATTGGCTACTCTCATGTGAGCCTAGGAATCGTGGGATTCATGATCAAATCGATCAGAATCTGATTCCCAGGATGGACAAACTCCGCTTTACGAATGTACCCTACCAGTTTTTCTGTAAAATGTACATGCAAAGACCTTAAAACGGTTATCCGGATTTAAGGTCTCAACATAGTGAAAGATATGGTTTGTTGTGTCAGTGTCCCTCCGATGGCTATCATGCCCATGAGTAGACCGACATTTGTATATATTTTGTGGTCGAGGATGCTTTGCATCCCGACAAATCACCATTCAACTGCAAGCCTTAAGGCTATAAAGATAAAAACTGAAAGTATCAACAGGCTTCAATTCCTATGTTAGCGTAAGGGTTTGATAACCAGATTTCAAAACATCATTTTCAATTCAATCAAAAGAAAAGCTTTTGCAAATCAAATCAAACACTTTTGCGAATCAAATCAAAGACTTTTGCAACATCAAATCAAACCCTTCGTATATAAGTTCAATGAAATAAAGCACTACTTTCAATCAAATCAAACATAGGCCCAATTTTCAAATAACATTCACACACGCATTTCAGTTTTAAGGGAAATATTAAAAAGATTGTGGTACCGTGTTTACACGGGAGTTGTGGGGTGCCTAACACCTTCCCCACACTTAACCAAGCCCCTGAACTCAAAACTTTGTTTTCATAAATCAAGTTTCGACAGTGTCCAGCAATTGGGCTTTTTTCAAACAAAACTCGGTTGAGTTGGTACAACCATTTCAAATCTACCAACTGGCGACTCTGTAAAACGTTCAAATCGTCGACATGATACATGTTGGCCTTTTTCCTAAAAAAACCCTTCAAAACCTTTTTCGCAACAAAAAGAGTGAGGTTAGAGATAACTTAAGAAGAAATAAAAGATCCGGGTAGTGACTCAACCCGAGGATTTTTTTTACCCAACGTCGACAGGTGGCGACTCTGCTAGGGATAGTAGAGGGCTTAGGCCGCTTTCAAATCTTTTCAAAGCATTGCCCTTTCAAAACTATAAATGCGTGAATTCTGTGTCTTTACATTTAATGAATGCGTGAATGCTGCGTCTTTACATTGAATGGATGTGAATGAATGCTTTTCTGCTTTTTAGTGCTTCGCACCATATTAGTGCTTCACACCAACTGTCATCATATGCATACGGTGAGGGCGATGTATGTGGATGTATGTTGTGTGTTCCTCTCAAAAGGAGGTAAAACCCGTCGATGATAAGTAATGTCTCTGGGAATGGCTTAGTCTCTGGGGCTCATGAAAATGCACCACCCAGATTCCCTCAAGTTGAAAGATCGAATTAATTTCCCCTCTAGTAGATTGAGATGATCTGGGGACCTTCATGCCAAAAAGTCGCGAGAGTAGCCTAAGATAGGTCAGCCTCTGATTAACCAAATCCGATGGGAAGCTTCTTCATGCCTTCCTCTTTCAATTCAATGTCCAGTTTGAAATATTTATTTCTTGTCATCCTAACATCAAAAAAATTGCCCTCTGTTTTGTAGGATAAAATTAAAAACCACATCATGCATCCTATCCCTACCTACCTCAGGAAATTGACACGCCTTCGTTTTGTTATAGGTGAAAAATTGGTCCTGTCACTAGATTTAAGTCTAAGAAAACACTAAGTCAATCCACGGACATGGCTTCGAGTGCTCAAACAGAATCCACCCCTGTATCTAGGGAAGAGTTCGAAGGACTGAGAAATCAGATAACTGAACTAGCCAATATTTTGAGAGAACAAAGCAAGGCCCTTAAAGGGAAGCAATCCAAAACTCATACAGAACGAGGAGCACCTGGTGGTAGTGGTAGTTAAGAGACTGAAAAGGCCGAGACTTAGATTCCTGCACCACAAAACCAGGACACAACCAACAAAACCCCTGAAATCACCACCCTCAACAAAGAACAGGAAGCTAGTGACCTTCTCAAGAAAGTACAACAAATGGAGGAAACTCTCCGGTCTATTAAAGGGACTGGAGCATTCGACAGTATTAATTACTCTGACCTCTGTATTTCCCTGGGGCTCGTTATCCTGAAAAATTTTAAACTCATGATTTTGAGAAATATGATGGATTGGGAGATCCATATACACATCTGAAAGTGTTCATTGGAGAACTTGGATCCTATGCAGAGGACGAGAAGCTTCGAATGCAACTATTCCAAAAAAGTTTGACTGGAGAAGCCAGAGCCTGGTATGCCCGTTTGGACAACTCTAAGATTCACAGTTGGGAAGAGTTAGCCCATGCCTTGCTCTGTCAATACAGCTTCCAATCTCAGCTGGCTCCAGACAGATACCAGATAACCAAAATCAAGAAAAAGAACACTGAATCATTCAAAAAATATGCCCAATGATGGAGGCGGGTGGCAGCACAAGTCACCCCATCCATGAATGAATCTGAGATAGTCATAACCTTCATCGACATCCAAGAGGCGCCATATTACGAGAGGGTCCTAGCAGGCATAGGAAAACTATTATCTGAAATGATCAAGCACGGTGAAATGGCAGAAATGGGGCTCAAATTCGGGAAGATCAAGGATCTAACCGCCCTCAAAGCTGTTGCTGAACATATCCAATTTAAAAATTACGGGAGTAATCTCCGGAGGGTACACAAAAAGAAAGATGAAGAAGTGTCCTTAGTGTTGCAAGGACAAAATCCAAGGGGCGAGGCAAACAGTATGCCCATTCAAAAGAGGAATTATACCCCTTTCCAAACTCCAGCACAGCCTTCAAACCCTCCATTTCAGAAAAAATATGGAGGTCAGGTGTCGAAGAACTTTCACCCCTCTAGGGGATTCACTTGAGAACGTATTCAAACTTCTAACTACTTAGAAGAAGATTGTCCAACTCCTTCCACCCACCAATATCGGTGGACGAAATTTTGATCCAAGCAAGAAATGTGCTTATCATTCTGGATCTCTAGGCCATGACACACAAGACTGTTGGTCTCTCAAACATAAAATAAAAGACTTGATCGACAACGGAGAGATTGTGGTAACAAAGCCTGAACAACCGCATGTGCAGGACAATCCTTTTCCACAACATAAAGAGGAGAATGTCAACATGATCAGCACCACAAGTGGAGAAGGATCCAAATACCTCCGTTATATAGGAGAATCAACTCCATCCAGTAACAGCACCCCAGACAGTTGGGAAGTCTCTGAAAGGAAGTTTCTGATAGAACAGGAAATGAAGTCTATCAAAGAGCAAATCGAACAATTAGCAGAACTGGTCGTCTACCAGCATCAGATCACCAGAAAAATGATCAAACGGGCCAACCAATCTGACATTGATCGTCCTCCCACACCGGAGATCATTTCCCAGAGGAATCAATATCAGCCTTATGAGAATGAACTCTGGACCAACAGGGTGACCAAAGAAGAAAGCGTCTAAACTAGTGGAAAATTCCTATTTCAAAAGAACTTCACCAACTTAAACTAGTCAATGGAAGAAATCCTCTAGATACTAATCAATGAGGGAATGGTTGCAGATTTGTTACCTCCACTGAACCCTCGAGCCAGAAAGTTCAAACATGACCAAATATGTCAGTACCAATCCAATTCACCCTGCCATGATATCGAGGATTGATGGGCACTTCGCGACCTGATTCAAGACATGATTGAAAGGGGTGAATTGATGAGGGGAAATCATATTCTCGACCTCCCAGATGAAGACACTCTCTGGATCCCCACTGTATGGAACCAGAACACAGTGGCTGTCATATCCTGCGATAGGGAGACCACCCTCAAACCCTTAGTATTGCCAGGGAAAGGGGTCCAAGAGATACAAAATCCTGTAAAGGTGGCCGCACCCGAGCCTTTAATCTTGCCCTTCAGACCCCAGTATCCAAATATCAATCTAAAGCAGGTCCCATGGAACTATGGGAACAATGAAGGGTCCACCTCAAATAACATTACCGTTGTGCCAAAGGACAATCCATTATACCTGCCTCAGCAGGTGATTAAACCAGTCATCAATGCCAAAGCAAAGGTAAATGATGAGAAGATTGAAGAGTTTCTCAACAAAATGGGACATAATGAAATCAAGGTGGTGCAAGACTTGAAAGATGTACCCAAGCAAATGTCCATCCTAGATTTGGTCTTATCCTTAGTGGATCATCGCAACATTCTAGTGAAAGTACTAGAAGAAGCCTATCTGCCATATACCGTAGATGCCGAGAAATTCCGTCACATGGTGGAACACATTTTCAACAACAATGTGATATCTTTCACTGACGATGATATCCTTGCAGAAGGAACGGGCCATCATAAGTCCCTGTATATAGCTGTGATGTCTTCTGGGTATGTAATCGGAGGGGTACTCATTGACGGAGGATCATCCCTCAATATATGTCCCTACGATACTTTGGAAAGAATGAAAATTAACCTGAATCAAATCAAAACCAATCATGTGGTCATCCAGGCTTTTGGTGGATCGCAACGCCAAGGTATGGGAGAAATAGAACTACCCTTGGTTATTGGCCCACACACTTTCTACGTATCCTTTCAGGTGCTCAATATTGCCACTGGATATAACCTGTTGCTGGGCAGGCCCTGGATTCATATGACAGGAGCAGTGCCATCCACCCTCCATCAACAACTCAAATACATTATCAACGACAACCTCATCACGGTCAATGCTGAACCAGAATACCCTGTCGGCATACAGGGAGACATTCTGGTGATCAGCCTGGACGCAGGGATTGAACCTACAAGTTTTCAAGGCCCAGAGGTGAATGATACCCAGTATCTACCTATCGGGGCACCAGCCCTGAAGCCTAAGGTGTCCATAGAAGTAATGATAGTGGGCCAGGAAATGGTATCCCTGGGTTTCCAACCTGGATAAAAAAGAATTAGCAAGGTATCAAGAGCCTGATACAAATCCCTAGTCAGATTGGGAGAGCAGGATTGGGATTTTTATCCCGGGCAAACCATCAGAACCCACATAAGCATCCCAAGACTTATGCTTCCACCGTATTGCTGCCAAACCTTACTAATATCGGATGGGTAAAACCAATGAGCAAGATCCCTACTATGGCATCAGCAATACTGTTTCCTCCCATTATACCTGTTTATTAAAGAAAAGCCCTCAAGCATGAGGCAGATAGCAAAAAGGGAAAAGAAAAGATACTGTATGAAGGACGAGACCCATTCGCTAACATGAGGGTCATCATAAGCTACGAGGGTATGAATGATGAGATCCCAGACAGCGAAGACAAGGATCAAATTCAAATTCCTCACATCAAGAAGGAAAAGGGGGGCAGTTCAAAGAAAAACCCCGGCCCTATTATAAAGGATGTCTCAGTCATCATTTAAGATGAGGCAGATAATCACAAATCCCTGATCCTCCCGGTTCATGAGGATCTGACCTTGGATAACTGGAGCAGTGTCCCTTGCCTCGGTCAAAAAGGGTAAAAGGGCAGAGAGAATCAATCTGCCCTTTAATCATGCTTTCATTTACTGTTTACTTTTGATTGCACAGCTATAGCAGCAACTTTGTACTGCGTTGCAGAATGCTATGTATATTTAAGCAGTTGTATATATCTATGATGAAAGCCGTTTTGTTTTCAGGACTCAAGCGTTGGATACGTTTGTCTCTGCTAATGCGATGCCAACCTGTCAAAGTGACTACGACTTTGATGTAGAACTGAACTTCGACTTGATGGATATTGATCAAGAGAAGGAAGATGACTATGAGGTGCCCGAGGAGATCAAAGAATGGGTCGAAGATAAACCCAAACCAAACCTTGACCAAACCACTACTGTCAACATAGGAACCTCCAAAAACATTAAAGAAATCCAGATAAGTTTAGACCTCGCATCAACCAAAAAGTCGACCTGATCGAACTCCTAACACAGTTCTAGGATGTATTTGCATGGTCACATGAAGACATGATTGGCCTCTCTACTGACATTGTCATCCATCGAATGCCCATCAAAGACGGGTTCAAGCCAGTCAAACAAAAGCTCAGGAGATTAAAACCTGAATGGAGTCTAAAAATCAAAGAAGAAGATATGAGTATGTATGGATTACCGAGACTTGAACAAGGCCTGCCTTAAGGACAACTTCCCGGTACCTTTCATCCACTTCCCGATCGACAATACTGCACAGTACGGCATGTATTCCTTCGTAGATTGCTTTATTGGTTATTATCAAATCATGGTTGCTGAAGAGGACTGGGAGAAAACAGCTTTCATTACTCCTTGGGGAACCTTTTGCTATAGACGACTATCCTTCGGCCTCATCAATGCTGGAGCCACGTATCAGCGAGCCTTGATGGCCCTGTTTTATGACATGATGCACAATGTAATAGAGGTCTATGTGGATGACATCATCATTAAATTCTGGAGGGAGGATGATCACATCGACCATCTCAGGAAGCTGTTCAACATGTTACACAAGTACAACCTCAAGCTAAATCCCGCCAAATGTGCTTTTGGCGTCAAAGCAGACAAGTTGCTAGGATTCTTGGTGAGTAATCGAGGCATCGAACTAGACCCTGCCAAAATCAAAGCCATCACTGAGATGCCAGTACCTTGAACAGAGAGGGAGATACGTGGGTTTCTAGGGAGGATCAACTTCATAAGCCGATTCATTTCCCAGCTCACAGCAACCTGTGAACCCATATTCAAGCAACTAAGGAAGAATTCCTCCACTAAATGGAATGAGGAATGTCAACAAGCCTTCCTTGCTATCAAGAAGCAGCTGATCGAAGCACCAATTTTGGTACCTCCGAGGGATGGAGTTCCCTTGTTTATATACCTGTCCGTCAATGCCAATGCAATGGGCTGCATGCTAGGACAGAAAGATGATAGTAGCAAAGAAAGAGCCACCTACTACATCAATAAAAGATTCAGCAGTGGGGAACAAAAATACACCCTGATCGAGAAAACATGGTGTGCATTAGCATGGGCCGCAATGAGGTTACATCACTACCTCCATGGGTACACGATTTACCTTATATCCTGTATGGATCCACTCAAATACGTATTCAATAAGCCAATGTTGAACTGTCGATTGTCCAAATTACATTTGATCCTACAACAATTCAACCTTGTCTATGTGACTCAAAAATTAATTAAGGGTCAAGGCATTGTAGACCAATTAGCTGAAGCACCTTCAAGAGGGTTCGAGCCCCTGGAGACCTATTTCCCAGATGTTGAAATCATGACAATTCATCAATTTCGGCAAGAGAATACAGTCCAACCATGGAAAATATATTTTGACAGAGCAATAAACATGGAAGGTGCCGGAGCTGGGGCAGTCCTTATATTTGGTACAGGAGAACAATATCTTGTGGCTACCAAACTTCAATTTGGCAACACCAACAACACGGCCGAGTATGAAGGCTGTATAATAGGGTTGAAACTAGCCCAATCCATGGGTATCAAACACCTACTGGTCTTTGGAGACTCTGAGTTGGTCATTAGACAATTCACTGGGGCATATCACACCAAAGAACTGCATTTGTTGCCCTACCATCGACAGCTCGTCAAAATATCCTTGGAGTTTGAAGACATAACCTTCAACCATATTCCTCGGAGTAGGAATGATTTCGCTGATGCATTGGCAACGTTAGCTTCATTAATCTGCATATCCGATAGGAGTGGGTTTCCCAACATCAAATTCACAGTTCAGAAAGCCCCGATATACGAGAATTATATTGGAGAAGTATCAGATGAAATACCTCCTGTCAAGCAGCCTTGGTATCAAGACATCAAGGAATATCTACGAGATTGATCTACACCCGCTGGAGTAAGCCAATCCGCTCGAAAGCGGATTCATAAGATGGCTATGAAGTTCTATCTAAGCGGAGATGCCCTCTACAAAAGAGATGCTGGAATAGGCCTGTTAAGATCCCTTGATAAAGAACAAGCCTAGAGACTAATGGATGAAATCCACGGTAGTGTTTGTTGTCCACACATGAGCGGTCATCTGCTTGCCAAAAAGATATTAAGAACAGGACATTACTGGATCTCGCTCAAAGCTGACTACAACGATCACGTCAAGAGATGTTTTCAATGCCAACTACATGGAAATGCCATACATGCTCCTCTGAATAAGCTACACAACATGAGTTTGCCATGGCCTTTCTCCATATGGGGAATGGATGTGATCGATCCAGTGGAACCAAAAGCCAACAATGGTCATCGATTCATCTTCACCATGATCGATTACTTCACCAAATGGGTTGAAGCAGCCTCTTTTCCCAAAGTCACCAAAGAGTTCATCATTAATTTCATCAGAAACAATGTCGTATGTCGATATGGACAACCGAAGGTGATCATATCGAACAACGCCAAGAACCTGAATAATCAAATAATGAGAGAATTATACAGTAAGTTCCACATCAAACATCTCAACTCCATCATCTATCGGCCCAATATGAATGGTGCTGTCGAAGCGACCATCAAGAACATCAAAAAGATCAAGAAGAAAATGTCCGCCAATCACAAAGAATGACCAGCAAGAACATCAAAAAGATCATGCAAAAAATGTTCGCCAATCACAAAGAATGGCCTGACCTGCTACCCCTAACCCTATTAATATGCAGGACGTCAATGAACACCTCTACTGGGTCTACCCCCTATTCATTGGTCTATGGCATGGAAGCAGCCCTCCCTATAGAGGTAGAGATGGAATCCTTGCGAGTATTGATTGATGCTCAGTTAGACGAGGATCATTGGTTACAAGACTGATACCACCAACTGTCCCTGATAGATTAAAAAAGGGCTATAGCCATTTTCCACGGGCAGTTGTATCAACAAAGGATTGATCGATCCTACAACAAGAAGGTCCGAATTTGGCAATTCAAAGAAAATAACTTGGTGCTGAAGAAAGTATTGGGCAATCAAGACGAAGCCAAAGGAAAGTTTGTCCCGAATTAGGCAGGCCCTTTCATGGTCAAGGAGGTGTTGATGGGAGGAGCTATTAGATTACAAGAAATGGAAGGTAAAGAATTTCCCCAACTCATCAACTCAGACACCATAAAAAGGTAATATGTCTGAAGAACATGCATACCCGCATCCGGGTCCTACAAATCAAATCAGGTTTGATTTCACTAGAAAGCCGGAACTACGAATGACCTGATCTCCCTCAACCTGGGAGTACGTAGGCAGCCATTTCTGGTGCGGTCAAACCAAATAAAAACTCAAAAACTCATCAAACCAAACTCAAAACCCAAGATAAATACTTTTCAAGTCTCTCTCATACAAAGCCAGAACTACTGAATAACCTAATCTCCCATAACCTGGGAGTACGTAGGCAGCCATTTAAGGTGCGGTTTGACCTTCAAGAAAAAACAAAAACCAATAAGAAACCAGTTCCAAGACACCGAAACCCTATAAAACCTAAGAACTATCCAGTTTACCTGATCAACAGGCCCTTCTAAGATACTCCCTGACATCTTAACTGTCAGTCCATCAAGAAGATGCTCAGGATACATCAATAACAGCAAGTCATGAAAGAAGTGGTAATCACTCAGCAATGACAATGCATCTCCAAACAGGGAAGTGAATCAAAAATTATATTTCTCTGATAGAAAACTGTTTGATATATACATAGTATCCTATACATGACAAAAATGGCTGATCTAGTCTATGCAGGAAAGATAAAGCTAGTCTATAGACCCAAGGATAAGCGGGCCAGCAATGCTACTATGGCATCTCTCGGAAGATGGAGGAGCAGCTGCAAGTGCAAGACCCTCAGCCTCCATACGGCTCAAAACCTCCATAGTCATCTGCAGTGTGGCACTGTGGTCATCAATATATGCGTTAATCTAGGTAACCAAGCCGTGAGTATAAGATCGAAGGGCAGTACTGTCAATAATATGAAAATTACGGGAAGCTATAGCCTCATCCCTCTCTGTAAAAGCTCCATCCCTAGCAATCAAAGTCTCCTCGATCTCATCAAAAGCTGCATCTCTAGCTGAGCGAATCTCATCCCTCTCCACAATAGCTGCATCTCTGGCAGATCGGAGCTCTTCTCTCTCTATCAAGCCAGCATCCTGAGCGACTCGAAGTGCGTCCCTCTCAGCCAAAGATATATCTCTGCCAGATAAGGTGGTCAACATCTGAGCTCTAGCTGAATCCCGCTCAAAGGTCATCCTGAATAGCGAATCCTCCAAAGCCGGATCTGTGCTTGTAGGAATAGTCAGTGGGTTGCTAACCAAAGCAGCTGTCAACACCACAAATAACTCATCCTCAGTAGAAGACTCACGATCCTCCATAGGCTCCTCCTCATTAGAATCCAAAATCGAAGATAAATGAACAAGTGCAGCAGCTGCCAAATCTGCCTCCAACCATGCCGAGTACTCTGGAGAACGGTCCGGATGGCTACTGAAGAACTCAGCCCTCTCTCTATGAGCCCAACACTCATATACTCTGATCAAATCGATCGATGACATAGACGATGTCGACATCCTCTGATCAGTAGACCCCTCGAATTGGTGCAAGCTCTGGAACTGATCAAACTGGCTCATAATAGCCAGGGGATGATAAGTAGTCACACCCCTCAAACCCGCTAGGGGCAAGCAATCCATGTTAGGTGCATGAGTAATGAAGCTATATGGGGACGCTAACCCTAAGCATGGCAAAATTAAGAACGGATGCTCAATATTAGATAAAAATGCTGACCACATCTCGGCATCAGTACACTCTTCAGGCTGAAAGGAGTAAGATGTTGCTACCTCGCGGGTAAAGTAATATCCATGAAGCCTGAAAAATATGATCGGTCGGATATGGGACATCAGCCATACATATAGCAAAACCGAGCTACCTCGGAAGAACCCCTCCGGGTGGGTAATACAATAAGTGGCTAACCACAGCGTCTCAGCTAATATCATCGGGATAATGGTGCTACCCTGTCTAAGGGCTCGAACAACAACTACCAATCCCACATCCAGGTGATCCAAGTGCAGCGGCATATAGACGTATGCCACAATACACATCAACAAAATATCTACCCTTGCCAGATGTCATGCCTCTGCTGAAAAAATAAAGTCCCCAATATATCGATCGTAGCTGTCGAACTCCCCAAAACGATCGATCAAGAAGTCAATCGAGATCACACGCCCAGATACGATCTCGTCCGTGACTACCCTCTGACGAAGACCAGACATCAGCAGGAATGCTCTCCGCATATCACTAATAGCAGTCTGGGCGCACGGCAAGTCCAAAGCCAGGCTGGTAAGCCGCTCGTACTCCTCCAAAGTCGACGTCAGCTCATGTCGCCCAATGAAAAACACCTGCCTCTCGGGTATCCAGTAGGGCAGGCTCTCGTACCACGACCTCAATGATGAAGCCACCTCAGACTGTGGCAAATACTTAATACGGCTCACGGCGGATGACGTCATCTATGTCACCGTACCACAAGACCATCCAGGGGTCAAATCTGAACTCATTTGTCTAAATACATACATATAACATAATACATGCATGATGACAAATATAAATATGATGCGATAGATAGGAAATAGTATGAATATCTACGATAAACTATCTACTGCGGGCATCATCCCTGTCTGATAATACAAAGCAAAATAAAAAAGTACAAAAAAATGGGGCACCACCACCCAACTACTAACAGTGGTCTATTAAAATATGGCACAACCGCTAAATAGCCAAAATAGTGGCTGAGCAAAAATATAGCTTCCATAGCTATCCAAAAAGATCCAAATAATCCGTGTTCAAGTGATCAACCTGCTCCATCTCCGTTGTAGATACAAAGCTGCGGTCATTAGGCATGTCTGGGCGGTATAAGAGAGGATCGGCCCCTGCAAAACTGCTGCTAAATGGACCTGAAGAGGGGCCCGCTCCTGAGCTGGACAGGTCAAAAGAAGATGCCTCTGACGAATCTCGGCCAAGGTGCCTGATAAAGAAGTGAGCCCTATCCAACTCCCTGGTCAGATCTGCAATCTGGTCTAAATGAGTCGGCTCCCTGAGGTAAGCTATCCAGTTCGTCATCATCACGAACCCTGGCACCATGTCTACCATGAATAGGTGGCCCGAGTCTGAGCTCTAATAGTACGAGGACTCCACCATCTACTAAATGCCTCCTGGCTGAACGGACCCTCTGGTAGGGTGAAGCCATCTATGCCCTCCATGGGAATCTTTGTCAGTGGCATGATCAAAGGCCAATGATGCCAAGAATGAGGAGCAATAGGAATGCGCTGAACGCGTAGGAACTGACGGAACCAGAAAACAGCTGTCCAAGCTCCGTAGATCTGAAAAACAAGATCGAAATCTGTTTGAAACTCAAAATGGAACTTTAAAAAAATGAAATCTAGCAACCCACTATAAATCCCAGGTGGAAAGGGGCCCATCTGCGGCTGCGGCACCTCCACCTGCGGCTCCCTAGGGTGGGTCCCACTCCCCCAGGCTCGGTTCAGTTTGAAATGGAGTTTCTCTGTGCTGCCAAGTCAAATCTAAAGAAAAATCGCTACGCGATTAAGCGGTTTGTCCCAAAATCCTGCGTTTAAGAAACGTAATCCTGACAGAAAGGGGGACACTCTGGAAACCCTTGGTATTCATCCTGAAGTCATATCCGGGGATCAACAATGAAAAACTGCGCAAAACTGCCGAAAAACTGTGCAAAACTGCCGAAAACTACCACTTTCAAAGCGTCGGGTACATACCGAGTTCAATCCAGCCGTTAACTTCAATCCAACCCGTTGGTTCAGCCCAAACGAAGTATCGGGTACAGACCGAATCCAATTCAGCCGTTAGTTCAGCCCCAACAAAGTATCGGGTACAGACCGAATCTAATTCAGCCGTTGGTTCAGCCCCAGTGAAGTATCTGGTACAGACCAAATCTAATTTAGCCGTTGGTTCAATCCCAACGAAGTTTCGGGTACAGATCGAGTCCAATTCAGTCGTTGGTTCAGCTCCAGCGAAGTATCAGGTACAGACAGAGTTCAATTCAGCCGTTGGTTCAGCCCCAGCGACGTCTTAACCGTTGGAGCAACCTCCGCGACGCATCAAAAGTGATCCGGTGATGGGAACCATATAATAGTCTATCTCCGAAGATGGAATCTGTTATACACATCCTCAAAAGGTGCACCAAAGAGAATTGGTGATTCAATTGCATATTACCAAATAACGGCTTAAACTTTCATCAAGATGGACATTAGAAGCCTCCATGAAGGAGACTCGATATTCGAGAAATGTCCCTAGCAGAGGAGCCTTTAGAAATGTGCAACAGCACTAGCCGAAAGGAAATCACCCCTGCAAAGAGTACCATCGGACAGGGAAACCATTGGTCTCAAACCAAGGTAGCATCAGTAGTATCATCCCTATCTAAATCAATGAAGCTATCGCAGAGAACGTCATCCCCAGCAGAAAGTGACGAAAATAGTTTGCGGTAGCCTGGTATTGACATCCCCAGCAGAAATGTAGAAAACATTTTAGTTTATCATCAACAAACAAACATCGACAACACCGATGGGAATCAAACCGTTGGTATCAGCCCCAACACAAGCACCGATAAAGGTAAACAATTTATAATGCGATCTGCGATGCGAGTTGCGAAGCAATTTGCGATGCGATTGGCGAAGCGATTTGCGATGCGATTAGCGAAGCAATTTGCAATGCGATTGGCGATGCAAAGTGCGACCTGCTATCTGCGAAAACATTATACCATTCATTGAATTGAATCATTGATATATTTGAATTTCAAGTGTCTAGCAATCTTTATCCTGCTCATTCCATTACATTGCATAAGCATCATAAAGAGGGGCATCTGTAGACACCCAGAATTTCCTGCCCCGATACTAACACTGTAGGAGGGTAAAACTGTCTTTTCAAATCAACTTCGATCTCTAATCGGACAGTCAAATCAACCCCGATCTCAGTATTGGGCCATCAAATCAACTTCGATCTCCTAATCGGACGGTCAAATCAACCCCGATCTCAATATCGGGCCATCAAATCAACTCTGGTCTCCAATCAGACCATCAAATCAACCCCGATCTCAATATCGGGCCATCAAATCAACTCTGATCTCTAATCGGACCATCAAATCAACCCCGATCCCAATATTGGGCCATCAAATCAACTTCGATCTCCAATCGGACCATTAGATCAACCCCGATCTCAATATCAGGCCATCAAATCAACTTCGATCTCTAATCGAACCGTCAGATCAACCCTGATCTCAATATCGGGCCATCAAATCAACTCCGATCTCCAATCGAACAGTCAGATCAACCCCGATCTCAATATCGGGCCTTTCAAATCATCCCCGATCACCAATACTGGGACAACCATAGCCTCGAACACCAGTCTTGGGATGTCAACTCAGCCCCAGTCTCAACCCGGGAGGTACAGATCAGCCCCGGTCTCAGCCCGAGAGGTACAGGCCAGCCCCAGTCGCAACCCGGGAAGTCAAGTCAACTTTGAGAACGAACCTAAAGCTCCACAACATCTCTAGAAGACAACCTGGAATGACTAAGTCAACTTCAGAGATTACACTGAGGACAGACAGAGACTCGAATGGGATCCAAGTCTTGGAAATAACTCCCGAAAGTTAACCAAAGGCCATACCGACACTGAAGGCAACCCGAGAGGGAAAAAATGGTCATTTTACCAACCTCAAGCCGATTTGGTCAAACTTAAGTCGAATTAATGCCACCAAGGTCAGAACGAACCATAACGACGATCCCAAGTGCAAACAGCGCAAGACAGTTCAACGAACAAACTGCGGGGAATCAAAGACCTGGTTAGGAACCAGTCTTCTTGGACCCGCAAAATTTTTTATCCCATGTCATTGTGACACTCTCGGCTAGGGCTTTTTGAAAAGGTATCGCACGCCTCAAACGGACGCTCCGATCAAAAATTAGAAAGTTTCGACTTCGACCTCGCGTTGTGCGAAGTGCACGTACTTCGAGACAATTCAACCAGACACGTGGGCCCCACTAGGGGAGCCACACCTCTACCTGCGGTAGTAGTAGGTAGAGGTGAGGCTCCTTGGCAGATAAATAAACGTGCACCCCCCTCATTTTAAAAAAAGAAAAATCACAGCGAACCTCTGTCCGTTTGATTTTATGAATTTTTCACCTTTCCTACACCCAAATTTTTTCACTCTAACACGTAGATATACCCACATACTATCACATATCAGAAAATAACCGGTAGATTCTGACGTTTAGAGCCTACGATTTGGCAAAAAGTCTGTGTAGCAGTCCATTGTAAGTATTTTTACGATCAGAAAGTGATTCGTACTTTTTTGCACTGTTTTGCACTTGCATATCAAATTTTGTGTTTCTAAATATGCCCGAAACTTAGTTCTGTGGTCGTTTTCGTCAAAATTTGGTACATTTTTGTATATAAACTTAATTTCTGGCATTTTTATAACTCGAATTGACGATCCGGCAACTCTAACAGCTTTAGTGCACTAGCACCTTCGTTTTTAGCAACTTCGCAGGATTGGGTTCTCTTCCCAGTCTGGGTTTGCCTTTTCCTATGTTTATTTAACTATATATATACTAACTTTTCAATTCTGTCAAGCCCAGATGTCAAATCTGAGGTAGTTTACTGTTTTTATATATATTTATGCATATATGAGCAGCCTTCACCACCACTGGGTTCTCTTCCCAGTCTTGATTGACTACATTTTTGTCAATATATATATATATATATATATATATATATATATATATATTTCTGTCCGGCCTGGATTATTCTGTGGCCTTTATACTATTTTTGCACACTTCACCATTACTGGGTTATCTTCCCAGTCCCTGGTTGACTACATTTATGTACATTTATATTTCAGTTCGGCCTGGATTATTCTATGGCCTTTTTACTGCTTTTATATATAAATATGCATATATAAGCAGCCTTCACCACCACTGGGTTCTCTTCTCAGTCTTGGTTGACTACTTTTCTGTCAATATATATATATATATATATATATATATATATATATATCAATTCCAGTCCGGGCACCGGTGTGAAAATCCATTGCCCTTTATAGCTTTTGTATATATAACTGTGTATATATCTTGGCTTTACTTGTTTTTCATTAAATTAATGCTTTAAATATTCATTCGATATAAATCGGCATTTTTCAGTCACCAAAGCAATCTCGCCTCCCTTAGATCGCTATCTAGTGGGAACGAGTCGCTTCGGCCAGGTGCGAACCAGGATTTACTGATGAATCCTCGGTTCTGGCAATATTGGGATATATATCTGTTTCTGTACAAATTTGAACTGTGCAGGTTTATTGGCTACTCTCATGTGAACCTAGAAATCGTGGGATTCATGATCAAATTGATTAGAATCTGATTCCCAAGATGGACAAACTCCGCTTTACAAATGTACCCTGCCTAGTTTTTCTGTAAAAAGTACATGCAAAGACCTCAAAACGGTTATCAGGATTTAAGGTCTCAACATAGTGAAAGATATGGTTTGTTGTGTCAGAGTCCCTTCGATGGCTATCATGCCCATGAGGAGACCGACACTTGTATATATTTTGTGGTCGAGGATGCTTCGCATCCTGACAAATCACCATTCAACTGCAAGCCTTAATGCTATAAAGATAAAAAATGAAAGTATCAACAGGCTTCAATTCTTATGTTAGCGTAAGGGTTTGATAACCAGCTTTCAAAACATCATTTTCAATTCAATCAAAACAAAAGCTTTTGTGACGCCCCCAAAATAGGTTCAATACTCAACCCATTCTGAGTCGCCAAATACATGGTACAGAATCCAAATACAATCTTTTATAACATACGGTCGTGCAAAAATACGACCACACAAACTATGAGCGCCAATACGAATCGTATATAATACTAAATATAAACACTCAAATTCATTCCTTATTCATTCCAATTATTGTCCCACTATTTTATAGAATAGTGAGGACTTCTACAGATCTAACTCTGATCATCACACTGTTCCCCGACTAGTCCCCGCGATATTCTCATTTTCTGAAGAGAACAATGGAAGAAAAGGGTGAGCTCAACTAGCCCTGTAAGAACCCGAATTTTCAGAATTTTCTATAATAAGAATTTAATAAATAAAATTCTTAAGACATGTATTGGATTTGAATATATATATGCGTGTTACGAGGAAGGAAGTATTGTGTTACATAGGGTAAAATGAACTATGTGATTTTGTGATTAATAAATATATTATTAATATATATTTGTTATTTATTTTAGAGACGATTTAGTTGAGGTAAAGGAAGTGGATAAAATTTTCTATCGATATTAAATAATTCATAGGACTATTTTATCATAGTAAGTTGGTGATGTTAAATACGTTTAATGTATAATCACTATTTTCTTGTGTTTGTATGCTAATAACTAGTATGCTTATAATATAGGTTATTGATAAATCTTAAGCTATCCGTGAATGGGTTTGGATAGTGAAGCATGAGTTAGTTAAGGGAATTAACTAATAAGAATAAATATTAGTTAATTTAAGTTGGGAGTTATATTAGGGAATAATATAATGTGAGTATTGAACCTTAATTAACTATGATGATATAGTACAGTGTTTAATTTACTTAAGTAAATGAGTGAATTAATATGTGTGTTGAATATGTAATTATAGTTGATACTTTTTATATATATTACTTAGAGTGGTAATATGTGAGAAAGTTTGACGTGCGAATAACGTTAATAAATATATATACGTTATTAAAGGGAGATGAAAATCATTATATCTTTAAATGAATAATTAATATTTGAAGAAATTATTTTGGGGACAATTTATAGAAAAGAAAGAGAAATAATTATTATATATTTCTAATAAAGGATATTAAAATAATTTCTAAAATTGAATTATTTTAATAAAAGGAGAAAATATTATTTCTGAATAATATTATTACCTTATATGTTTTATATGAGGTAATAGGTATAATTAATTAATATGGTAAATATATTAAAACATATTTGCTATATATAAATAAATTGATAGAAATAATTTATTATAATATAAAATAAACTTATTATCTATTTTCTATATATAATATATGTACATGTGCCGTGCATGTAATTATTTGATATTATATCTTGAGACAATAAGTAAATTATTTTCTAGTGATGAATGTCTTTATTTGGAGAAAACATAATATTTATGTTATGGTAAAATACATAATTTTTAATGTATTTGCAAGAGAGTTAATTAATGAAAGAAAACTAAGTTATTTTAATATATTAAATAACTTAAGTTATTATCATGGATATTATTATTTAAATAATTAATAGAGTATATATTAATTATTATAAGCGTAAAGGTTATACATATTATTAAGTGTATAATTAATTGAGGTAGCTTAGCGTTAAAATGCTTGAGTCACACAAACATTATATTAAAAGAATATTAAGTGTGGTGGAAGTGATAATGAGCTTAATATTGAGCTTGTGAGAAATGCCTTGTGTGGCACGATAGTAGATTCGATGATGAATTAATTAAGTTATTTAAGGATGGAGGAATTATTAATTAAACAATTAATCTATATTAATTATTAATTTTTATAATGGTATGTTGAATTATTATTATTGCGAGTGATAGCATGATAATAAGTATATTGGTTATAAATATAATAAAATTTATGTTTATTTAATGTGATAATTAACCATATAAATGTTAATTAATTGTTTGGAGATTAATAATTACATTGATTGATGAGGGATGAATTAATTAATATTTTATTAATTAATTAATTACCATTGAGTATAATAATATATAAATGAGTAGATTATTAATATGATTATAATTGCTCAACTACTTGATATGTGCAAAGGCTGTGATTATTAAGAGACATATAGTAGTTACGCATATGTTATATAAAGTGTAATAAACATTAATTTGACAATATAATATATAAGAACTATATATTATGATTGAATGAATTGTGTGAGTTAAGTAAATAATACATAGGTGACAATAGATGATGTGTGGCTATATATATATATACCTCATGAATATTATAATAAACAATTGTTACTTAGTGATTACTTCAGTAGTTTAATATAATTGAAATAATAGAGATGAGATTATGTAATAATACCCGATTAAATTCGGTATGGTGAAATGTACATGAATTATATGGATGTACCCTTATTTGTTACGTTGTATTTAGAAGGGACATTATGACTTAAAAATATACTATGTGTAAATATATTATATAACCAAAGTGTATATATTATGTGTATGGATGTATAACCCAAGTGTTATATTACACTTTGCAAGTTGCTGAGTTCCTAGGTCTTGTCCCTAAATGAGAGTCCCTTCACGAGAGAAGCTAGCCTACTCTAGTTCCTTCTCAATTTCAGCAATGTAGAACTAATGATTATGGGGGGAGTGTGTTGCATGATAGGATTCACCAACTTCTTAATAACCTTCATGTTCTTGTGTAATCCATTGGTTTGATTTAGTGGGAGATTGCATTATATTAATAACTAATTGCCTATAAATATCAACTCTCTTCCTCTCATTTTTTTTTGCTGAGAATTCTGTGAAGTAAGGCTAGTGAGTATAGCATTATAATGAGTAAGTTACTGTGAGAGTTATCAGTGAGGGAGAATTTGTTTAGCAGCAAGTTCATTTTCCATTGCAGAGGTATATTTCCCATCTTGTTCTCCAAATTCTATAAATTTATAAGTTCTTGATTCTTGACTTTATTATGATTGATTAATTAAGTTGATTGGAAAATGTTATTAGTTGCTATATTAGCTTACTAGTATGTTAGAACTGTGTTAGAATATATCTGGAATGGATTTTGTAGAGAAAATTCTGAGTTTGAGCTGGTTTCTGTCGAAGCAGAACAATTCCGGGATTGGCCGGACACCGGCGTAGCTGCGCCGGGTTAATATCTGGGCGCAGCGCAGCTGCGCAGGGTCCTGGAACCAGTTTTGTTTTTCTGTTAAGCAGCCTGTTGAATGTCATCATGTAGTACCACATTAGGCAATCATAAGAGTATGAGTAACATACATATATATGTACGTAGACGTAGTACGAGCATGTATAACCATGATAGATACATACTTGATGAAGAAGCTTATACTTGAAAATAAACTTAAAGTTTTGAAAACGAACTTTGATGGAACTTATGTTCTATGAGTTCTGAGCTTAGTAGTCTATACACATGAATGATTTCAAACGTAAGTGAGCATGAGTTATGAATTATAGTTATTGTATTCATGACCAACTTGTTAGACTTTGTGTTAGAAAATATTTTTTTATAAAAAGCTTGATATATCAAAGCAAATATGCATGAATACTACATGATGAACACTCTGATCTTGTGAAGATGTTAACATACCTTAACTACATATGATAAGAGCTTTAAAGTTGTCTTGTATGTGTCGAATTGTATCGTTCAAGTTTAAAATGATTTCAAAGGCGAACTTGAATATATTTTCAAATCAAGTTGCATTAAGTATGAGTAGCTAGATTCTAAAGATTTAAGATGTCATGTTTATGTTTATTACGTCTCTAAATATGATTCGTATGTGATTGGATATATTGACAACTAACCAAGCATGAGTTCAAGCATGTTTTAAAGTGATAAACGAAGCATGTTTTTAAACTAATAACTATGATAGTTACATGTATGAAATATGAATATTCATGAACATGCCCAACATGAGTTACATGAATACTTTATGTGTTTAAAGAGCTAGCATGATGAACTTTGAGATGTTCATGACCTCGAGTGGCCTTAAATTGTTGAAATGTTGACTTAGGACCTATATCATGAAAGATTGAACTTAGAAAGGTTAGACAATCATGGGAGTGCCTTTTAATAGGTATACATGCTATGTAAGATCATATGTTAATACTTGAATCCGATTTCGATGGTTAATAGAGTATATTTGCTTTGTTATGGTTTTATGTGTTAGTAATGATATATGAGAATGATTAACTCAAAAGATGGACTACACTAGCTATATATAAATAGATTAGTGGTAGACGGGAGTGTGTATGTGAAGAATGGTAGTAAGTACGTAAGGTTAAAATATACTTATACATACATAATTATTCTAAGAATACGATAAGAAAGTGAAACAAAGGTTCTAAGAACCAAGATGGAAAACAATATAATACTTATTATTATATTGAGGATATATGGATGTATATAACTGATGAGTGTGATCTCTATGATTAATATAACTGTGTAGGATTACACGAAGTGCAGATATTCTTAAGCAGTTAAGTCGTAGTTGTTAAACTACGCATCAAGCAAGTCTTTCAGTTCCTATTTGATATATGAATTCAATAACTGTTAATTGAATTATATTATGCTATGATGATGTGAACTTATATATGAACTGTATATGAGATATGTATGAGATTGAAAGTTGATCTTTGATGATATGCTTGTTATGTGAGAAGTAATATGCTTAGTAAATATAATTAATTATAAATGCATGAACTGAGTATGATGTTATATGCTATGTGATGCATGAAAACTGTTAGAATTGCTGAGCAGTCGAGCTCACTCTTGCAAGCAACCACTTTTGCAGGTTAAGGACTCACGGTAAAGTTACGTGCTACTTGATTGATAAAGTTCAATAGTATCGCAAGAAGATTATTATTTTGTTGAAGTTATTGTTTTGAACCATGTTTAGGTTCTAAGAGTTGTACTTGATATTTGTTTACATTGTCTAAAACTTGTCGTATTGTAAAGATGTATTAGTTAATACATAGAGGATATCAAGTCGAGTTGTAAACGTTATACGATAACTCAAATAGAATGAATCATATTTTATAGTTGATTCGAGAATTGTAATTGATTTAAAGTTATGAAATCAATAAAAAGATTTTATTCAAGAGGATTGAAAAAGTTTAAATTATTCCGCATTTTAGTAACATCGAATATGATGTAAAGACGAGATCTTGGATATGAATAGAATTTATATTCTAAATTATAATAAGCAAAATTGTATTCTTTTACTAATGATTAAAAGATGTAATAGTTCGATGATGTTCATCTCAACACCTGTCCATCTTTGCACTATGGGCCAAAGATATTTATCAGGTAATCATTCATCTTTGCACTACAGACCAAAGATATTCATCAAGTAAGCATTCATCTTTGCACTACAGGCCAAAGATATTCAGTTATATCACCATTTAGGACTGAGGATGATGTAAAACAATACGAATAACGAATCCAGTGAGATAAAGGACAAATATTAGAGAATTTATCCAAAGTTCAAAAATAAAGATCAAAACCTGGATCCAATCAAAGATAAAAAAAATATTTTATTTTTTTACCGTGAATAGTACCCTGTGAATAGTAACTCGTGAATAGTAACTCGACATAAAAATATAAAAAATTCACGAGAAAGTTCAGAAAATTATTCCGGTGAAATGATACTAGATGAAACGCAAAACTCAAAGAATTTCTGATCATTTTAGGAATTATAGAAGAAATACTTACCGTAGTAAGTTTAAATTTAGGAATCTGAAATGAAATATTATCACTTTCATAATATGGAATATGAAAGAAAATAATATTCATTATGAACATTGAAAGAAAATAACATCATTTACGAAAAAAAATAACATCATTTACCTTAACGGGAGAGTAGTTTTGACTGAAATATCGGATATTATGCTGACGAAAACTTGCACTGTTATCAACACTCAAAGTATCTTTATACTCACAAGAAATACGCTCGATATTATAGAGAGAAAATTTTCTGATTCTGGTGTGATTTTTATTTCTAACTAAACACCCTATTTATAGGAAAGGGGTAGCACACTATGGTTGACAAATCCCTCCGCGGTGGCTTTTCAGCCCACCAACTAAGAAATCAAGTAGCACTCCTCATTTGAAATAATCAGCATTTTATTCCACAAAAGACAAGAGTGGGGCCCACAAATATTTTTAATAAACATTTATTTTGGAAACTTCAATAATTTATAATAAATAGCCCTTTATCAGAAAAATATGAATTTTATGTCCATTCTATATGAAATTTAATTCTCTACAACTTTGTAGAAGAAAGTTTTTTCAAATTCCAAACGAAAAATGATCCGAATTTACATACAAATGATTTTTCCACACCTCCATTCTGACAAAATTCACCTACGGATGAATCAAGCACCACTCTTTTGAAAAATGCTCCAGCACACTATTTTTGAAGTACACCACTTTTGAAAAATTCCAACCACATGTTTATATATATATATATATATATATATATATATATATATATATATTAAAATATTTATAATTATTAAAAGAATTTCGAATTCAATTTTTCTTTCTAACATCTCATTTTATTCATATATCGTGAATTTGTTGTAAAAATATATCATCACTATAATATTATTATATTATCACATTATACACTTATAATGTAATATTATAATAATATATTTGAATGAATTATTTTATCAAAAAAGATAAAATATCAATTTTAACAATTGTCACTTTTTTAAAAATTCCTCCATTTATATCCCAATTGAATAAGTATTTCCTTATCATTTTTATCAATAATTAATTATTCACAAATAATATTACAGATCCACAATAATGACAACCAGATCGTTCCCAGGAAAGAGGGGACCTTCCGATAAGGATTTCTCCTTACTGGCGCGCAATTACCTAACCCCTTTCCTAGACAAAACTTCCTAGACATTACCAATAATGCTGTCTAATAATATTATTCAAATAATATGAATTATTGATTTGATAATGTGAAATACTGTGCAGTGACAATTATTGAATCAATAATATAAAATATCAACGTAGCAATTATTGATATAAAATATCAACGTAGTAATTATTGAACCAATAAAATATTATGCAATTATTGAATCAATAATATAAAATATTAAATAGTAATTATTGTAACAATAATTGAGTAAGTGCCTTTTTACGTAAGAATCAATAATTCAAAATACTGTGCAATACCGTGTGTTACTGTGCAACAACGCGTATTACTGTATTTTTATCACCTAGTATTTCAACAGTTTAACAGTAACAGTTTTACCGTTATTTTTGTAAAAAGGTTATTTCTATCGCTTTCTATATCCGACATTCATTCCGTTGTGGGGTCCACCAATGACTGCGCCGTTGTACGAATATTCTCCGACAAAAAGAATATTCCTCGATCAAACAAATATTTTTCGACAAAACGAATATTTTATAACCACTTGCTTACTTTGTAAACTTTGCACATATCTCCCATAACTTATCACATTTATCAAATCAACACCTTACTGTGACGCCCCCAAATTCCAGGACCGCCACTTGGTCTCTCGAATTCGGTTCATCACGTGCTCATGGTAATACATCACAATAATAATAATTAAATATCATACCATCACAGCGGAAAATCTATTCTAGAATAATTTACAATGATTTATTATAATTATTCCCCCAAGTCTCGCAACCTACAGTACTTAATAGATTACATAATAATATCAGTTAACGACTTATTACATAATCTAACTTAAGCTTAAACATAATCAAATCCAGTCTTACTACATCATCTTCATACAATATTAATATATTTAAAACATAACAGACATAAGCTAGTTGGTAGCTTTGCCCTTGCCCTTATCAACGCCCGAAGGTTCACCATGCTCTGCCTTAACTGAAATGTTTTAGGGAAAGCAAGAATGAGCACAAATTGCCCAGCAAGTAATATACAATAAGGGTGAGTAATAAGATTCTCAATTCTCGAAAGGGTATAACCAGATTTGATAGTTCAAGAATAACAAGAATATCAACAGTTCTCAATATCAGTCGCTAAGGACAGGATAATATCAATATGATTCAATAATAAGTCAATTCAAGATTTCAAATAATTGAATACTGAGTAGTCACTACGGACTATGAACTTCTACTAGAATTGACAGTAATAAACTGAAAATCCAACAAAAACAGGTACAACAGGTGATCAGCCTAAAGTACCCTTGTTATGCATAACAATCAACCATACTCAAGTGTGCACGTCGGTTCTCCGACAATTATATATTCCCTTCAAAGAAGGTTGTTCTTCTCAGTCAAATACAAGATCCCGCACCAATCAATTAGTTTGGGTTGCTTTTCAATAACATAAGTCCAGCCGAATCAAATGGCATAGACACTTTCACAATATTCAAGAACAATACTAAGTTCAACATGAATAATAGCTTTAATGAAATAAGAGTTCAAGTATGCTAATTCGATTCAACCGATTAAATAGGAAACTAGTTCGCAATACACAAGATAGGATACTTGCATAGTAAAAGAGTATAAGTTAGGAAACTTTCACAATCATAGATTTCCTTGCATAAAGTAAATGCGTCGGTTAGGATACTTGCACTTTAAAAGAGTGTAAGTAAGAGAACTTGCCTTTAGCGTAGTTTATCCACGAAAAGCAATCAACACTTTCGAATTCCTATCGTAATACAGTTACGTATATATATGATATTCATTAGTCATATAATTTAACTTCACATTTTCTCTTTGAATATACGATCAACACATAAGCTAAGTTTTACCTAGCTACACAGTTATATAGAATATAATTTCTATCCTTAACATTCCTTCTTTAGAGTTTAAACGCATTCTCATATTATATAAGATCTCAACAATTAGCAAACATGCTTGCATATTATTAATATCACATAAGACCACAATCAATACTAAATATATTTCATTTTAGCAAGTTACGGCATCTCCTTAAGTTAACCGTCAAAATCGGGTTCAAGTAACATCATATAATATCGCGTAGCATGTATTCATATTTAAAGGATACTTTCATGCTTGTATAACTTTTCCAAATCCAATCGTACATGGTATAGGTTCTTAAGTTAATACTTAAAGCCATTCAAGGACACGAACTCATATGGTCTAACATGATTGCTTTTAAACACATAAGATATTCATATAACTTGTATTAGTCATGCTCATGAGTACTCGTATTGCATATATGTAGCTAGCATTGTTATTATCTTGAAAACATGCTTTGTTCATGCTAAACTTTAATCACGGCAACTAATCATGGTATATATACATGCATGACACATGAATGAGTCTAAGAGTACTATCACATGTGTCCATAAATGTCAAATTCTAATTCTCGTCATAACATACCAACGTTCACATTCAAAGCTTATACTTTGTTAGTATAGTTCATTAATAAGGTCTATCATGTTCATGCTTCCTTATGAAACCTACATATGTAAGTTAACATGCTTTTCATGTATTTCAAGGCCCTATAAACATGCTCGAAAAGTCAGAATGTATACATGCTTCATATATGTTAACGTCGTTTATGAAACTTTAAATTCGTTTCCAAACTATGTGTCGTTTGGTTAACCATGCATGCTAATATACTAAAACATGCTTACATTGCCTCATTAGGTTTATATATATATATGTATTAATCATGCTCCCATGCTTGTTTAAACAAAAAATCAAACAATTGGTACATAACAGTTTTGTTGCAGAATGCAAAAAACTGAACACAGAGGCTGGCGCTGCGGCGCGGCAACAGTAGCTTAATACTGGCGCTGCGGCGCGAGTGGCGCTTGCGTGCGGCGCGGGCTGCGGCGCAGTGTGGCGCTGCGGCGCGGCGGCGCTGCGGCGCGGGCTGCGGCGCTGCGGCGTCGAGGCAGTTTTCTACGGTTCAGACTGCAGCGAAAACCGACCCAAAACCTCCCATTTCATCGATTTCAACATACCCAGATATTAGACTTGTTTAACTTACTAACACATACATATATGCTTATATAACAGTCAATAGCAATTATCAATTCCCAATTTCATGAACTCTAACTAATATACGAATTTCATGTATTTACAGAAATTGAAGAGGAACAATGGAAATGAAAGACTATTCAGTGGTTCCATCATGTGTGTATGTTCATATAACAACAATATAAGGGTTCTACAAACCAATCATGAACCAATTTGGCATAATCAAGAATTTCAACAAAACTCAGAGAACAACAATGGAGTTCTTTTGACAGAAAATGAAAATGAAGACACGAAGAGGATTTATACCTCTGTTATGGAGTAAGCTTGCTGATGCTACTATAGAAATTCCTTCTGAACTAAATAGACAATCACAGTATACTCTCTTCTCTTAGAAATATTTCAGCAATGAAATGAAGGTGCAGGGAGTTCCTTTATATAGAAGAATGAATACACAGTCCAAGCTTCTAACTCCCAAATCAAACTAACGGATTGTCAAATTGCATGAAGGTTATAGAATGGTAGGTATTTAGTTGTTAGAATCCATCATTAAAACCACTCCCTTGCTCATCATTGCTACAAGGCTATGGAAATTTACTGAGTTTAAGGAGAAGCAATAGGCTTAGGCCATAATGGCTGTGCACGTGAATGAGGGAAAGGAGAGTGACTATTATATTGGGACAAGCCAAGCAAATCTCAGCATTCTTACAAATGGACTATATGCTACACTTATGTTATATATTATATGTACTCTTAGGTTATAATTACAATGTTCTCCCCATAATGTAATAAATGCAATTTGAATACGTATAATCTATGTACATTTTATCTTACCGATATAATACAATCGGATACTACCACATTACATTATATCATATATTATTAAATTGTATTACTCAACAATTATTTATAATAGATCCATGATACATTATTTTAATGTATATCCACACATCATTTGTCACCTACACATATCATAACATATAGTTACTATACATTTAATTCGCATGCTTGCACATATAATTTCTCATCTTATAAATTGAATATTAATTAATAATATACACATATCCTACATCAATCAATATAATTGTTAACTTCCATAAAAATTTAATTAACCTTTATATGATTAACTATCACTTTGATATAAATCATATTATATTTATAAACACGTTGCTCATTATTATTATGTTTCTTGCAATAATAATCACATATTATTAATCAATCCTCATTAGTATTTTATAACAGTTAATTAATATTCTTCGATTAACAATTAATATAGATTAATTGTTCGCTTAAATTAATATAATCATTCTTATATTACGTCACTGTGCCACACAAGGCAATCAACGAGTTTATCACAAACTCCACCAATTTCTCAATTATTATAATTATTCAATTATATATAATTGAATTAATTCATCTCATAACACAAAATCATTTATATTCAAATAAATTCTCATTTCCATTAATATATTTATTTAATAATATTTGGAAATTCTCGGGTATTACATTACTATTTCAAAATAATATATAAGGAAAATTAAATCTTTATTTATAAAAGTTGGGGTCTTACAACCTCCCCTCCTTATGAAATTTCGTCCTCGAAATTGACTTACGTACCTGGTATGTCGAAAAGGTGAGGATACCTCGCTTTCATTTTCGATTCTAACTCCCAGGTCATTTCTTCGATATCATGGTTCCTCCACAAAACTTTAACTTGAGGTATAATCTTCGAGCGTAAGACATGTTCCTTCTTATCCAAGATCTTAACAGGTACCTCCTTGTACGTTAAATCTTCAGCTATCTCGTCTGGTTCTAACTCAATAATGTGGTTTGGGTCTTTCACATATTTATGAAGCATAGATATATGAAAAACGTTATGAACACGAGACATGCTTGGGGTAAGGCGAGTCTATAAACTACATTTCCTACCCGATCAAGTATTTCAAATGGACCAATAAATAGTGAATCGGTTCTCATAGCTTTCTGCAAGCTGACCCTTTGGCACTTGATGCTCTACCTTGATACGTTTACACGTTAAACACCTCGAGATAAACTTTGCAATCTATCTCTTCATATTGCTCCACCAAAATGTATGTCGAAGATCACGATATATTTTGGTACTTCCAGGATGGATTGCAAACGGTGTGTTATGTGCCTCCATCATGATTTTATACTTCAAATCGGAATTGTTAGGAACACAAAGTTTGGAGTTGACTCGAAGTATTCCTTCTTCATTGATTCTTGCTTCTGGAATAGCACCTTCTTGCACTTTCTTCTTCATCTTCATCAGCTCCGGGTTTGTAGCTTGAGCAGCTTTAACTTTATCAATTAAAGATGGTTCTACGTGTATATTTGACATCATCACGTGGGTCCCTGGAGTCTTTAACTCTATCTCCATTCTTTGTACATCATACAAAATGGGCCTTTGTGTTGACATCATCGCACTCATTCCTGCATACGATCTTTTACTTAACGCGCTAGCAACCACTTTCGCTTTTCGTAATCTTTCAACAGCTCCAACCAACGTCGTTGTCGCATATTGAGTTCGTTCTGGGTGAAAAAATATTTGAGGCTTTTGGAATATATTAGGATGTCATCAATAATGACAACCACAAAATGATCCAAATATTTCTCAAATATTCGATTCATCATGTCCATGAACGTAACATGGACATTGGTCAATCCAAAAGATATAACTAGAAATTCGTAATGCGCGTATCGAGTTCTAAAGGCAGTCTTCGGAATATTCTAAGTTTTAATCTTTAACTGATGATATCCAGAACGAAGATCGATCTTTGAAAAGAATGGTGCACCTTGCAACTGGTCGCACAGGTCATTAATACAAGATAGCAGATACCTATTCTTGATGATGACATGGTTCAACTCCCGATAGTCAATACATAGTTGCATACTACCGTCTTTCTTCTTTACAAATAAAACAGAAGCACCCCAAGGTCATTAATACATGTTGACTGTTATGTGCAAGTACCACTCTATTAGACAGTGTAGAGAAACATTTATGTGTGACCATGCAAGTATATTTAAATCATATTGTATGATTGTACAAAATGAAACTATATATTATAAATACATCATGACACCTATGTGACAATATGTATGTAAGTATACATTAAAATGATATATCATGAATATATTATAATCACTTGTTGATGGTAGAATTTAATAATAAAGAAGATAATATAGTGTGATAATATCTGAAAAGACTATGTTGGTAGTAATAAGAATGTACATGGATTATATGATGTGAGTACATAGGTAATCCCTAATTTTTCCTAATATAGTAATAATTGTACATTAAAACCCTTTTTTGGAAATTATAGTAACTAAATTGAACTAATTAATCACATTGCTAGAAATCTAAGCTCATCAGTTACACTCACAGTACATGAACAGTAGCCTAAGGCTAAATTACGTAACTTCCAAGCTGTGATCATTGGCTATGGGAATGGCTGATGGTGGGTGGTTGAGCAACCCATTGTAAACCAATGTGTTCTTCTTCTACACTTTGGTTTCAACTTCCATGTAAAACCTCTAACCAGTCCACCATTCCTCTATAAATTGGCAGCTATGTTACTAAGTTTACGTTGCTGTGTTTTGTCTGATAAAACTCTGAGAATTGAAGTTTGAGTGTTTGTTGTTCAAAGAAGAGTTTAACAATCTCAGAAAGTTAGAAGCTAAGCAAAATAAGTTTCAAGAGGTATAATTCTAAATTCCATATTCTTCATTCTTGTTCACTGTCAAAGTTTTAAATCTTGATCATGTTGAATTGGGTTGTAATTGGGGTATAGAACAATTGTTTAGTCGTTATAATAAACTTATAAGCATGTTGGAATACAATGTGATTGTTTTCATGAATAAATTTTATGAATAGGGTTGATGTCTGCCTAAGTAGGAGCTTTCAGCTCTGTACAGGTAACGACGCAGCTGCGCCCTGGTTATACTAGGGTGCTGTGCAGCTGCGCCAGTGCTGGACTTATGTTTTGCTGGCCAAGGCCCTGCACAACCGCGCCAGTTTTGAACTGGGACGTTGCGCAGCTGCGCCGGCTACTGGATCCAGTTCCTGCTTTCTACTAGAAATCTGTTATGGTATAAATGACTAATGTGACTTGAACAAGTGTACTAATGAGCTTGGCATGCCTATATGGATATATTGAGACAATGTAAGCATGTTTTCTTGTACTAGCATACATGATTAACAAAAAGAGTATGGTTTTCGAGATAAACTTAGTATTCTAAAAACAAACTTTGAAGTAATACTTGTTCTACAAGTTCTGAACTTAGTGATTCATACACATGATTGATTTCAAATATAAAGGAGCATGATATAGTGTTTATAGTGTCCTTGTTCATGACCAAACTTGTTAGACCTTGTGTTAGAGAAGTTATTAAGAAAAAGCTTGTTATGTTAAAGCTAATATGCATGAATACTACATGATATACACGCTAATCTTGTGAAAGTGTTAATATGACTTGACTACATACGATAAGAGCTTTGAAGTTGACTTGTATGTGTTAAATTGCGTTGTTCAAGTTTAAAATGGATTCAAAAGTAAACTTGAATATGTTTTCAAACCAAGTACATTAAGTATGAGTAGTTAAGTTCTTAGAATGTAAAAGGACATGTTTACATTCATTATGTCTCTAAGCATGACTCTTATATGTTTGATATAACGATAGTAAACCAAGCATGAGTATAGGTATGTTTTAAAGTAATAAACAATACTAGTTATGAATAAATAATATGAACACTATAAGCATATACATTAATAGATTATGTGACATCTATGTAAACATATAGCTAAGTTATAAAGCGTGATAACCACATGATTTTTCTATCCCTTAATACTATGTAAAATGTAGGTTAAAATTATGATAATGAACTCAAGAATGATTATATGCTACGATGTTACTTGGACCCGATTTTGACGGTTAACTTAGGGGAATGCCATAACTTGCTAAAATGAAATATATTTTAGTATTGCTTGTAGTCTTATGTGATATTAATAATATGCGAGTATGTTTGCTAATTGTGGTAGTCTCACATGATAGTAATGATGTATGAATATGATCAACTTGAGAAAAGAGGAAGTTAAGGATAGAAATTATATTCTATATAACTGTGTAGCTAGGTTAAAACTTAGCTTATGTGTTGATCGTATATTCAAAGATAAAATGTGAAGTTAAATTATATGACTAATGAATATCATATATATACGTAATTATATTACGATAGGAATCCGAAAGTGTTGGCTAGCTTTACGTGAGTAAACTACGTATAAGGCAAGTATCCTAAACCCTTGCATTACTTTATTCAACGGATATCATAAGCGAGTATCTAAACCTTATCTCTTTGGATACAAGTATTCTATCTTTGTATATTGCGAACTAGTTTCCTACTTAATCGTTTGAATTGAATTAGCATACTTGAACTCTTATTTCATTAAAGCTATTATTAATGTTGAACTTAGTATTGTTCTTGAATATTGTGAAAGTGTCTATGCCATTTGATTCGGCTAGACTTATATTATTGAAAAGCGACCCAAACTAATTGATTGGTGCGGGATCTTGTATTTGACTGAGAAGAACAACCTTCTTTGAAGGGAATATATAATTGTCGGAGAACCGACGTGCACACTTGAGTATGATTGATTGTTATGCATAACGATGGTGCTTTAGGCTGATCACCTGTTGTACCTGTTTTGTTGGATTTTCAATTTATTACTGTTAATTCTAGTAGAAGTTCATAGTCCTTAGCGACTGCTCAGTATTCAGTAATCTTGAAATCTTGAACTGATTTGTTATTGAATCACATTGATATTATTTTGTCCTTAGCGACTATTATTGAAAACTATTGATATTCTTGTTATCCTTGAACTATCAAACTTTGATATACCCTTTCGAGAATTAAGAATTATATCACTTACCCTTATTGTATATTACTTGCTGAGAAATTTGTGCTCATTCTTGCTTTCCCTAAAACATTTCAGTTAAGGCAGAGCAGGGCGAACCTTCGGGCGTTGATAAGGCAAGGGCAAGGCTACCAACTAGCTTGTCTCTTTTATGTTTAAATATTTTAATATTATATTAAGATGATGTAGTAAGACTGAATTTGATTATGTTTAAGCTTAAGTTAGATTATGTAATAAGTCGTTAATTGATATTATTATGTAATCTATTAAGTACTGTAGGTTGCGAGACTTGGGGGAATAATTATAATAAATTATTGTAAATTATTCTAGAATAGATTTTTCGCTGTGATTGTGTGATATTTAGTTATTATTATTGTGATGTATTACCATGAGCACGTAATGAACCGAATTCGAGAGACCAAGTGGCGGTCACGAATTTGGGGGCGTCACATGTTGGTATCAAAGCTGTAGTTATAAACCTTAGGAACGAGTATCCTTAGACTATAACTTAGGCAAACTTAGAAGTTGGAAAGGAGATGAAACTCACATAGAGTTTTCCCTAGAGCGAGACTTAGCGTGTTATGAAATGTAACTTCATTCTATACAATGAACTTATGTTTTATTTAACATTCTAATGGAGTTGCTATTTGTTTGTCTTGTGTTTTGATTGTAGGATGACAAACACAGGTGTACCTAGTAGAGTGGTTGAGGAGGAGCCCAGGGATATACATGTAGTATACGAGGCACCTCTAGAGGCTACACCAGTGCAGGCTGTTGCACCGTTCGAGTCTGACGACGAGGACGAGATTGAGATAGAGTCTGATCCAGAGGAGGAGCCGATGGAGGACGAGCCGATGGAGGATGAGCCAGTGGAGGACTCTGATGAGGCTACTATTGTAATACCCGATAATTTCCTAATATTATTAAATAAATATATCAATGGAAATGAGAATTTATTTGAATATAAACGATTTTGTGTTATGAGAATGATTAATTCAATTATATTAAATTGAATAATTATAATAATTGGGAAATTTATGGAGTTTGCGATAAACTCGTTGGGAGCCTTGTGTGGCACACTGACGTAATATAAGAATGATTATATTAATTTAAGCGAACAATTAATCTATATTAATTGTTAATCGTAGAATATTAATTAATTGTCATCGTAGAATAATTGTTATAGAATATTAATGGTGATTAATTAATAATATGTGATTATTATTATTGCAAGAAAATGATAATAATAATGAACAACGTGTCTATAATATAATAAGATTTATATTCATTTAATGTGATATTTAATCATATAAGTGTTAATCAATTATTATGAAAATGGATTAATTAATACTATCGTTAATTAATCAATGAGATAAATAATTTATTTATTTGACAAATAAGTGAGTTATTAATATAATAAGATTATATTAATTGATATGTGCAAATATGCAATACTTGAATATATAAAGTATATGGAATACAACTATATTATATAGTGTAGAGAGACACTTAAGTGTGACCATGCATATATGTATAAACTCTATAGTAAAGTTTATTAAGTTGTAAAAGTTATATGAAATGTGTATGTGACAAATGTATGTGAAGTGTATATTAAAATGATATATCATGAATATATTGAAATCACTTGTTGATTGTAGAATTTAATGAAGGAAATAATGTAATGTGAGAATGCCTGAGAAAATTATACCAGTATGATAAAAATGTACATGGATTATATGTGTGCAAATTACATTTACTACATTGCCATGTTACCTATTCATTGAATTAATATTGGTACATTTCATGATGACTTAAAGTACACATAATATAAGTATATGATATGTGTGTAACATGTAGTTCATTTGCAAATGTTGAGCTTAGTGTGCTTTGTCCCATATTGTTAGGCACAACCCTTGTACATGTGAACACCCATCAAAGCCTAAGCCTATTACTTGCATAAATCAATCCTCAACATTCTAGCAAATCATGATATGGGGAATGGGCACAACAGTGTTCTTCAACTACTAAATACCAACTCTCCCATAACCACCATGCAATCCTCTCTTCCGTTAGTTCAAAATGATGAGCAAAGCTATGGACTGAATAATGAATTCTCTATAAATAAGCTCTCCTCCTTCTTCATTTCTTTTGCTGGGATTTTACTGATAAGTGAGCATTGATTGAGAGCATATATAATATCAGTCTAGAGTTGTAAGAATTGAATAGCAACAAGTTCCTTATATGGATAGCAGAGGTATAATTCCATTCCCTGTCTTCATTTTCAAACTCTGTCAAAAAAAATCAAATTCTTGATTCTTGTTGTAATTCATCCCAATTTGGATTGGGATATGTTTCTTAGTTGCTATATGGCTTATATACATGTTTGAACTGGATTATAGTTGCTTAAAAACTATTTTCGTGAAGTCATTTCGTGAGTTGGGCTAGAGACTGCCGTGGCTGCCTGCTGTCTGGTGCGAACCAGTAGTGGCACAGCTGCGCAGGTTTTAGCCTGGGATGCGGCGCAGCTGCGTCGGCACCCTGCTGTAGTTTTCTGCATCCTGCTGCTATCTGTTGAGTCATGGCTTGCTCGTATAGGTTTAAACAAGCTTGGTGTCTGGTTAAACATGTATAGTGATATACCTAGACCTAGTATGAGCATATATTGCTATGTTTGCATGTAAAGTATATGAAACGACATATAATTGTGAAAATAAACTAAAGTTTCATGAACGGACGTTAAACATATATGACGCATGTTAGTATTCTGACTTTCGAGACATATTAGTATGATCTAGACAAGCATGAAAACTGGTTTCACCCATATATATATATATGTTACTTGAGATGACATGCATGTTCATAGCTATGCTGGTATACATTATTGATGAAAAGACTTGAAGTTTAAAATTTAACTTATAGTCCTTAAAGTGAACTTTGGTATGTATGTATCATATTGATGTTCTGACCTCTTAAGCATGATTATATGGCTTAGTTATGCATGAAGTGATAGCCTAACATGTTGAGATTACACTAATATACATGATTTACTTTTAAAACGATTTCAAAGGTTAAACTTGAAAGTTCTGGAAAACTAAAGTTGCATGAATCGAAGTCATAGTGTTCTGATATTTTGAACATGCATGAGGGTGCTCTTAACCTCACTAAGATGTCATACATATACACACACTTGTTAGATACAATGCAAGGTAACCACGTATGAGTTTAAGCATGTTTTCAAAACCAATAACGATACTAGTTATGCATATATGACATTGAAACATGTGAGCATGCTTATTAACGAAATATATGACCACCTTATATGTTTAAGTGACAAGCATGATAACTTATGTGAATTCATGGCGTTGTAAGGCCTTAAATTATTTAAGATGTTAATCTTGAACCATGTTATGAAAGATTGAACTTAGAAGGACTATGAAAGCATGCAATACTCTTAAATATATGTATATTCTGTATGTTGATAAATACTTACGAGATGGACAGGAGCAGCTAAGCAAAAGCTCAACCCTGGTCTGGCCAGGGGACAGCGCAGCTGCGCCGTCTGTAGGCCTAACCAGGGCGCAGCTGCGCCAGTCTATTTTCTTGATTGGTGCAGTCTGCTTGTTTCTGGTTGTGTTAGTTAACATATGAATGTTGCATAAACTGTTAAACTTGGTCAGATCTCTATTAGTATGTGTTTACAAGTGTTGGTAGTAAAGCATGATGATATTTATTTTATAAACGAAACTCCATGAATAAGAAAGGCATAATCAATATAGTGTTATATTGCCATACATGATATAACTATATTACTTGATTGCATAAACCGATTTCGTGCTACGAGCATACAAGTACGCAATGACGTATGTATAAAGTTATAAGACCAAGTTAGAACCATGTGTGTATATTTAAATTGAGTAACAAGCTTATGTACCGAGTATGTTAACTAATGAAAATCCTATACATGTAATACATTATAAATAGGATTCGAAAGTGTTGGCTAGCTTTACGTGAGTAAACTACGCATAAGGCAAGTATCCTAACCGACGCATTTACTTTATGCAAGGAAATCTATGATTGTGCAAGTATCCTAAACCCTTGCATTATTTTATTCAACGGATATCGTAAGCGAGTATCTAAACCTTATCTCTTTGGATACAAGTATTCTATCTTTGTATATTGCGAACTAGTTTCCTACTTAATTGTTTGAATTGAATTAGCATACTTGAACTCTTATTTCATTAAAGCTATTATTCATGTTGAACTTAGTATTATTCTTGAATATTGTGAAAGTGTCTATGCCATTTGATTCGGCTAGACTTATGTTATTGAAAAATGACCCAAACTAATTGATTGTTGCGGGATCATGTATTTGACTGAGAAGAACAACCTTCTTTGAAGGGAATATATAATTGTCGGAGAACCGACGTGCACACTTGAGTATGATTGATTGTTATGCATAACGATGGTGCTTTAGGCTGATCACCTGTTGTACTTATTTTTGTTGGATTTTCAGTTTATTACTTTTAATTCTAGTAGAAGTTCATAGTCCTTAGAGACTGCTCAGTATTCAGTTATCTTGAAATCTTGAATTGATTTGTTATTGAATCACATTGATATTATTCTGTCCTTAGCGACTATTATTGAAAACTGTTGATATTCTTGTTATCCTTGAACTATCAAACTTTGTTATACCCTTTCAAAAATTAAGGATTATATCACTTACCCTTATTGTATATTACTTGTTGGGCAATTTGTGCTCATTCTTGCTTTCCCTAAAATATTTCAGTTAAGGCAGAGCAGGGCGAACCTTCGAGCGTTGATAAGGGCAAGGGCAAGGCTACCAACTAGCTTGTCTCTTTTATGTTTTTAAATATTTTATTGTTGTATTAAGATGATGTTGTAAGACTGGTTTTGATTATGTTTAAGCTTAAGATAAGTTATGTAATAAGTCGTTAATTGATATTATTATGTAATCTATTAAGTACTGTAGGTTGCGAGACTTGGGGGAATAATTATAATAAATCATTGTAAATTATTCTAGAATAGATTTTCCGCTGTGATGTGAGTTATTTAGTTATTATTATTGTGATGTATTACCATGAGCACGTGATGAACTGAATTCGAGAGACCAAGTGGCGGTCCTGGAATTTGGGGGCGTCACAACTATGGAGGAACAGATGCTAAGAGAGTACGAGGAGCGTATCTTTGAGTTATGCTGTCGGGTGCAAGAGCTGGAGGCCGAGGCCCATGAGAGAGAGTCTGAGTTCTAGAAGCTGAGGGATGAAGACCATCAGAGGAAGCTGGCCATGCAGGAGTTAGAGGTGGATATCGCTTACTGCAGGGAGGCCGGGATCCAAATGGGAACCTTATTCCACAGGTCGGTGATGAGAAATGTAGATCTGGCAGGAAAGCTGGAAGAAGTAGAACAGCGAGAATTGAGTGAGAAGACTGAGAAAGAGGCACTCCGTACTCAGCTAGAGTTGGAGGTGATGGATAGGATACACTTCGAGGAGAAGTGGGAAGCGGCCAATGAGAGGGCTGACGACCTAAAGGACGAGGTTAGGTGCAAGAAGAGGAAGATGAACAAGATGGGGTATGTGTTCCGTTCAGCTTTTGAGAGGGTGATTGATGGTGTGTACCACTACCCGGTAGAACAGGGACAGACTCTACATACCTTGAGCCGAGAGCTGGTTGCGTATATAGCACAGTTGGAGTACAAAAGCGCAGTGGAGCGCGGGATGATGCGATGAGATTCCCTTAGTTAGTCTAGTAGTAGTTAGTAGCATTTATCTCTATGTGTTGTACATTCTATGTTGTAATCCCGATCTTTTATGTAAGATGTGGGATAATGATGTGAACCCCGTGTTAGCTTTTGTTAGAGGGGTAGTATGGTAGTAGGTTGGTATATTCCCCCGTCTTTTGTGATATTAGGGGATATATGTCATAACATTTATAGTAGTATGCTAGGGAAATCATGTAATGAAACGATTTGGCATATGAATATAAATGGAGTTTATTTCTGAAATGTGTTATAAATTTATTCTTTTAGTATTAAAAGAAATACTTAAGTAATATACTTGAATAATAATAAAATGAAAAATTGTGATACAGATAATGCCGCCCAGACGTAGATTGACTGCACCTGAGGAGTCAGTGAACAATGAGAAGGAACAAGTAGATCCGATTTAGAAACTGGTAGACCTATTAGGAGAGGCATTAAGGGGAAGGAACAATGAACCCGTTCGCCCAAACCCTCAGGTTGTGCCAGTAACAACCTTTAAAGACTTTAAAAGTGTAGGACCCCCGGAGTTCGAGGGAACTACCGACCCAATCGTCGCATAAACGTGGATCAAGGAGATCGAAAAAGCTTTCACTATAGCTAGCGTAGGCAAAGATCATAAGACGGTGTTTGTCACGTACATGATGAGGGGAGAAGTGAACTACTGGTGGGAGGCTAATCAACAAAGAGCTGGAGAAGGGATAATAGCTTGGGATAAGTTTAAGACGCTGTTTTTCAAAAATTACTTCCCAAAAAGCATGAAGAATAGGATGGAGGTGAAATTCCTAGAGTTAAAACAAGGTGAGATGACGGTGGCGCAATACGCGGCTAGGTTTAACTAACTAGCGCGATTTACAGAGCACCAAGTTGGTGATGAAGAGAGAAAGGCTAGACGCTTCGAACAAGGGTTGAAGCCGTGGCTGTTCAATAAGGTATCAGTCCTTCAAATTGATTCCTTTGCAATATTACTGGAAAAGGCAATCATTGCGGAAGGTGGCAGTGAAGGCCTTAAGTCTGTATAACAAGGAGAAGAAAGGAAAGAATACTGGAGGAGAGAACCGTACGGGAGGAAGCAGTTGCGGAGGAAGCAACTTGGGAAAGAGAAAGTGGGAGAACAACAACAACAACAAAAATAACAATAATTAATTAGGGAATTTACGTGGAGGTTTCAAGAAGAGGGCTGAAGGATGCCCAAAGTGTGGGAAAAATCACCAAGGCGAGTGCTGGAAGGGACGTGGCACTTGCTACAACTGCGGACAGGAAGGTCACATCTCGCCCAACTGTCCGAAACCAAAGAAGATCCAAGGGTGTTTTGCTTGCGGCTAAACTGAGCACCGTATTAAGGATTGCCTGAAGAAGGGAAGTGGCGGAAGTGGTAGCCAACAAGGGGGAGGAAACAAACTGATGATCGGTGGACCGGCACAATCCAACCGTCCAACCGCCAGAACCTTTAACATAACCGTCCAGGACGCCGTGGCTGCGAAGGACGTGGTGTCGGTATAATCCTAATCAATGATATAAATGCTTATGTATTATTTGATTCGGGTGCCACCTTTTCTTTTATATCTGAAGAATTTGCTAGTAAACTTAGTACACCCCGAGAACGATTAGAAAATCCTTTGATCATAGAAGTTGCGAATAAGGAAATAATCCCTGTAGAATACGTTTATCGAGATTGTCGCGCAAACATTAGAGAATATGAACTGAGTGTAGACTTGATTCCTATTAGATTGGGAGAATTTGACGTAATACTGGGAATGGATTGGTTGTATAACCATGCTGCGATAATTGACTGTCAGAATAAATGTGTGAACCTTCAGACTCCGAGTAAGTCTAAGGTAGTGTTTTATGGTAGCTCATCGCTTAAGCAATCGTGTTGCGTTACGATGATGCAGGCCAAGAAATTATTAAGAAAAGGGTGTGTAGGTTATCTAGCTTACATCGTTGATACTCGAAAAAAGGGAGTAGAAATTAAAGATATATCTGTAGTTAATGAATTTCTAGATGTGTTTCCGGACGATCTGCCTGGTCTTCCGCTAGACAGAGAAATCGAATTCGTAATAGACTTAGCACCGGGAACGGTACCCATTACGAAAGCTCCATATCGTATGGCGCCAGTAGAAATGAAGGAATTGATGATACAATTGCAAGAGTTGTTGGATAAGGGTTACATTCGACCGAGTGTTTCTCCTTGGGGAGCACCAGTGTTATTCGTTAAGAAGAAGAACGGATCGATGAGACTCTGTATCGATTATCGAGAATTGAACAGAGTAACGATCAAGAACCAATATCCACTACCGAGGATAGACGACCTGTTTGATCAACTGAAGGGAGCAAAGTGTTTCTCAAAAATTGACCTACGAACAGGATATCATCAACTGAAAGTGAGGGATGAGGACATACCAAAGACTGCATTTCGAACCCGTTATGGACACTACGAGTTTTTGGTAATGTCATTTGGATTGACTAATGCTCCGGCAGCATTTATGGACTTGATGAACCGAGTTTTAAAGTCATACTTGGATAAATTTGTAGTGGTTTTTATCGACGACATTTTAATCTACTAGAAGACAGAGGAAGAACACGCCGAACATCTGAAGATTGTCTTGGAGGCACTAAGGAAGGAGAAGATGTATGCGAAATATTTTAAGTGCAAATTTTGGATGGAGAAGGTTCAATTCTTAGGCCATGTGGTGGATCAGAATGGAATCTGAGTAGACCCTGTGAAGGTAGAAGTAGTAAGTAATTGGAACAACCGAGAACACCGACGGAAGTAAGAAATTTTTTAGGGTTAGCCGGGTAGTATCGAAGATTCATCCAAGATTTTTCTAAGATAGCAACCCCGCTGACCAATTTGACTGGAAAGACGGTGAAATTTGTATGGACCGACAAATGTGAAGAGAGTTTTCAGGAGTTGAAGAAGAGCTTGAGCGAAGCACCTGTGTTATCATTACCGGATGATGCGGGAAATTTTGTGGTGTATAGTGATGCATCGCACAAGGGACTTGGTTGTGTGCTCATGCAACACGGCAAGGTTATTGCGTATGCGTCATGACAACTTAAGGATTACGAAAAATGATACCCTACTCACGACTTAAAGTTAGCGGCGGTAGTTTTTGCCTTAAAGATATGGAGGCATTATTTGTACGGAGAGAAACGTGAGATATACACTGACCACAAAAGTCTGAAATATATATTCACACAAAAGGAGTTGAATATGCGTCAGAGGAGGTGGTTAGAATTGATCAAGGATTATGACTGCGATATTCTTTATCACCCGGGAAAGGCAAACGTGGTTGCCGACTCTCTGAGCAGAAAAGGAAGGGAGAAGTTGTTTAATTTGACGACTCAGGAAGAGTTGATAAGAGAGATGGAGAAATTGGAGATAGAAGTGAAAGGACCAGAAAAGTCTGGTGAGAAGTTAATTGTAATGGAAGCTTGTCCGACGTTGTTGGATAGAGTGAAGGAAGCCCAGGAAATGGATGAAGAGTGTGAGAAAATCCGAAATAGGATCCCAGAAAATGAGGAAAAGAAATTTTGAATGGATAAAGACGGTATTTTATGATTTGAAGGAAGAGTGTGGGTACCAGCGATAACCTAGTTGAGGGAAGAGATTTTGCACTAGGCACACAATACGACATATTCCGTTCATCCGGGAGGCACAAAGATGTACCGAGATCTTAGGCAACATTTTTGGTGGCCCAATTTGAAACGGGAAGTCGCAGAGTGCGTCAGTAGATGTTTGACTTGCCAACTGCGTTAAAGCAGAGCATCAACGGCCGAGTGGTTTACTACAACCGTTAGAAATACCATAGTGGAAATGGGAGCATATTACCATGGACTTCGTGGTAGGACTTCCAGTTACACAGAAAGGTTATGATGCTATTTGGGTTATCGTGGATCGACTAACAAAGACCGCACATTTTCTACCAATCAAGATCCGCTATAGTTTGAACCAATTAGCGAGTCTGTACGTAAAGGAGATTGTTTCACGACATGGAGTGCCGGTATCTATTGTCTCTGATCGAGATCCGCGCTTCACGTCAAATTTTTGGAAGCGTTTACAAGAAAGAATGGGAACACAGTTGAGGTTGAGTACGGCTTACCATCCTCAGACAGACGGACAGAGTGAGCGAACAATACAAACGCTGGAGGACATTCTTAGAACTTGCGTGATGGATTTTAAGGGAAATTGGGATGACCACCTACCCTTAGTCGAATTTGCGTATAATAATAGTTACCATGCGAGTATCGGCATGCCACCGTACGAAGCTCTTTACGGGAGAAAGTGCAGAACGCCATTGTGTTGGGACGAAGTCGGGGAGCAACGAATACTCGTACCAGAGCTAGTACAACAAACTGCAGACGTGGTGACAGTGATAAGAGCAAGATTAGTAGCAGCTCAAGACCGCCAGAAAAAGTATGCAGATTTGCATTGGCAGGACCGAGACTATAAAGTCGGCAGTTTTGTTTTCTTGAAGGTATCTCCATGGAAGGGAAAGATCCGTTTCGGCAAGAAAAGAAAATTGAGTCCAAGATTCATAGGACCGTTCGAGAGACTGAAGCGAGTGGGCGAAGTGGCATACAAAGTTGCGTTACCACCCGAATTGGAGCACATCCACAACGTGTTCCACATTTCTGTGTTGCGACCGTACAAGGCCGATTACAAGCACGTGATTTCTTACGAGCCCATTCAAGTGGAGAAGAACTTGGCGTATGAAGAAATTCCTGTCCAGATATTAGATAGGAAAGAACAAACATTGAGAAATAAAATTATTGCTTCTGTAAAAGTACTTTGGCGTAACCACGATGTCGAGGAGGCAACGTGGGAGTTAGAAGATAGGATGATGAGGGATTATCCCCATTTATTTGTGTAACCTTGTAACAATTCCGGGACGGAATTTTTATAAGGAGGGGAGGATGTAATACCCAAGAATTTTCATATATTAATAAATGAATATATTAATGGAAATGAGAATTTATTAGAATATAAATGATTTTGTGTTATGAGAATGATTAATTCAATTATATTAAATTGAATAATTATAATAATTGAGAAATTGATGGAGTTTGCGATAAACTCGTTGATAGCCTTGTGTGGCACAGTGATGAGGATTATTAATGATTATATTAATTAACGAATGAATTGTTAAGTAAACAATTAATCTATATTAATTGTTAATTGCTATTGTAGAATATTAATTAATGGTTATGGAATATTAACTGTGATTGATTGATAATACGTGATTATTATTACAAGAAATATAATAATAATAATGAGTAACATGTCTATTATATTATAAGATTTATATTTATATACTGTGCGTGATAAATGAACAATGGTTGTGAAAAGTTAATAATTTCATTAATTAACGAGGAATGGATTAATTAATATTATTGTTAATTAATCAATAAGATTAGTAATTTATTTAGTTGACATTATGAATAATAAAACAAATAAGTAAAAAAGATTATGTTGACTGTTATGTGCAAGTGTGCAAGTATTAAATATAAAATATATGGGATACCACTCTATTAGACAGTGTAGAGAAACATTTATGTGTGACCATGCAAGTATATTTAAACCATATTGTATGATTGTACATAATGAAACTATATGTTATGAATACATCATGACACCTATTTGACAATAGGTATGTAAGTATACATTAAAATGATATATCATGAATATATTATAATCACTTGTTGATGGTAGAATTTAATAATAAAGAAGATAATATAGTGTGAGAATATCTGAAAAGACTAATGCTGGTAGTAATAAGAATGTACATGGATTATATGATGTGAGTACATAGGTAATCCCTAATTTTTCCTAATAGAGTAATAATTGTACATTAAAACCCATTTTTGGAAAGTATAGGAACTAAATTGAACTAATTAATCACATTGCTAGAAATCTAAGCTCATCAATTACACTCACAGTACATGAACAGTAGCCTAAGGCTAAATTACGTAACTTCCAAGTTGTGATCATTGGCTATGGGAATGGCTGATGGTGGGTGGTTGAGCAACCCACTGTAAACCAATGTGTTCTTCTTCTACACTTTGGTTTCAACTTCCATGTAAAACCTCTAGCCAGTCCACCATTCCTCTATAAATTGGCAACTATGTTACTAAGTTTACGTTGCTGTGTTTTGTCTGATAAAACTCTGAGAATTGAAGTTTGAGTGTTTGTTGTTCAAAGAAGAGTTTAACAATCTCAGAAAGTTAGAAGCTAAGCAAACTAAGTTTCAAGAGGTATAAATCTAAATTCCATATTCTTCATTCTTATTCACTGTCAAAGTTTCAAATCTTGATCATATTGAATTGGGTTGTAATTGGGGTATAGAACAATTGTTTAGTTGTTATAATAAACTTATAAGCATGTTGGAATACAATGTGATTATTTTCATGAATAAATTTTATGAATTGGGTTGCTGTCTGCCAAAGCAGGAGCTTCCAGCTCTATATAGGTAACGGCGCAGCTGCGCCCTGGTTATACTAGGGTGCTGCGCAGCTGCGCCAATGCTAGACTTATGTTTTGCTGGCCAAGGCCCTGCGCAGCTGCGCCAGTTTTGAACTGGGACGCTGCGCAGCTGCGCCGGCTACTGGATCCAGTTCCTACTTTCTACTAGAAATCTGTTATGGTATAAATGACTAATATGACTTGACCAAGTGTACTAATGAGCTTGGCATGCCTATATGGATATATTGAGACAATGTAAGCATGTTTTCTTGTACTAGCATACATGATTAACAAAAAGAGTATGGTTTCCGAAATAAACTTAGTATTCTAAAAACAAACTTTGAAGTAATACTTGTTCTACAAGTTCTGAACTTAGTGATTCATACACATGATTGATTTCAAATATAAAGGAGCATGATATAGTGTTTATAGTGTCCTTATTCATGACCAAACTTGTTAGACCTTGTGTTAGAGAAGTTATTAAGAAAAAGCTTGTTATGTTAAAGCTAATATGCATGAATACTACATGATATACACGCTAATCTTGCGAAAGTGTTAATATGACTTGACTACATACGATAAGAGCTTTGAAGTTAACTTGTATGTGTTAAATTGCGTTGTTCAAGTTTAAAATGGATTCAAAAGCAAACTTGAATATGTTTTCGAACCAAGTACATTAAGTATGAGTAGTTAAGTTCTTAGAATGTAAAAGGACATGTTTACATTCATTATGTCTCTAAGCATGACTCTTATATGTTTGATATAACTGTAGTAAACCAAGCATGAGTATAGGTATGTTTTAAAGTAATAAACAATACTAGTTATGAATAAATAATGTGAACACTATAAGCATATGTATTAATAGATTATGTGACATCTATGTAAACATATAGCCAAGTTATAAAGCGTGATAACCACATAGTTTTTCTATCCCTTAATACCATGTAAAATGTAAGTTAAAATTATGATAATGAACTCAAGAATGATTATATGCTACGATGTTACTTGGACTCGATTTTGACGGTTAACTTAGGGGAATGCCATAACTTGCTAAAATAAAATATATTTTAGTATTGCTTGTAGTCTTATGTGATATTAATAATATGCGAGTATGTTTGCTAATTGTGGTAGTCTCACATGATAGTAATGATGTATGAATATGATCAACTTGAGAAAAGAGGAAGTTAAGGATAGAAATTATATTCTATATAACTGTGTAGCTAGGTTAAAACTTAGCTTATGTGTTGATCGTATATTCGAAGATAAAATGTGAAGTTAGATTATATGACTAATGAATATCATATATATATGTAATTGTATTACGATAGGAATCCGAAAGTGTTGGCTAGCTTTACGTGAGTAAACTACGCATAAGGCAAGTATCCTAAACCCTTGCATTACTTTATTCAACGGATATCGTAAGCGAGTATCTAAACCTTATCTCTTTGGATACAAGTATTCTATCTTTGTATATTGCGAACTAGTTTCCTACTTAATCGTTTGAATTGAATTAGCATACTTGAACTCTTATTTCATTAAAGCTATTATTCATGTTGAACTTAGTATTGTTCTTGAATATTGTGAAAGTGTCTATGCCATTTGATTCGGCTAGACTTATATTATTGAAAAGCGACCCAAACTAATTGATTGGTGCTAAATCTTGTATTTGACTGAGAAGAACAACCTTTTTTGAAGGGAATATATAATTGTCGGAGAACCGACGTGCACACTTGAGTATGATTGATTGTTATGCATAACGATGGTACTTTAGGCTGATCACCTGTTGTACTTGTTTTTGTTGGATTTTCAGTTTATTACTGTTAATTCTAGTAGAAGTTCATAGTCCTTAGCGACTGCTCAGTATTCAGTTATCTTGAAATCTTGAACTGATTTTTTATTGAATCACATTGATATTATTTTGTCCTTAGCGACTATTATTGAAAATTGTTGATATTCTTGTTATCCTTGAACTATCAAACTTTGATATACCCTTTCGAGAATTAAGAATTATATCACTTACCCTTATTGTATATTACTTGCTGGGCAATTTGTGCTCATTCTTGCTTTCCCTAAAATATTTCAGTTAAGGCAGAGCAAGGCGAACCTTCGAGCGTTGATAAGGGCAAGGGCAAGGCTACCAACTAGCTTGTCTCTTTTATGTTTAAATATTTTAATATTGTATTAAGATGATGTAGTAAGACTGGATTTGATTATGTTTAAGCTTAAGTTAGATTATGTAATAAGTCGTTAATTGATATTATTATGTAATCTATTAAGTACTGTAGGTTGCGAGACTTGGGGGAATAATTATAATAAATCATTGTAAATTATTCTAGAATAGATTTTCTGCTGTGATTGTGTGATATTTAGTTATTATTTTTGTGATGTATTACCATGAGCACGTGATGAACCGAATTCGAGAGACCAAGTGGCGGTCACAAATTTGGGGGCGTCACAGACTTCGCAAGAGTTTATGATTAGCTTACCCGTGATCACCTCGTTCGGGTTCCTCACGTTTTGGGCAGTCACGACAAATGCTCTTCTAGGAACCACCAACTTTGACTTGTGCGAGATAGCCTTTGGAGTAACCATCCCCGCTGGACTTGGTTTCACTACCGGACACTCTCTAGCTATGTGTCCTTCCTTTCCACAGTTATAACATACCTTGAATTATTGTTGGCTGTTTGGACTGATGTGTCCCTCTTGCCCGCATTTATAGCATACGACCGGTGGTCATTCTCCTCCCCTAGAAACAGTTGATGATGGTGCTAGTGTCGACGTCTTCACGTTCTCATTGTTGTACCTTCTCTTCTTTAAATCTCCCCCCGACTCACTTCTTCTATTATCATGGACACGATTACCACCGGAGTGGTTACCGCTTCTGTCATGATACTTTTCTCCCCGCTGGTTGTCATTATTCCAATGACTGCTGCCACCGGTACGACATTGGTTGTTCCTTGGTTGAACATAATCATTATCATGTTCTAATAATTGGGCCCTGTTCACCACATCTGAATACAAACAAAGTTTGTGAGAAATGAGCTATTGACGAATTTCGGGTTTCAAACCTCTCAGAAACATCCGCGTCATACGTTCCTCATTATCCACCAAATGAGATGCGAACCGGGATAACTCCGCGAACTTAGCCTCGTACTGGGACACGGTCATGTTGTTCTGTTCCAGTTTGATAAACTCTACCTCCTTCATATGACGAATACTTTCTGGAAAGTACTTGTCACTGAACAGTTTCTGGAACTCCTCCCAAGACATCTTGAGTGCGGCAGGCTGGGTACGCTTTACAAATTCCCACCAGTAATCTGCCTCTCCACGAAACATAAACGTGGCGAATGGAACCTTCTGTTCCTCCGTGCATCCCATGACTTCAAATATCTTGGTAATTTGCTTATCCCACATTTTCGCCTTGATTGGATCTGGCTTTCCCTGAAATTCTGGTGGTCCCAACTCCTTGAACTGCTTGGCAATGACAAGCCGCAAGTTGTTATTATTTCCACCTGTATTATGAACACGAGTCTCCCTCATCTGGTTTTGCATGAACTACAAAAAGCTTCTAAACATCCCATCATTCATCGTCTGATCGGTGGTGTTGTTTACAGGAGGAATATTGCCTTCCTGTTGCACGTTTTCCTGGTTGGTGATTAAAGGTGTCTCAACGGTCTCATTCACTCTATTGTTTAGATTTTCAGATGCCATTCTTAAATACTGCCATAAAACAATGGTTAATTAAATAAATTGACATATCATATATTAACCCTATGTTCCGACCGACGAATTAAATAACAAATAAGCTTAGGTAGGACACACTAGCGAAAGTTTTACTCGTCTCTCCCCTCCTAGTTCTATTCCCAGATCTCCGCCAGAGATCATATCCCTATGCTCTGATACCAACTGTGACGCCCCCAAAATAGGTTCAATACTCAACCCATTCTGAGTCGCCAAATACATGGTATAGAATCTAAATACAATCTTTTATAACATACGGTCGTGCAAAAACACGACCACACAAACTATGAGCTTCAATACAAATCGTATATAATACGAAATAAAAACACTCAAATTCATTCCTTATTCATTACAATTATTGTCCCACTATTTTATAGAATAGTGAGGACTTCTGCAGATCTAAATCTGATCATCACACTGTTCTCCGACTAGTCCCCGCGATATTCTCATTTTCAGAAGAGAACAATAGAAGAAAAGGGTGAGCTCAACTAGCCCAGTAAAGAATATCATGACTAAGATAATGAAAAACAAATTATCGTTAGCCTTAAATAAATCAAATAAAATATTATGGGCAACAAGTTTTAGATCAATATTCGCAGCGGAAATAACAATTCATTAGAAGAGTTAAGTAGAGAATGATGTCTACTATCTTCTTTGATTTAAAAGTCCATCATCAATATTTTATCCCTATAACATCAATCAATATACATCTCGAATCAAATATTCATCTTTTGCACTACGGGCCAAAGATATTCATTTGTATCACCAGTTGGTCATGTTCATCTCAACACCTGTCCATCTTTGCACTACGGGCCAAAGATATTCATCAGGTAATCATTCATCTTTGCACTATAGACCAAAGATATTCATCAAGTAAGCATTCATCTTAGCACTACAGGCCAAAGATATTCAGTTATATCACCATTTAGGACTGAGGATGATGTAAAACAATACGAATAACGAATCCAGTGAAATAAAAGACAAATATTAGAGAATTTATCCAGAGTTCAAGAATGAAGATCAAAACCTGGATCCAATCAAAGATAAAAAAAATATTTTATTTTATTATCGTGAATAGTATCCCGTGAATAGTATCCCATGAATAGTAACTCATGAATAGTAACTCATGAATAGTAACTCGATATGAAAAGATAAAAAATTCACGAGAAAGTTTAGAAAATTATTTCGGTGAAATGATACTAGATAAAACGCAAAACTCAAAGAATTTTGATTATTTCAGGAATTATAGAAGCAATACTTATCGTAGTAAGTTTAAATTTAGGAATATGAAATGAAATATTATCACTTTCATAATATGGAATATGAAAGAAAATAATATTCATTATGAACATTAAAAGAAAATAACATCATTTACTAGAAAAATAACATCATTTACCTTAACGGGAGAGTAGTTTTGACTGGAATATCGGATATTATGCTGACAAAAACTTGTACTGTTATCAACACTCAAAGTATCTTTATACTCACAAGAAATACGCTCGATATTATAGAGAATTTTTTTTGATTCTGGTGTGATTTTTATTTCTAACTAAGCACCCTATTTATAGAAAATGAGTAGCACACCATGGTTGACAAATCCCTCCGCGGTGGCTTCTCAGCCCACCAACTAAGAAATCAAGTATCACTCCTCATTTGAAATAATCAACATTTTATTCCACAAAAGACAAGTGTAAGACCCGAACTTTTATGAATAAAAAATTAAATTTTCTCCATATATTATTTTGAAATAGTCAGGGGTTAATTTGATAATGTGGAATGTTATGGGTAAAATGCGCAAATATTTTAAATAAGCAAGTGGTTATAAAATATTCATTGTTGTCGGGGAATATTCGTTTGGTTGTGGAATATTCTTGCTGTCGGTGAATATTCGTACGAGGGCGCAGCCATTTGTGGGCCCCATAACGAAAAACTGTCGGATGAAGAAAACGACACGAATGAGTTTTTATAAATAACGGCGTAGTTGTTACCGTTAACACTGCTGGAATACCTGGGGGGGTAAAGTAAAGTAATACGCGTTGTTGCACAGTAGCACACGGTATTGCACAGTATTTTTATATTATTGTTAATTCAATAATTGTCACTGCACAGTATTTTCAATTATCAGATCAATAATTCATATTATTTGAATAATATTATTAGATAACATTATTGGCAATGTCTAAGGAAGTTCTGACTAGAAGAAGTTATTTAATTGCGCGCCAGTAAGGAGAAATCCTTATTGGAAAGCCCCCTCTTTCCTAGGAACGACCTGGTTGTCAATATTGTAGTTCTCTAATATTATTTGTGAAAAATTAATTATTAATTTATATGATAAAAAAATATTTATTTTTGTGGATATAAAAAAAGAAATTAGTGTTGAGGTATTTTTATCAGTATTTTGGTATGGAAAATCATCCGTTTGTGGATTTCGGACAATTGATGTTTGGAATTTGGAAAAACTTTCTTCTATAAAGTTGTAGAGAATTAAATTTTCTATGGAAAGAATATAAGATTTGTATTTTTCTGATAAAAAGGTTATTTTTCATGAATTATAGAAGTTCTAGAATTTTGGGTCAGAAGTGATTTTTGGGGTTAAAAATATTTTTTTTAAAAAAAACATTTTTTTTAATGGGAGGTGGGCCCCACTGGTGGCTGATGGATTTTAGTCAAGAGGTGGGCGTGAAAAAAAATTAAATATTATTTAATTAAATTTTCTGCTTTGGCGTTCTAAGCATTTTCCTATAAATAGGGTGCTGAATTAGAATTTGAAAATCACACTAGAATCAGAAGTTTTCTCTCTATAATATCGAGCGTATTTTTGTGAGTATTTAGATACTTTGAGTGTTGCTATTCAGTGCAAGTTTTCTTCAGCATTATACCTGAAATTCCAGTTAGAAGTACTGTTCTTTTGAGGTAAGGGATGTTATTTTCCTTCGTAAATGATGTTATTCTTTTCAATATCATTATACCAAAATATTGGCATGAATTTTATTGTGAAATTCTTACTTTTTTCTTCGGGATTACTATTCACGTATACGACACTATTCACGTATACGGCACTATTCACAAATACAGTACTATTCACGAAAAAATTATATTTTCTTCTAATTGCCCATATTGGCTATTATGGGTCCTATCTTTGATTGGATCCAAGTTTTGAACTTCATTATTAAATTTTGCTCCACAAATGATTATTATGGAGTATCTTTGAACTTGGATAAACTGATTTACGAATCCTTAATTTTTGTTCTTTATTTCGCTGGATTCGTTCTTTAAAATATTTTTCATCATCCTCAGTCCTAAATAATGTTATAACTGCATATCTTTGGCCTATAGTGCAAAGATGAATGATTATTTGATGAATATCTTTGGCCTGTAGTGCAAAGATGAATGATTACCTGATGAATATCTTTGGCCCGTAGTGCAAAGATAAATATTTGATTCAGGATGTATATTGATTGATATTACAGGAATAAAATATTAATGATGGACTTTTAAATCATAGAAGATAGTAGACTTCATTCTCTACGTAACTCTTCTAATGAATTGATATTTTCACTGCAGTTGTTGATCTAAAACTTGTTGTCCATAATATTTTATCTGATTTGTTGAAGACTAACGATAAATTATTCTTTATTATCTTAGTTATAATATTCTTTACTGGGCTAGTTGAGCTCACCCTTTTCATCTATTGTCCTCTTCAGGAAATGAGAATGTCGCAGAAACTAGTCGGGGGACAGAGTGATGGTCCGAGTTAGAGCAGTAGTAGTCCTCACTATTTCTAATAAATAGTGTGATAATAATTGTAATGAGGACTTAGTTTGAATGTTAATATTTTTTATATATTTGTATTGACACTCACAGTTGTGTGGTCGTATTTTGCACGACCGTGTGATATAAAAGATTGTATTTAAATTCTGTACCATGTATTTGGTGACTCAGAATGGGTTGGGTTAACTGGACCTATTCTGGGGCGTCATAGTTGGTATTAAAGCTTAGGGATATGGTCTCTGGCGGAGGTCGGGGAATAGAACTAGGAGGGGAGAGACGAATAAATCCTTCGCTAGTGTATCCTACCTAAGCTTATTTAATATTTAATTGGTCAGTCGAAGCATAGGGTTAGCATGTGATATGTTAATTTATTTAATTGACCCTTGTTTTATGGCAGTATTTGAGAATGGCAGCTGAGAATGTTAACAATGAAGTGAATGAGACCGTGGAGACACCTTTAATCACCAACCAGAAGAACGTGCAACAGGAAGGCAATGTTCATCCTGAAAATAACACTGATCAGACGATAAAAGATGAGATGTTTAGAAGCTTTTTGCAATTCATGCAAAATCAGACGAGGGAGACTCGTGTGCAAAATACAGGTGGAGATAATAGCAACTCGCGGCTTGTCACTGCCAAGCAGTTCAAAGAGTTGGGACCACCAGAATTTTTGGGAAAGCCGGATCCGATCAAGGCGGAAACGTGGATTAGACAAATTACCAAGATATTTGATGTCTTGGGATGCACAGAGGAACAAAAGGTTCCATTCGCCACCTTTATGTTCCATGGAGAGGCAGACTACTGGTGGGAATCTGTGAAGCGTACCCAGACTGCCGCACTCAAGATGTCTTAAGAAGCGTTCCAGAAACTGTTCAATGATAAGTACTATTTTGAAAGTATTCATCATATGAAGGAGGTAGAGTTTATCAGACTGAACAAAACAACATGACTGTGTCCCAGTACGAGGCTAAGTTTGCAGAGTTGTCCAGGTTTGCACCTCATTTGGTGGAGAATGAGGAACGTATGACGCGGATGTTTCTGAGAGGTTTGAAACCCGAAATACTTCAATACCTCATTTCTCACAAATTTTCTTTATATTTAGATGTAGTAAACAGGGCTCAGTTATTAGAACGAGATAATGAATATGTTCAACCAAGGGACCACAACCAGGGTCATACCGGTGGCAGCAGTCATAGGAGCAATGACAACCAGCGGGGAGGAAAGTATCATTACAGAAGCGGTAACCACTCTGGTGGTAATCGCGGCCATGATAGTAGAAAAAGCGAATCGGGAGGAGATTTCAAGAAGAGAAGGTACAACAATGAGAACGTGAAGATGTCGACATCAACACCAGCATCAACTATTTCTAGGGGAGGAGAACGACCACCAGTTGTATGCTATAAATGCGGGAAAGAGGGACACATCAGCCCAAAATGCCCATAATAATTCAAGGCATGCTATAACTGTGGAAAAGAAGGACATATAGCTCGAGATTGTCCTGTAGCGAAACCAAGTCCAGCGGGGGTGGTGATTCCAAAGGCGGTTTCGGACAAGTCAAAGTCAGTGGTTCCTGGAAGAGCGTTTATTGTGACAGCCCAAAATGTGAGAAACCCATACGAGGTGATTACGGGTAAGCTAATCATAAACTCTTGCAAAGTTTACACTTTGTTAGATACCGGTGCTACCCATTCTTTTATTTCACCTGCTTGTTCTCAACGATTAAATTTGACACCTGAGAAATTAGACTTTGACTTATCTGTTGAAACTCCGTTGGGTGAAACTTTCGTTACATCTACAGTTTACAAATCTTGCTTGATTCAGATTGGTACCCTTACCCTACCTGTTGCTCTTATATCTTTGAAAATACTTGCATTTGACGTGATTTTAGGAATTGACTGGTTAACCACTTACCATGCCACAATTGATTATTTTCGTAAGGTTGTTAGTTTTTATATTCCTAACCAACCTGTTGTGCGAATTCAAACCACCAAACCACTAAAATCTGTTAATGTCATTTCAAGTCACAAAGCTATTCGTTTATTAAAAAATGGATGTCAAGCTTTCTTAGCTCATGTCACTGATCTAAACCAGAATACGTCAGATTTGAATAATATTTCTGTTGTTAATGAGTTTCCTGATATATTTCCCGAAGAACTTCCCGGTCTACCCCCAGAACGTGAAGTTGAATTCTTTATTGACCTTGAGCCCGGTACAAAACCCATTTCTAAAACCCCATATCGAATGACTCCTATTAAACTCCAGGAATTAAAGGTCCAATTACAGGAGTTGTTAGACATCGGTTTCATTCGTTCTAGTACGTCTCCTTGGTGTGCTCCTGTTTTATTCGTAAAGAAGAAAGACGGGAGTATGCGACTTTGTATTGATTATCGGAAGTTGAACCATGTCACCATCAAGAATAGGTATCCGCCTAGTATTGATGACCTGTTCGACCAGTTGCAAGGAGCATAATTCTTTTCAAAGATCGATCTTCGTTCTGGATATCATCAGCTGAAGATTAAAACTGAGGATATTCCGAAGACTGCCTTCAGAACTCGGTATGGGCATTATGAGTTCTTAGTCATGTCTTTTGGATTGACTAATGCTCCTGCTGCTTTCATGGATATGATGAACCGTGTATTCAAGGAATATTTGGATCAGTTCGTGGTTGTCTTTCTTGATGACATCCTCATCTATTCCAAAAGCCGTGAAGATCATGAGCACCACTTGAAGCTGGTACTTCAAAGACTTCGTGAAAACAAGTTATATGCTAAGTTGAAGAAATACGAGTTCTGGCTTGAGGAAGTAGCATTCCTTGGGCACGTGGTATCGAAATATGGAGTATCTGTTGACCCGGCGAAGATTGAAGCAATACAAAGTTGGGATCAACCAAAGTCGACGACCGAAGTACGTAGCTTTCTGGGCTTAGCTGGTTATTATCGGAGGTTCGTGGAGGGATTCTCTCGAATCGCTACTCCATTAACTCAGCTGACTCGGAAAGATATAAAATTCGTTTGGAGAGAGGAATGCAAGAAGAGCTTCCAAGAGCTCAAGAGGAGACTTATCTCTGCACCTGTTCTGACAATACCATCTGGTTCGGATGGATTTGTTATCTACAGCGATGCTTCGGGCAAAGGGTTAGGATGTGTTCTCATTCAACATGGGAAAGTCATAGCCTATGCCTCGCGACAACTCAAGGAATATGAGAGAAATTATCCTACTCATGATCTAGAGTTGGCAGCAATCATTTTCGCGTTGAAGATCTAGAGACACTACCTGTACGGGGAGAAAGTGGAGATTTAAACGGATCATAGGAGCCTTAAATATTTCTTCACTCAAAAGGAACTCAACATACGGCAACGACGTTGGCTTGAGCTATTGAAAGATTACGATCATACCATCCAATACCATCCGAGAAAAGCGAATGTGATAGCTGACGCGTTGAGTAGAATATCATATACGGGAACGAGTGCGATGATGTCCACACAAAGGCCTATTCTGTGTGAATTACAAAAGATGGAGATAGAGTTCAAGACTCCGGGGACCCACATGATGATATCAAGTATACGCGTAGAACCAGCTTTAATTGATAAAGTTAAAGCTGCTCAAGCTACAAACCCGAAACTGATGAAAATGAAGAAGAAGGTGCAAGAAGGTGCGGTTACAGAAGCAAGAATCGATGAAGAAGGAATACTCTGAGTCAACTCCAGACTTTGTGTTCCTAACGATTCTGATTTGAAGTATAGAATTATGATGGAGGCACACAACACACAGTTTGTAATCCATCCTGGGAGTACCAAAATATATCGTGATCTTCGACATACATTTTGCTGGAGCAATATGAAGAGAGAGATCGCGGAGTTTATTTCGAGATGTTTAACTTGTCAACATGTAAAGGCGGAGCATCAAGTGTCGAAGGGTCCATTGCAACCACTGGAGATTCTGAAATAGAAGTGGGAACACATTACCATGGATTTCGTTACGGGTCTTCCCAAGGTTTCTCAAGGCATAGATGCGATTTGGGTTATTATTGATAGATTAACCAAGTCTGCTCATTTCTTGCCGATACGGGAGACCTATTCCCTTGAACGACTTGCTCGTATGTACATGAATGAGATTATGAGGGTGCATGGCATGCCAATATCCATAATTTTGGATCGTGACCCAAGATTCACTTCACGATTTTGGGTTAGTTTGCAGAAAGCTATGGGCACAGACTTACGATTCAGTTCGGCATATCATCCTTAAACGGACTGGCAATCGGAAAAGACTATTCAAACTCTTGAAGATCTATTCAGACTTTGTGTTCTAGACTTCAAAGGGAGTTGGGATAAGTATCTACCATTGGTGGAATTCTCCTACAACAACATTTATTAGGCAAGTATAGGCGTGGCTCCATTCGAGGCGTTATATGTGAGAAAGTGTCGTTCTCCAGTATGTTGGGATGAGGTGGGTGAGGCAACATTGTTGGGACCAGAGTTGGTACGTATAACTACAGAAAAGATCCAAATGATCCGACAACGTATACAAACGGCACAGGATCGACAAAAGAGTTATGCGGACCTTCATCGAAAGGACGTAGAATTTAATGTTGGGGACCATGTGTTGTTTAAGTGTTGCTCCATGGAAGGGAGTTACGAGGTTTGGCAAGAGAGGAAAGCTCAATCCACGATTCATTGGTCCATTTGAGATTCTTGACCGAGTAGAAAATGTGGCCTATAGACTCACTTTACCTCCAAGAATGTCTCGTGTTCATAACGTGTTTCACATATCCGTGTTACGTAAATATGTGAAAGACCCATTATTGAGTTAGAATCGGATGAGATAGTCAAAGATTTAACGTATGAGGAGGTACCTGTCAAGATTTTGGATAGGAAGGAACATGTCCTACGCACAAAGATTATACCACAAGTGAAAGTTTTGTGGAGGAACCATGCTATTGAGGAAATGAATTGGGAGTTGGAATCGAAAATGAAAGTGAGGTATCCTCACTTTTTCGAAACACCAGGTACGCACGTCAATTTCGAGGACGAAATTTCATAAGGAGGGGAGGTTGTAAGACCCCAACTTTTATGAATAAAAAATTAAATTTCCTCCATATATTATTTTGAAATAGTCAGGGGTTAATTTGATAATGTGGAATGTTATGGGTAAAATGCTCAAATATTTTAAATAAGCAAGTGGTTATAAAATATTCATTGTTGTCGGGAATATTCGTTTGGTCGTGGAATATTCTTGCTGTCGAGGAATATTCGTACGACGGCGCAGCCATTTGTGGGCCCCATAACGAAAAACTGTTGGATAAAAAAACGACACGAATGAGTTTTTATAAATAACGGCGTAGTTGTTATCGTTAACACTGTTGGAATACCCGGGGGGCAAAGTAAAGTAATACGCGTTGTTGCACAGTAGCATACGGTATTGCACAGTATTTTTATATTATTTTTAATTCAATAATTATCACTGCACAGTATTTTCCATTATCAGATCAATAATTCATATTATTTGAATAATATTCTTAGATAACATTATTGGCAATGTCTAAGTAAGTTCTGACTAGGAGGGGTTATTTAATTGAGCGCCAGTAAGGAGAAATCCTTATCGGAAGGCCCCCTCTTTCCTGGGAACGACCTGGTTGTCAATATTATAGTTCTGTAATATTATTTGTGAATAATTAATTATTAATTTATATGATAAAAAAATATTTATTTTGTGGATATAAAAGAAGGAATTAGTGGATATAAAAAGTATTTTTATCAGTATTTTGGTGTGGAAAATCATCCGTTTGTGGATTTCAGATAATTTATGTTTGAAATTTGGAAAAACTTTCTTCTACAAAGTTGTAGAGAATTAAATTTACTATGGAAAGAATATAAGATTTGTATTTTTCTGATAAAAGGATTATTTTTCATGAATTATGGAAGTTCTAGAATTTTGGGTCGAAAGTGATTTTTGGGGCGTCACATTACATTATAATAGTATAATGTGATAATATAATAGTATAATTTTATAATTTAAATGGTAACATTATTATAATAAATTCATGGTATAAATATAAAATGAGGTGGAAGAGAGAAAATTTAATTGGAATTCTTTTTAATAATGATAAATATTTTAATATATATATATATATATATAAACATGTGGAATTTTGGTGGAGGCTTGTTTTGAAATTTGTGGTGTGCTGAAGAGTTGTCAAAAGTGGTATGCTCCGTAGGTGAGTTTTGTCAACATTGGTGTTTTGACATTTTCCTATAAATAGGGTGCTTAGTTAGAAATGAAAATCACACCAGAATGACAAAACTTTTCTCTCTATAATATTGAGCATATTTCTTGTGAGTATAAGGATAGTTTGAGTGTGGATAACAGTGCAAGATTTCTCAACATAATATCCTATATTCCAGTCAGATCTAGTAATCTACTAGGGTAAAGGATATTATTTTTCTCGTAAATGATGTTATTTCCTTTCAATATTCATAAAGAATATTATTTTCTTTCATATTCCATATTATGAAAGTGATAATATTTCATTTCATATTCCTAAATTTAAACTTACTACGGTAAGTATTGCTTCTATAATTCCTGAAATGATCAGAAATTCCTTGAGTTTTGTGCTTCATCTAATATCATTTCACTGAAATATTGGTCTGAACTTTCTTATAAAATTTTTATCTTTTCATGTCGGGATACTATTCATTCAAGTACTATTCATGAGATACTATTCACGGGGTACTATTCACAAAAAAAAATTTATTTTTTTCCTAAATTATCTTTGATTGGATCCATGTTTTGATCTTCATTCTTGAACTCTGGATAAATTCTCTAATATTTATCTTTTATCTCACTGGATTCGTTCTCTATATTATTTTTCATCATCCTCAGTCTTAAATTATGGTGAAAGTTATCTTTGGCCCGTAGTGCAAAGATGAACTGTTGATCGATGAATATCTTTGGCCCGTAGTGCAAAGATGAGGTTGTTGATTTATGAATATCTTTGGCCTGTAGTGCAAAGATGAACAGATGTTGGCATGATCATAACCACTAGTGATACAAACGAATATCCTTGGCTCGTAGTGCATGGATAATTCGTTGATGGAAAATATTATTGATTGGTGTTACAGGGATAAAATATTGATGATAGACTTTTATATCATAGAAGATAGTAGACATCATTCTCTACTTAACTCTTCTAATGAATTGTTATTTCCGCTGCAGTTGTTGATCATAAACTTGTTCTTCATAATATTTTATCTGATTTTATTGAAGGCTAACGATAATTTATTCTTCATTATCTTAGTCATAATATTCTTTATTGGGCTAGTTGAGCTCACCCCTTTCTTTCATTGTTCTCTTCAGGAAATGAGAATATCGCGGGGACTAATCGGGGAATGGAGTGATGGTCCGAGATAGATCTGTAGTAGTCCTCACTATTTTGTAAAATAATGTGATAATAATTATAATTAATGAGGACTGAATTTGAGCGTTTATATTTTCGTATTATATACGATCTGTATTGAAGCTCATAGTTTGTGTGGTCGTATTTTGCACTACCGTTTGTTATAAGAAGACTTGTATTCGGATTCTGTACCATATATTTGGTGACTCAGAATGGGTTGTGTGAACCTATTTTGGGGGCGTCACAATAATAAATAATATCATTGAATTATATTCGGTTACATGATTTACATGTTCATATTTACAACAGTCATTATAACTGTGACAACCCGAAAAATTGAATTGCCCAGAAATTAGGTTTAAAGAATTAATAATTAATAAAATGATTTTTTATTTGATTATATTCTATGTTATGTGTTTATTAATCATTTTATGACATATGATGATTAGAAATCGAGAGGATTCTGGCTACGAGCTAGAATGAACGAGTAAGAATTTTCAAAACGAAAATAAAATAATTCCGGGAATAAAAATATTTTTGAGAAAAAGACGACATAGGCACTATTCACGTATTAAAACCCTAAGGGTTAGGGTTTGAGACCCTAACCTTTCTGGGAGATTGGAATGTCAGAATGGCATTCTGTCGAAAGATTTGACGACAATATGTCGTGAAAAGTTAAGTTAGCCGAGGAAAGTTTTTCTCGAAGAAAATCACTATTCATCCGTTTCTGCTCGGGAATTATTTTTGAAATTCTGAAAAACTCGTAATGATAGGATTTAAAGACGAGATGGAATATATAATAATATTTTATTTATGGCTTGTGAAGTTTTCGCTTGCGGACTTAAAAACCTAAGGGTTAGGGAAAGTGGAATTAAAGAAGAAAATGGTTACGTGTAATAATAATGATTATTATACATAACGAATACGAGTATAATACTAGTTATTATACGAGTATAATACAAAGAGAATACGAGAATTAATACGACGTATAATACAAATTTTATACGAAGTAAATAGATTCGATTTGAATTAAAATTAATTAACTAAACCCGTGGATCGAACGGGTGGGTTAATCCCATGGGGCAACCCATGGGGCAACCCATGAGCACATGGGGGTGGCATGGTGTGACATGGTGGCCATGTGCTAGCACATGCAAGCAAATGGGAAGATATGGGGTAGCATGTGAAGGGGGATGGGCTTAAGGAGGTTTGGTCTAATGACCAAATAGCCCTTGGTCTTGCTTTACCTATATAAGAGAAGCTTAAGGCTTGTTTTTTGGTTTTGAAAAATCACCAACTCATTTGAGAGAGAAGAGACGAGAGAAGAAAGAGCTTTTGGCATGCAAGCAAGAAAGCTACTTAGGACTTGTGTCAAGAACACTAAGTCAAGAACTCAAGAACACTTAAAGGTATAAGTGTTTACCTTGAATTTTCATCTTCCTTCAAATCTTAAATTGATAGAGAAGTGATAATTGGGGTTGCATGTATTGTAGGATATGATAAGGTTGGATGTTAGTGAACTTTAAAACACTAATAGCCAAGAATGAGTTAAAACCATAATGAAATGGTTAAGTAATGTATTGAAGATAACCATTAAAACTTAAATGTTTATGATGGTGAGAATCGTAGATGAATAACCAATGGATTGATTCCATTTGGTTTGAAGTAAAAATATCGAGTAACGAAGATTCGACAAAAGTTTGCGCGATTAGACATTAAGCGTCGAATCGTAAATTTTCCCGGAATAGAATTCAAAAGTCACCGTTTGATTTGGAAATGATGGTTTTTGATGGCGTATCATATAATTAGGTACATAAGACTTGTGAGAGCAAGAACGAATGAATTCGGAGTTAAAACGAAGAATTGAGCGTCAAACGTTCACGAACGTTTAACGAACGTGTAAAAATGGATGAATCGGCGATTTTTTCGCAAACGGAATCAGAAATAAATTCCAACTGAATGGAATCGTAGAACATAAGATATGTGAACTATTAGCTTTAGAACGAGCCAATTCCGAGTTATAACAATCGCGTTATGAGCTCGAGAATTTCATAAATTGAAAAACTTAGAAAAAAATTCAAAGGAACAAGGTCGGCGCCGCAACGCCGCCCAAGCCTTGTAAGCTGGCACCGCAGCGCCAAACCCGGGAGACAGGCACTGCAAGCCAGCATTGCAGCACCGGATTTAACACTAAGGGTGGTGCCGCAGCGCCCTTAAGTGAAAAATTTTCGACACGGATATTTTATTACCCAAAATTTTGCATGATAATTGTGGGGAAAGTAAATGATTAATATTTATGAAGAGAGAACCATTAAACAACATGTTTAAATATGGTTTGGAGAATTAAACGTTGAATAAACGTATTTAAATTTAAAACTCGAAATCTAAAAACATGAACCGTGAATCGTAGTCGAGTTTAATGCATGCCTCAAGGTTACATGTATGTAATAGAGGTGTGGCATAAGAGAATGTTAAGACATAAAGATAAAACTTATGTAATTTCTATACGGAGTTCGATAACTGTAATTCGATGGAAATGTGTGCGACCTAGTGTACCGGTTAGGGTTTTACTTATCGTTGTGTCCAACGACGATTGACGAGAGTCGGTTGATGATATATAAATGTTAATAAGCCGTAACGAACGGTAATAAGAGAATAAAGAATCACGTATAACGTGGAACACGCCGATTTAATGGTAATAACTTGAATAACGTTCCGAGTCGTATGGACCGGACATTGTAAGAAATGTAACAAGGATTAACTTAACTGTGAAAGATATTAACTGCGACGGTTAATACGAACTAGCAACCGATCTAACTCACTATGAAAGACAGTGTAGACGAGACGAGAAACTAGTTTGTTGATTGTTTGTGGGAAACCACTCAGTGTACTATATTGAATACTGTTAGAGACTCGATGTGTGCTAAGTGTAAGGTTATTGAAAGAATAAAAGAAAGGAATATGGGGGTTGCTCGCGTAAACTTAGATTACAATAACGCGAACCATAAAAAGTAAAGAGAAGTTTAAACCAATGTATAAGTTAAGTATATTTGACTAATTGGTATGTGTTATTCCTTATATGATACATAGAAATTTCGATGAGCATTTCAGCGTAAACCATAAGCGGTAGCTGTGCATAAGGCAAGTTTCCTAACTTCTTTCATACTTTATTATGAATGTTAGTTTCTTAAGTTTCTCAGATGTTGAACATGAGAAAGTATTTTCGTATGTGCAAATGTGTGATAGTTGTACAAGAGGTTGGTATGTATGAGGCCTTGTGCCACAATGTTAACACTTCGGTGTTTCTATGAAATGAAATGTTCAGTGTGAAAGGGTGTAGTTTATTTATGAACTGTTCTTATTAAATCTGTGCTAATGATTCTAACCAGACATAATATGCATGAAAAAGGTAGAAGGATGAAAGTTTGACAAAGTAAATGTGATGTATGTGTTAAAATGATAGGAATCAGAACGTATTCCTATTATTCGAGCTGCTTCATAACCATTGTTCGGTTACTAAAGTCTTAAAAGAATGTTGATTCTTGAGTTGTTAATATTCAACTGCTATGACTTGTTGAGCAATTGAATGCTCACACTTGCTTGAAATAAAAACATTTTTAGCGAACGACGGTAGTATGTATTAAAGGACCCTGTGAAGATCAAGCTGATCGATGTCCTACTATGGTGAGATGTTATGGTTGCGAGTACCATTAGCGTCACAAGATGAAGTACTGTTCATGTTATGAACAAGCGTGAAGATCAAGCCAAGACTTGTAGAATAGTTAGTTAAAACTATTTTGTAGATATGGTGACTAGTTAAGTCACACATGTAAGATGAAACGAATAATGCGATTATCATTATTTGTAATGAAGAAAGATTTTAAGGTAATAGAACCTAGGAATTGAATTAATATGTCATTATTCCTTATGATATAATGATGTATGTATGGAATGAGAAGTACTCGTAATGTACGAAATTTGAATATGAAGATAGACCGGATTTCAGGGCGTCAAAAGTTGGTATCAAAGTCAATAGGTTATAAACCTTAGGTATGATTACTTAAGGCTATAATCTGAGTGAGAAGGGTACGAAAATCATTTGGGTAAACGATTAAGGAAAAAGATCACGACGTGATCTCATTAAATCGTAATAACAGGTTTCTTGTTAAACGATAGATAAGTTATAGCTAAGGCTATAATGAACAGGTACTGTGAATAGTACGAGAAGAAAAACTCAAATCGAGTGATAGAGGATAGTATACGAATTAAAGAAAATTCGTATTAAGTCAAAGGGGAAAAATTAGAAGGCTATAAATTTCAATTGAGGACTCATGTGATAGTTGAGTTGTATGGACTTTTGTTATGGGAAAAGGATTCTACTTTGGTGTAACAACCACTCAGTTATTACAGTGATAATCATTGAAATAGTAATATCGTGCTATCAATATGTATGTGACGAGAAGGTGAATCTTTTCTCATGTGTATATTAGATAGTAGAATGTAATAAGTTAGGTGCGAGTTCTTGAAACTAATACTTATGAAAAGTTTGTGACTCATAGTTGTATGCTATGTTTCTGAGCCCTGAGCGTATGGATAGTCCTTGATTTGTTCTTGGATTACATACTGCGAAGATAAGTTCTTAAACACATATGGTTGTGGAAAGTTCCTAAACACATAAAGTGTGGTAAGTTGATGAACTATACTATGGTATAAGAATGGTTAGACTGAAAATAAGTTATTTTTAGTATAAGTAGCATTTAAGGTTCTAGAGAAGATTAAGGATATTCCAAGTCTTCTAGCTATGCTAGATTTTGAAATTATTAACATCGTGCTGATGTGTATATTTTTGGAAAGAAAATATTGATTTCAATTTTTGGAAACCAATGGATTTTGAAAAGAACTATTCTTTTTATGTCTATGCTAATCATTTCGGCTAGACATAGTTTGATTTGAAATATCAAAATAAATTTTATATCATCAATGCATTTGATGCATAGGTGGTAAAAAGACGGAGTCCTCAACGTGCTATAAATCAGTACGGTATCATGATGTTATTAAACGTTTTGAAAGAATTTAAAAAGAGTAGTTGATGTCTGTGACAAACGAGAATTTTGTAAAGATATTGAATATTTATGGAGATAAATAAATATTTTTAATGATTTAATTATTGAATTAAATAATTAATTCATGAATTTGTGGTAGATTAATTTAATTATATGTGTGACATTAATTAAATTAATATGTAGTAATTTAATAGTTCAAAGAATATATTTAATGGAGTTTATTTGATTAATTGAATTAATTAAATAAGCATATGTTACTTTAGTTAATTTAATAATTAATTAATGAATTAATAAATTGACATAATTAATAAATAAAAATATTAATTATGTGACAATGTGATTTAATGTGAATTATCTTATTTTATTTAATTGATTTAAATAAAATTAATTAATCAATAAGTAAGGTGACAATTAACTATATAGTAAATTAGTTTATTAAAATAAATGGGGAAAGAAAAGAAGAGGAAGGCAAACAGGGCTTTGGGAGAAGTTTATCCGTTGTTAATACAACGGATACTTATATAATACGTATATTCATTGTTCTAAGTCATTATTCTAAGTCATTATCAGAGAAAAGTTAGAGAAACTTGAGAGAGAAATCAGAGAGAAAAGAAGAAGGCATTGAGAGAAATTGAGAAAAAAAGACTTGAGAGATCATTGTGTTGTTATCAATTGATTATCTTCATACTAACTAAAGGGTAATTCTTCTTTATGTTTTCAAAATTAAAGTTTTTTCACATACGTATTCTAAAGTCTGTGAAAAATTGGGTTTTCCAATTGGGTTATGATATGGCTTTATCTATATGGGTATGTAATTATAACATGTTTTCTAACGTATATACATGTTTTAAAGTAATCAATTTTATATAATTTGGCCTTAATTGGTTTTTTCGAAAAGTTACAGAGTTTTCTACGATGTTGTAAAATTTCTCTGTCAGTACTTATTTTTGAGAAATTAAAGTGTGAGGTTATTATATATGTGACCGTATATGTTAGTATTATGTTTTGGATCATGTATCCATGATTTACACTGATCACACCAAATAACTTTGTTAATAAATGGGTTTGATGAAATTACAGAGTATTGAATATGGGTGAATAACCCATATGGGTTAAATTAATGATTGAATCATATGTTTATATTTAAATTGATACATGAATATGATTGTATATGTTAAAACAAAGAAAATAGAATTGAAATGAATGGATTCGGTGTAGTAACGAACCCGTAAGGAGATTTTTATGTTTTTCATTAAACTCTTGAAAGTTTTAAAGAACAGTGAAAATTAATATTTTGATTTGTATAATTACATAACTTGGAATGTTAAGAACATGTTATAAGTGATATATAATGTTCCTGTGAAGTTTATACTTCATGGGTAACATTATAAATCAGTGTAATAATGTGAATTGGGAGAAAATGGGAGAAAATCTGTGTTCGTTCGCGAACTTCAGATTCTGAAATTCCGCAGCCGCGCAGCCGCGCCGGCTGCAAGGCAAAATGGCGCGCGACCGCGCCTGTCCGAAAATTTTAAAAAAAAAAATTGCTAAGTGTTGGAAAATTTTGAAATGTGTTTTGAGTCTAATGAACATGAACACATGTTGTATAAATATTATAAAATATTGATATGAGTTTAATAATTTATGTTATGTAATTAATTAATAAATTAATTACGTGACTTAAACTATTATTTGTAAAGGTTAAATAATGTGTTATAAACATTAAGACATTATTTTAAATCTAATTAACATGTAGACATGTTATATATGTAATGAGTTATTAATACAAGTTAATAACTTAAGTTACGTGATTAATTAACAAGTTAATTAATCAACGTAAACCATTATTTGAAAACTTAATAATGAGTTTGAAGAATATTATTGTAAATCAATAATCATATCGAACCTGTGATTAATTGATATTGTAAATGTGTGATAGGTAAGAGTAATTAAAGAAGTGAGTAATAACTGTAGCTTGCGCACGAGGCAAGTTTTCTATCCCTAACTTATTATTATTGTTTGGCAAGTTTCCTAAACTAAACTCTTTTAATTAAGCAATTGCTATGCTTAATTACTATTGTTGAGAAAATTCTTACTCTTGAATATCCAAGTTTAGAATTTCACATGAGATGCCATGATTCTTTTAAAAGTATCATTTAAGTGTACAATACTTATTCGATTGTATACCTTGAGAAGTTAATATTCAATATGAATATCATTTATTGAATTATCCAAACCAACTTTATTTGGTACAAATTCTGATGTCAAATTGAGATGAACAACCCTAATGTAGGGGATTAATGAAGATGCTTTAAGCGTTAAGATAATGTGCACAGTATCAGTACGAAGGGCTGATCTCCCTAAGTACGAGAAGTAAAGTCTATAGTCTTATGACTGTTAAAGGTTGGAAAGGTTAATATACTTGACAACCTAAGACTCGGTTCAAGGTCTTAATGACCCTCAGAAGTAATTTGACTCTTGATTAATATTCTTGATTCAAAAGTTGAGAAGTAATTTGACTCTTGGTTAATATTCTTGATTCAAATGTTGAGCTTTCTGTTATTCAGAATTCTTTCACTCGCATGTTATTATTCTGTCATATTTTTATACTTGCGGGCATCCGTGCTCACTCTTGCATAATAACATTGCAGCTAATAATGAACGAAGTGATGTACCTTCTAGTAGCAAGGGCAAAGGAAAAGCTAACAAGTGATGAAGATTTGTGTTGTCATGAATAATGTTAAAGTTTAAGATTTATGTGTGATGATTTAAGACTTATTTATTTACGTTTCCGCAACAGATATTTAAGGTTAAGTATAACCTGGGATTTATGATGTATTTTTATTTCAGATGATGTAAGATGATGATTTATTTATCTAATAAATGAATTTCATTATTTATGGGTAGATAGTTGTATGATATTGGAACAGTGAACACCAAATCCTGTAAAAATTAAGATACCGGATTTGGGGGTGTCACAATGTCAATTGATTTGACTAGACGACTGTTTTAAGTTGGTGTCCACTTTATTGGTGGTCTGAGCTATTTGATTTGGCTCGACAAATGGTATGTCATTTTTAAAAGGAATCAAGCTCTCTTTTAGAAGTTGTACCAAGCCAAATTGTTTTGGTGCTTATTCAGAGTTAAAGTCGTTAATTCGACGGGCACTGGGAGTTGCCAAAAAGCTTAAACGTGAAAATGTTTCAGGATGGAGTGTTGATTAACACAGGGTACTACAGGCTAATCACCTGGACGTGCTCGTAAGATATATCGAGCATACGGCCTCAGTGTCGGGATGTTCCTTTATAAATATATTGAGCATACGGCCTTAGTGCTGGGATGTTCTTTTATGGATGAAAAGGATATATCGAGCATACGGCCTCAGTGTCGGGATGTTCCTTTATGAATATATCGAGCATACGGCTTTAGTGCCGGGATGTTCCTTTATGAAATATTATAAAGGAATCCTTATATTCCTAACTAGTCATTCCACTTCATAATTCATTATATATTATGAAGGTTCTTGAATGGACGAAGGATGATAACTTCTGTAAAGAGAAGTTGAGAAAGAGATTATGTTCACAATTCCGAGGGCGAAATTTTTAGAAGAGGGGCTGAATGTAATATCCTGAGAGATTAGAGGTATAGTTGTCATATTGTTTAACATCTGACGATTATAACAGATAATAATCCTTGGGGGGAAGGATGTTCAAGAGATAATGAGAATGAATAATTAGGTAAATACCTAACTAAATTAGTATGTTGAGATTTTTCAACATAAATAAGAAGAAGTGAGATGAAACCTTCATTGAGGGTTGTAAGGATAAAGCATCCGGGTATGGATGTGGTTTTAGAAATTCCGAGGACGGAATTTTTATAAGGAGGGAAGAATGTGACAACAAGGAAAATCGGATTGTCCAGAAATTAGGTTTAAATAATTAATAATTAATAAAATGATTTTTTATTTGATTATATTCTATGTTATGTGTTTATTAATCATTCTATGACATAGGATGATTAGAAACCGGGAGGATTCTGGCTACGAGCAAGAATGAACGAGTAAGAATTTTTAAGACGAAAATAAAATAATTTCGAGAATAAAAATATTTCTGAGAAAAGGACGAAATAGGCACAATTCACGTATTAAAACCCTAAGGGTTAGGATTTGACCCTAAGGGTTAGGGTTTGAGACCCTAAGCCTTTCTGGGAGATTAGAATGTCAGAATGGCATTCTGTCAAAAGATTTGACGACAATATGTCGTGAAAAGTTAAGTTAGCCGAGGAAAATTTTTCTCGAAGAAAATCACTATTCATCCGTTTCTGCTCGGGAATTATTTTTGAAATTCCGAGAAACGAGTAATGATAGAATTTTAAGATGAGATATAATATGTAATAATATTTCATTTATGGCTCGCGAAGTTTTCGGTTGCGGACTTAAAACCCTAAGAGTTAGGGAAAGTGGAATTAAAGAAGAAAATGGTTACGTGTAATAATAACGATTATTATACATAACGAATATAAGTATAATACTAGTTATTATTATAATACTAGTTATTATACGAGTATAATACGAAGAGAATACGAGAATTAATACGACGTATAATACAAATTTTATACGAAGTAAATAAATTCAATTTGAATTAAAACTAACTAACTAAACCCGTGGATCGAACCGGTGGGGTTAAACCCATGGGGCAACCCATGAGGCAACCCATGAGCACATGGGGGTGGCATGGTGTGACATGGTGGCCATGTGCTAGCACGTGCTAGCATATGGGAGGACATGGGGTAACATGTAAAGGGGGATGGGCTTAAGGAGGTTTGGTCTAATGACCAAATAGCCCTTAGTCTTGCTTTGCCTATATAAGAGAAGCTTAAGGCTTGTTTTGTGGTTTTAAAAATCACCAACTCATTTGAGAGAGAAGAGAATAGAGAAGGAAGAGCTTTTGGCATGCAAGCAAGAAAGCTACTTAGGACTTGTGTCAAGAACACTAAGTCAAGAACTCAAGAACACTTAAAGGTATAAGTGTTTACCCTGAATTTTCATCTTTCTTCAATTCTTAAATTGATAGAGAAGTGATAATTGCGGTTGCATGAATTGTAGGATATGATAAGGTTGGATGGTAGTGAACTTTAAAACACTACTAATAACCAAGAATGAGTTAAAACCCTAATGAAATGGTTAAGTAATGTATTAAACAGAACCATTAAAACTTAGATGTTTATGATGGTGAGAATTGTAGATGAATAACCAATGGATTGATTTCATTTGGTTTGAAGTAAAAATATCGAAGTAACGAAGATTCGGCGAAAGTTTACGCGATTAGACATTAAGCGTCGAATCTTAAATTTTCCCGGAATAGAAGTTAAAAGTTGTCGTTTGATTTGAAAATGATGGTTTTCGATGGCGTATCGTATAATTAGGTAAATAAGACTTGCGAGAGCAAGAACGAACAAATTCGGAGTTAAAACGAAGAATTGTGCGTCGAACGTTCACGAACGCTTAACGAACGTGTAAAAATGGATGAAATGGCGAATTTCTCACCAACGGATTCAAAATGAAATTCCAACTTGATGGAATCATAGAATATAAAATATGTGAACTATTGGCTTTGGAACGAGCCAATTCCGAGTTATAACAATCGCGTTATGAGCTCAGAAATTTTAAAAATTGAAAAACTTAGAAAACAATTCTAAGGAACAGGGTCGGCGCCGCAGCGCCTCCCAAGCCTTCTAAGCTGGCACCGCAGCGCCAGACCCAGAAGCCAGACACTGCAAGCCAGTGCTGCAGTGCCGGATTTAACACTAAGGGTGGCGCCGTAGCACCCTTAAGTGAAAATTTTCCCACACGGATATTTTATTACCAAACTTTTTACATGATAATTGTGGGGCAAGTAAATGATTAATATTCAAGAAGAGAGAATCATTAAACAACATGTTTAAATATGGTTTGGAGAATTAAACGTTGAATAAACGTATTTAAATTTAAAACTTAAAATCCAAAAACGTGAACCGTGAATCTTAGTCCAGTTTAATACATGCCTCAAGGCTACATGATATGTAATAGAGGTGTGGCATACGAGAATGTTAAGAAATGAAGATAAAACTTATGTAATTTCTATACGGAGTTCGATAACGATAATCCGATGGAAATGTGTGCGACCTAGGGAACCGATTAGGGTTTCGCTTGTCGTTATGTCTAACGACGATCGATGAGAGTTGGTTGATGATATATGAATTTTAATAAGCCGTAGAGAATGAAGAATCACGTATAACTTGGAACAAGCCGAGTTAACGGTAATAACTTGAATAACGTTCTGAGTCGTATGGACCGGACGTTGTAAGAAATGTAACAAGGATTAACTTAACGAACATATAGTTATAATGGTTCGGATAAGTTAAGTCTAAATTGTAATGTAGTCATAGTCTATAATGGTCGAGATATAGTATCTGGGCTAAACTATTCCGTCAGAGAGCGACTGTTAATACGAACTAGCAACCGATCTAACTCACTGTGAAAGACAGTGTAGACGAAACGAACAACTAGTTTGTTGGTTGTTTGTGGGAAACCACTTAGTGTACTATATTGAATATTGTTAGAGATTCGATGTGTGCTAAGTGTAAAGTTATTGAAAGAATAGAAGAAAGGACTATGGGGGTTGGTCGCGTAAACTTAGATTAAAAGAACGTGAACCATAGGAAGTAAAGAGAAGTTTAAACCAATGCATAAGTCAAGTAGATTTGAATAATTAGTCTGTGTTATTCCATATATGATACATAGGAATTTTGATGAGCATTTCAGCGTAAACTGTAAGCGGTAGATGTGCGTAAGGCAAGTTTCCTAACTTCATTCATACTTTATTATGAATGTTAGTTTCTTAACTTTCTCAGATGTTGAACATGAGAAAGTATTTCGTATGTTCAAATATGCGATATTTGTACAAGAGGTTGGTATGTATGAGGCCTTGGGCCACAATGTTAACATTTTGGTGTTTCTATGAAATGAAATGTTCAGTGTGAAAGGGTGTAGTTTATTTATGAACTGTTTTTGTTAAATCTGTGCTAATGATTCTAACCAGATATAATATGCATGAAAAAGGTAGAAGGATGAAAGTATGACAAAGTAAATGTGATATATATGTTAAAATGATAGGAATCAGAACGTATTCCTATTATTCGAGCTGCTTCATAACCATTGTTCGGTTACTGAAGTCTTAAAAGAATATTGATTCTTGAGTTGTTAATATTCAACTACTATGACTTGCTGAGCAATTGAATGCTCACACTTGGTTGAAATAAAAACATTTTCAGCGAATGACGGTAGTATGTATTAAAGACCCTGTGAAGATAAAGCTGATTGATGTCCTGCTATGGTTGCGAGTACCATTAGCGTCACAAGATGAAGTACTGTTCATGTTATGAACAAGCGTGAAGATCAAGCCAATACTTGTAGAATAGTTAGTTAAAACTATTATGTAGATATGGTGACTAGTTAAGTCACACTTGTAAGATGAAACGAATAATGTGATTATCGTTATTTGTAATGAATAAAGATTTGAAGGTAATAGAACCTGGGAATTGAATGAATATGTCATTATTCCTTATGATATAATGATGTATGTATGGAATGAGAAATACTCGTAACGTACGGAATCCGGATGTGAAGATAAATCGAATTTCGGGGTGTCACAATGACTTTATACAAATACAAGTAAATAAAGTATGAAACCTAGTATATGCTTCTTCTTTACGTTCATGATCTTCTTATCATTATTCTTTAACTGCAAATAAAGGTTTATTCGCAAGAATGAGCACTACGGCTCAGCAAGTCTATCTAATAACACATGCACAGTTTATGCTTTCATAAAAACTTTAACATACTTGACTTGACATAACTTTCAGTTAACAATTATGTTAAATCATGCTTAATGATAGGACATAATCATATATGGCATAACATATCATTAAACACTTAACATTTAATCATCATATCCCACTTAAAATCACATAAGGCTTTCATACATATACTTTCACATATCAACTATCACATATGAACAAGCTTAGAAATAGTTGCACATAGGCTTAGGATAAAAGACTTGCCTAATTTCGTCTCTTATGTTTACGCTAATTTTAGCATCTTTCGTTCGACCTCTTAAACTGCAAGCTTTTTGCTATCCTTCCTTCTCTCAATTATCAATAACTCTCTCTAAAGATTATAATAGCTTCTTAAGCTCTTGAAATACTTGTGAATTGGTGAGTTCTAAATGAAGGAGGAATGACTTATTTATATGATTTCCTAAGGGTATTTAGGACTTTAAGTCACAAAATAGCTACCAAGCTCGACAATGCAGTTTGCAACCAAAAATATCTTCCAAGCTCGTCAATGAAAATATCTACCAAGCTCGACAATACGGCTTATAACTAAAAATATCTTCTAAGCTCGTTAATGAAAATATCTACCAAGCTCGACAATGCAACTTATAGCTAAAAATATCTTCCAAAGACTTAGCCTTTAAGTAAACTTAGCCTCGAAGTAAACTTAATCTTGAAGTAAATTTAGCCTTGAAGTATTTCCATTAATTTAACTTTTATTGTTTGTACTTGACTTTTCGGTACTTTTGTTCCGTATAAACACTATTTTGTAAAGTGAAAAGTCCAAAAGACTTGGCACGTTTTTTGGTGAATAATGTTTTTGGTGATCATTTCTCATAAAATTGTTAGACGATTAAAAAGTCCTAAAAATATTACTTTTTGTCTTATCCCTATTTCGTCTTATTCCTTTGCATGTTTTTCAAGAAAAATGTTTATTGATTATTACGTATTTGTGTTCCGTACAAACACTATATCTTCAAACAAAACATTTAAAAATGAAAAGCATTTCTGTATGAATAGTAATTCTTGCATTTTTCTACGAAAAAACTTTTATTGGATAATACGTGTTTTCATAGCGTATTAGCGGTAAATCTTGAGACAAAATGTTATTACAACGTACACATTTCTCTAGGAAACTTAGGTTTTTCTAACCCTTAGGGTTAGGGTTTTAACCTTTTTCCCAATTTAGGTTTTGTCCTTAAATTAACTTTTTAATTTTAATAAGTGTTAAAGTTAACTATTTAAACCAAAACACAAAATCCTACACATAGAAAAAATCATATAACACATTTGAAGCTCAATTCAAGCTTATTTATTCATATAATACATAGCTTATGTTATAGTTCTAACATCTAATCGTATACGATCGTATCTACGAGTCGTTTTTAGTCTTTTAGATAGCTCAACGTATACTTGAGCAATAGTTCTTAGGTTTTAAATTGAACCTTTATTAGCTCTTATCAGATCACATTTGAAATATTTGGGATATTACATTACTCTCTGAGTTTGGTCAAATTGGCTCATCACTGCCAGAGGGTGGGAGGTAGTTGTTGGTTTGCAGAAACATAAATATACATGCAATCAACATTGTAAAGCAATAGAAACATGTCATAAATCATATTTAAATTCTTTCTGCAATCCCAAGATCACCATATATGATATTATTAATTGAGGAAGGATAAAAGATATACCTTATAACGATGATTCATGTGACAACTCGAAAATTTATAAGATCTTAAATAATTAAAATAAAGGTTAAAGAATAAAACCTAGATGGAAATTTGAGGATTTATTTAAAAAAAATTAGAAGAACCTATACGGTTTACTATTTAGAACAGAGAAAATATAGGTTATAAAATTCCAAAATCCTAAAAATAAATTTCTATGTACTTGAAGGAATGTTAAGGATAAGGTACTACGATACCTATAAATTTAATGTGAATTAAATTGTTTAAAAATTTATAATGATACATGTGGAGTATGTAAGTGGCTAAATATATATATATATATATATATATATATATAATTTTAATGTGTATATATATTTATTTAGCATATAAAGAGAATTAAGAATAAAGGCTTGTAACCTAATATATATTAGATATGGAAATTAAATAACTTAAGGGTTATAATATGTAAGGATTTTAGTATTTAAAATTTATACTAACCTAAGAGATTAATTTTATTATCTCAATTTATTAATTTTAAACCTAATTAAAGCAAGTCTAGTTAGGTTAAAAAATTAAATGTGCATGAGTAAGGATTTGATTTACAAATTGAGTAAATAGAAACCCTAATTAAATGATTAGGGTATGATAGAATTAAAAGTAGTGAACTATGTTAATTTACATGGCCCAAGAAATTATTTAGGAATCCCAATGAGGATTTAATTTAGTAGCCCAAAATAAAGGGATATGTGCTAATAAAATAACTATGATTAGGAACTATCCATACTTGAGTAAAAGGTAGAAAATTATGGGAAATGACTATATTCGCCATAAGCTAGAGAGGGAGGAGAGATTGAGCATGTGTGGTAATTATTTGTTTACTTTAGTAGTTTACCAACTCCTACCAACTCTCACATGTGTCACTTTAAGAATTAGCCTCCTCATTTGTTCAAGTGTGCAAGCAACATTAGGATGAGTAGAGAGAGAAAGTAAGAGATGATATGGGAGATGTACCATAGATATATATATTATATCTATACATTATTACTAACCACCCATCCCATTTGGTAAATTAAAGGTAATTCAATTATTTTCTTAGTTACTTTCTTCTAAAAAGCTTAAGAAAACAAAGAAAGAAAGAGAGAGAGGAGGAGGAGGAGGAGGAGGCCATTTTCGGCAAGAAGAAGAGGAAGAGGGGAAGAGGTTGATCTTTGATGCATTCTATGTTCATGAAGAAGAAGGAAGAAAGAACAAAGATCTAGGTATAAAAGATTCCTACTTAATATAGTTTATTTTCTTTTTGTTTGATTTGATTTGATGGAATGAAGATCTAAGATTTCAAAACTCCAAAACCTTAGATCTACATGTATATAAGTGTGTTATGTGTAGATCTATAACTTTTGAGGATCAAAAGTTATATCAAAAGCAAGAAAAGAAAACTAGGTTTTCAAAAAGTTAGAAAACCCTAATTTTATTAGCATAGACTATATTTTGCTTGGATTTTGCAAAAGTTTAATGAAATAGATCACGGATCATGGTAGATCCTTGATATTAAGATGTATTAGTATGTATTATGACGGTTAATGTTTGATTAATCAAGAGATCATGGAAGTTTTCTTACAAAACACAAAGATTAGAAAATTAGATTTTTGAGAAAACGAAACATGAAATTCAAGCAATTATATCTCTCGTTCTATTTTGAATTTTTGAGTGTGGTCAATTTATAGAGTTAGATATATGAGTCTTCTAACATATCCAAGTGAAATCACTGTAAAGTTCCTTGTAGATTTCCGTATGGACAGTTTTTAACAAAGTAGACAAAATCTGAAAAAGACCAAAAAGTAATCTGCACAAAATTTCTAAGAGAATTTTTGATAATTTAATTATTGAAATAAATTACGACCTTTTGGAAAATGAAAAGATATGATATAAAGTAGTTCATGTCCAAAGATGAGCTTATTCCGACTTAAATCGATCGAGTTATGGTCATTTCAATATTTGGATTTTTCTGACAAAAATTTCTATAACTAGAGTTCTATAATTCTGATGGCCATGAAATTTAAACTAAAAGTTCATGTTAATACGTGTAAGATTCTGCCAAGAGTTAAGAATTTTTGGAGTTGAGTATGATATTGCTAAATTTCTTAAGTTACGAACTAAAAACGGACTTTTGAAAAATACTAAAACAAATTTAAAAAATTCAGAAAAATTATTTTTGTGTATGAAATATATGTATATATGTGTGGCCAAAAGATAAAAAAAAAAATAATAAGATGATTTGGTATTTTTCATGGGAATGATTTAATTATGAATAAATAAATTAAATTAATTATGTAATGTTAAAAATATGAAAAAATAAGATTTTATAACTTAAAAACCCTAGATATGGTATATACAGATTTTAGAAAGGGGTTTTGGGTCATTGTTGGTGAGACATTATGTTTATAACCTTGTATGGTTGTTAAATAAATAAATTAGTAAAGAATAAATAATTAAAATAAATTATTTTTAAGTTTAATAAATAATTAATATATTATTAAAAGATTAATAATATTAAATTAAGATATTATTGAGTGATTGATAACATTTGGATTAAAGTGTTAATAAATCATTGATTTAAAATATTATTTAATGATTAATAAGATTAATAAATGATTTGATTATTATTAAATAATTAATAATATTAAATGAGAGTTTAAAAGAGGAGTTAATTTATTGATTGGACATTCAATAGGTCATATTGAATGTATAGTATGATGAATTGGAAATTTAATATGTTAAAAAGGGAATACAGTTTGAATTCGTTTTACTGAATTAATTATGTTAGCTTGTATTCAGCTTGCTGAATTAGTGTATTAGGCTTGCTGAATTAGTGAATCCAGGTTGCTGGATTGTAATTCAGTCTGAATTTAGGTTGCTGGATTAGATATTTGGCTTAATGGAGTATAAACAAGAACTTATAATATGAAAGAGTAAGTGTTAAATCTAAAGTAATATAATCGTACTCTTTAATGGTTGATGTATAGTATCTAGGCTAAACGATTCCTTCAGGGAGCGGAGGTATATACGAACTAGCTACCGATTTAACTCGCTGTGAAAAACAGTGTAAACGAGACGGAAAACTAATTTGTTGGTTGTTTGCGGGAAACCACTCAACATACTGTATTGAACACTATTAAAGACTCGTTGTGTACTAGGTTTAGAATTGTGAATACGTATAGTGTTAAGGTATTATCTAATATTTGACTATGTGGTTAAATGTTAGATAGTTTGCTTATAAAGTAATGGTATTGTGAGATAAAATATGTTATACTAATTGAAATATCAATCTTATAACTGATAGGTCTTTTCAATAAAGAGATTAAATTAGATTGTGTAACAGTAATCGACGGTACGTGCAAGTTTTCCATAACTCAAACTTGAGTTATATTTTTAAAGCATTTTAGTGAATAATTATTGTTGATTATTCACATCTATACTGATTATTGATTCGCACTTAGTTTATACATGTTGCATATGTTCATCAGGTATGAAAGGATGATCACCTTCATTACCATAAGGTTCAATTAAAATTGTTCATGGTCCTTGTTGACATTAAATATTATTGATTCAGTCATTCAATTATTGACATTATTATTCATATTCTTTCACAATTATTATATTGTTGAAGATTCGAATGCTTATTCTTTCTTTCAATCATGATATATCCTTGTTGTACTTAAACTCGCTGGGCAAAGTAGTTGCTCACCCTTGCTATATCATGATAACAAATTTTAGATTAAGACGAAGGCACGGAGAAAGACAGAGGCAAAGACAAATCCCAAAGAGTAGATTATTACGCATTCATAACTATTTAGTTATCATATGCAAATGATGTTGTAAAATTATAAAGTTACTTAAGGTATGTATTCAGTTAAGGTTAATAGACCTTGGGAAATGTTATAGAATCGCGTGAAATAAACAATTTATGTTTAGGCGTCACAGATTGGTATCAGAGTTGTAGTTTATAAACCTTAGGTAGGGGTACCTTAGGCTATAACCGCAGAGATAAGGATAAGGAATAAACTCAAATAGAGTTTATGTGATAAGAGATGAATTCAGGAAATTCATTATTAAAATAATAAGATCGTAAAACAAAACGATCATAAGATAGAAAAGAATAGTAATATAACACGATTATAAGAAAATGTCACAACGTGATCTGATCATAGGAGGACAGAGGATCAATCGATTGATTGAAAACTTTATAGCAGAATTGTTGTACGACTATTGTACTATGAAAACTCAGGAAATAGTTGTAGATGATGAGATACGGATAAAATGAAATTCGTATTGAGCAAAAAGGAAGCTAGGATTATGTGGGATTTCAATTGAGGACTCATGTGATAGCTGAGTTATACAAACCTTTGTATAGGCAGGGGTTTTGTGCTTGGTCTAACGACTACTTAGTTTATCACATGGATAATCATTGCAATGTTGGTGTCGCGTTATTCGCTATATGTATGTTGAGAAGGTTATTCTTTTCTCATGTGTATAACGGATAGGAAGAGAATATAAGATTAGGTGCGAGTTCTTAAAACTCATACTTATGGTAAGTTTGTGACTCATAATCGTATGGTATATTTTTGAACCCCTAAGCGTATGGACAGTTCCTGATTGGTTCTTGAACTACGTATTGCTAGGATAAGTTCCAAAACTCATATTATTGTGAAAAGTTCCCGAACTCATAATGTGTGGTATGTTTGATAAACTATACTGGGGTATAAAAAAATTATGGATGAAGAATTGAGGATTTTTAGTGTAGTAAGTTTTAATGGTGATAGAATAGATAGAATTATTAAGCAATGGATCATTAGAGAAATTGAAGTTGATGGTGGAAGCATAGGTATTCCAAATCTTCTAGCTATACTAGACTTTGAAATTTTTGACATCAAGCTAAATTCGCACTGATGTGCCTTTAGAAATATAAATGAATTTTTGTTATCAGCAACACATGGTTACAATTGTGTAGAAGTGGGCTTCGAATCACTAACACACCGTTACCTGTTGCGGCATAATAACACCAAATATGATTTTTTAATAGTTTTGAATGGTTTAAAGAAGAGTCTACGCTAATTATTTTGTCTAGACAAAAATAATTTGAAATATCAAAATATATTTTATATATCATCGATGCATCATGGAACCTGGTGCAAAGATGATAAAAATAATGGAGTTATCAATGTAGAATTACCAACTGCTGGATGTAATCTAAGGATCGTCAGCCACTATGGTATGATGTAATATGACAAAGTCACAAAATGACGGAATCCTCAAACGTACTGTAACTAAAGTGCGGTATCATAACGTCATAAAAAAAATTAGAATTTTAAAGATAATTTATTTCCAATTTAATTTGGCTAGATACATGTTTGGATTGATATTCGAATTATTGGTATACGTCTAAGCTATTTGATTCAGCTAGACAAATGTTTATGAAATTCAAGTATTATTTGAGAGCTTATTTATAACTAAATTGTTTTGGTGCGGAATCTTATGTTAAGTTGGTATCAAATGGATACAAGCTGGTATCCGACACAAGTTGGTGTCAGCATTACATGATACAAGTTGGTATCAAATTGACACAAGTTGGTGTCAAATTAATGCAATTGGTATCAAATTTACACAAGTTGGTGTCCAGATAAAATGATTTGCAGATGAATTTTTGTTAAAACCTTTTCAAATTATTTATACTTCATAATTATTGAATAATTGTGAAAACTCCTAGCGAATATCCATTGTAGCATGTGGAGCTAGAAGAGATCCTTATAGAAGGAAATAGCATGGACTAATTAAATACGAGTGTAATCAGAGGTGATTAAATAAAGTTTATATGGAAAACCTATTTTTGGTGAATAGTGATTTCGTGGACGGAATCTTTATAAGGGGAGAAGAATGTGACAACCCAAAAATTTATAAGATCTTAAATGATTAAAATAAAGGTTAAAGAATAAAACCTAGATGGAAATTTGAGGATTTATTTTAAAAAAAATAGAAGAACCTGTATGGTTTACTATTTAGAACAGAGAAAATATGGGTTATAAAATTCTAAAACCCTAAAAATAAATTTATATGTACTTGAAGGATTGTTAAAGATAAGGTACTACGATACCTATAAATTTGATATGAACTAAATTGTGTAAGAAATTTTATAATGATACATGTTGTAAGACCCCAACTTTTATGAATAAAAATTTAATTTTCTTTATATATTATTTCGAAATAGTAAGGTGTTGATTTGATAAATATGAAAGTTATGGGTGAAATGTGCAAATATTTTTTTAAAATGAGCAAGTGGTTATAGAATATTCTTGTTGTCGGGAGAATATTCGTACGACGGCGCAGCTATTTGTGGGCCCCCACAACGAAATAACTGTCGGATATAGAAAGCGACAAAAATAACTTTTTTACAAAATAACGGCGTGGTTGTTACCGTTAGTACTGTTGAAATACCCAGTGGTTAAAATACAGTGATACGCGGTGTTGCAAAGTAGCACACGGTATTGCACAGTATTTCGAATTATTGAGTCTTACGTGAGAAGCCATTACTCAATTATTGTTACAGTAATTACTGTTCAATATTTTATATTATTGACTCAATAATTGCTACGTTGATATTTTACATTATTGACTCAATAATTGTTACATTGATATTTTATTGACTCAATAATTGCTACGTTGCCATTTTATATGATTGATTCAATAATGGCTACAGTTGATATTTTGTAGTATTGATTCAATAATTGTCGTTGCACAATATTTCACGTTATCAACTCAATAATTCATATTATTTGAATAATATTATTAGATAGCATTATTGACAATGTCTAAGGAAGTTCTGTCTAGGAGGGGTTATTTAATTGCGCGCCAGTAAGGAGAAGTCCTTATCGGAAGGCCCCCTCTGTCCTGGGAACGACCTGGTTGTTAATATTGTAGTTCTATAATATTATTTGTGAATAATTAATTATTGATTTATATGATAAGGAAATATTTATTTTGTGGATATTAAAGAAGGAATTGGCGCTGGTGAGTTTTTATCAATATTTTGGTGTGAGAAATCATCTGTTTTTGGATTTCGGATAATTTATGTTTGGAATTTGGAAAAACTTCCTTCTGCAAAGTTGTAGAGAATTACATTTCCTATAAAAGGACGTAGAATTTGTATTTTTCTGACAAAGGGGCTATTTGTTATGAATTATTGAAGTTTCGGAAATTTTTTTTTTTTTTATGGGCGGGCCCCACTTTTGTTGGAAAAAAATTTTAGCTGCCAGGCGGCGGAAATTTTGAAAAAAATATATTATTTTATTATTTTAGTCTCCTTTGGCATCCTAAGTTTTTCCTATAAATAGGGTGCTTAGGTTAGAATTGAAAATCACACCAGAATCAGAAGTTTTCTCTCTCTATAATATCGAGCGTATTTTTGTGAGTATTTCAATACTTTGAGTGTTGCTATTCAGTGCAAGTTTTCTTCGTATTATATCCGATATTCCAGTCAGAGGTACTATCTTTTTGAGGTAAGGGATGTTATTTCTTTCGTAAATGATGTTATTCTTTTCAATATCATTATATAGAAATATTGTCATGGATTTTATGTTGAAATTCTTATTTTTTTTCCGTCGGGGTTACTATTCACGTATACGACACTATTCACGTATACGGCACTATTCACGGAAAAATTAAATTTTCTTCTATTTGTCCAAATTGCTTGTTAAGGTTACTATCTTTGATTGTATCCAAGTTTTGAGCTCTATTCTTGAATTTTGCTCCATAATTGATTATTACGAGGTATTTTTGAATTGGATATACTAAAATACGAATCCTTAGTCATTGTCTTTTATCTCACTGGATTCGTTTTTTTTAAATATTTTTCATCATTCTCAGTCCTAAAAGGTGATGTAACTGAATATCTTTGGCCTGTAGAGCAAAGATGAATGATTACTTGATGAATATCTTTGGCCTGTAGAGCAAAGATGAATGATTACCTGATGAATATCTTTGGCCTGTAGTGCAAAGATGACAGGTGTTGAGATGAATATGACCACTGATGATACAAATGAATATCTTTGGCCTGTAGTGCAAAGATGAATATTTGATTCGAGATGTTTATTGATTGATGTTACAGGGATAAAATATTGATGATGGACTTTTAAATCATAGAAGATAGTAGACTTGATTCTCTGCTGAACTCTTCTAATGAATTGTTATTTTCGCTGCGAATATTGATCTAGAGTTGGTTGTCCATTATATTTTATCTGATTTGTTGAAGACTAACGATAATTTATTTTCATTATCTTAGTCATAATATTCTTTACTGAGCTAGTTGAGCTCACCCTTTTCATCTGTTGTCATCTTCAGGAAATGAGAATGTTGCGGGAACTAGTCGGGGGACAGAGTGATGGTCCGAGTTAGAGCAGTAGTAGTCCTCACTATTTTTGATAAATAGTGTGATAATAATTATAATGAGGACTTAGTTTGAATCTTAATATTTTCTACATATTTGTATTGACACTCACAGTTGTGTGGTCGTATTTTGCACGACCGTATGATATAAATTTTGTATTTGAATTCTGTACCATGTATTTGGCGACTTAGAATGGGTTGGGTTGAATGGACCTATTCTGGGGGCGTCACAGTTGGTATCAGAGCTTAGGGATATGATCTCTGGCGGAGATCGGGGAATAGAACTAGGAGGGGAGAGACGAGTAAATCCTTCGCTAGTGTGTCCTACCTAAGCTTATGTGGTATTTAATTGGTCAGTCGGAGCATAGGGTTAATATGTGATATGTTGATTTGTTTAATTAACCCTTGTTTTATGGCAGTATTTGAGAATGGCAGCTGAGAATGTTAACAACGAAGTGAATGAGACCGTGGAGACACCTTTAATCGTTAACCAGGAGAACGTGCAACAAGAAGGCAATGTTCATCCTGAAAATAACGCTGGTCAGACGATAAACGATGAGATGTTTAGAAGTTTTTTGCAGTTTATACAAAATCAGACGAGGGAGACTCGTGTGCAACATATAGGTGGCGATAATAACAACTCGCGAATTGTTACTGCCAAGCAGTTCAAAGAATTGGGACCACCAGAGTTTCTGGGAAAACCAGATCTGATCAAAGCGGAGACGTGGATTAAACAAATTACCAAGATATTTGATGTCTTGGGATGCACGGAGGAACAGAAGGTTCCATTCGCCACGTTTATGTTCCATGGAGAGGCAGATTACTGGTGGGAATCCGTGAAGCGTACCCAGCCTGCCGCACTCAAGATGTCTTGGGAAGCGTTCCAGAAATTATTTAATGACAAGTACTTTCCTGAAAGTATTCGTCATATGAAAGAAGTAGAATTTATTAGACTTGAACAAAACAACATGACGGTATCCCAATACGAGGCTAAGTTCGCGGAGCTGTCTAGGTTTGCACCTCATTTGGTGGAGAATGAGGAACGTATGACGCGGATGTTTCTAAGAGGTTTGAAACCCGAAATACGTCAATACCTCATTTCTCATAAATTTTCTTTATATTCGGATGTAGTAAACAGGGCCCAGTTATTAGAACGAGATAATGATTATGTTCAACCGAGGGACCACAACCAAGGTCGTACCGGTAGTAACAGTCATCGAAGCAATGACAACCAGCGAGGAGGAAAGTATGACAGAAGCGGTAACCACTCCGGTGGTTATCGTGGCCATGATAGTAGAAGAAGTGAATCGGGGGGAGATTTTAAGAAGAGAAGGTACAACAATGAGAACGTGAAGACGTCGACATCAGCACCAGCATCAACTGTTTCGAGGGGAGGAGAACGACCACCGGTCGTATGCTTTAAATGCGGGAAAGAGGGACACATCAGCCCAAACTGCCCACAACAATTCAAAGGATGCTATAACTGTGGAAAAGAAGGACATATAGCTCGAGATTGTCCTGTTACGAAACCAAGTTCGGCGGGGGTAGTGATTCCAAAGGCGGTTGCAGACAAGTCAAAGTCGGTGATTCCTGGAAGAGCGTTTGTCGTGACAGCCCAAAACGCGAGGAATCCACACGAGGTGATTACGGGTAAGCTGATCATAAACTCTTGCGAAGTTTATACCTTGTTAGATACCGGTGCTACCCATTCCCTTATTTCACCTGCTTGTGCTCAACGTTTGAACTTGACTTCTGATAAATTAGGCTTTGACTTATCTGTTGAAACTCCGTTAGGAGAAACCTTTGTTACATCTACAGTTTACAAATCTTGTTTGATTCAGATTGGTACCCTTACCTTACCTGTCGATCTTATATCTTTGAAAATACTTGCATTTGACGTGATTTTAGGAATTGACTGGTTAACCACTTACCATGCCAAAATTGATTATTTTCGTAAGGTTGTTAGTTTTCATATTCCTAATCAACCTGTTGTACGAATTCAAACCACCAAACCACTAAAATCAGTCAATATCATTTCAAATCCCAAGGCTATTCGTTTATTGAAAAACGGATGTCAAGCTTTCTTAGCTCATGTCACTGATCTAAATCAGAATACATCAGATTTGAATGATATTTCTGTTGTTAATGAGTTTCCTGATGTATTTCTCGAAGAACTTCCCGGTCTACCCCCAGAACGTGAAGTTGAATTCTTTATTGACCTTGAGCCCGGTACAAAGCCCATTTCTAAAACCCCATATCGAATGGCTCCTATTGAACTTCAGGAGTTAAAGATCCAATTACAAGAGTTGTTAGACATCGGTTTTATTCGTCCTAGTACGTCTCCTTGGGGTGCTCCTGTTTTATTCGTAAAGAAGAAAGACGGGAGTATTCGACTTTGCATTGACTATCGGGAGTTGAACCATGTCACCATCAAGAATAGGTATCCATTACCTCGTATTGATGACCTGTTCGACCAGTTGCAAGGAGCGTAATTCTTTTCAAAGATTGATCTTTGTTCTGGATATCATCAGTTGAAGATTAAAACTGAGGATATTCCAAAGACTGCTTTCAGAACACGGTACGGGCATTATGAGTTCTTAGTCATGTCTTTTGGATTGACTAATGCTCCTGCTGCTTTCATGGATATGATGAACTGTGTATTTAAGGAGTATTTGGATCAATTCGTTGTTGTCTTTATTGATGACATTCTCATCTATTCTAAAAGCCGTGAAGATCATGAGCACCACTTGAAGTTGGTACTTCAAAAGCTTCGTGAGAACAAGCTATATGCCAAGCTAAAGAAATGCGAGTTCTGGCTTGAGGAAGTAGCATTCCTTGGGCACGTGGTATCAAAACGTGGAGTATCTGTGGACCCGGCGAAGATTGAAGCAATACAAAGTTGGGAGCAACCTAAGTCGGTGACCGAAGTACGAAGCTTTCTGGGCTTAGCTGGTTATTATCGGAGATTCGTAGAGGGATTTTCTCGAATCGCTACTCCATTAACTCAGTTGACTCAGAAAGATACAAAATTCATTTGGAGAGAAGAATGCGAGAAGAGCTTCCAAGAGCTCAAGAGGAGACTTATTTCGGCACCTGTTCTGACAATACCATTTGGTTCGGATGGATTTGTTATCTACAGCGATGCTTCGGGTAAAGGGTTAGGATGTGTTCTCATGCAACATGGGAAAGTCATAGCCTATGCCTCACGATAACTCAAAGAATATGAGAGGAATTATCCTACTCATGATCTAGAGTTGGCAGCAGTCGTTTTTGCGTTGAAGATCTGGAGACATTACTTGTACGGAGAGAAAGTGGAGATTTATACGGATCATAAGAGCCTTAAATATTTCTTCACTCAGAAGGAACTCAACATGCGGCAACGACGTTGGCTTGAGCTGTTGAAAGATTACGATCATACCATCCTGGAAAAGCGAACGTGGTAGCTGACGCGTTGAGTAGAAGATCATATGTGGGAACGAGTGCGATGATGTCAAGTATACGAGTAGAACCAGCTTTGATTGATAAAGTTAAAGCTGCTCAAGCTACGGATGCGGAGCTGATGAAGATGAAGAAGAAGGTGCAAGAAGGTGCAATTCCAGAAGCGAGAATCGATGAAGATGGAATACTTTGAGTCAACTCCAGACTTTGTGTTCCTAACGATTCCGACTTGAAGTATAGAATTATGATGGAGGCACACAACACACCGTTTGCAATCCATCCTGGGAGTACTAAAATGTATCGTGATCTTCGACATACATTTTGGTGGGGCAATATGAAGAGAGAGATCGCGGAGTTCATCTCGAGATGTTTAACTTGTCAACGTGTAAAGGCGGAGCATCAAGTGCCGAAGGGTCCATTGCAACCACTGGAGATTCCGAAATGGAAGTGGGAACACATTACGATGGATTTCGTTAGGGGTCTTCCCAAGGTTTCTCAAGGCTTAGATGCGATTTGGGTTATTGTTGATAGATTAACCAAGTCTGCTCATTTCTTGCCGATACGAGAGACTTATTCCCTTGAACGTCTTGCTCATATGTACGTGAATGAGATTGTGAGATTGCATGGCATGCCAGTATCCATAGTTTCGGATCGTGACCCCAGATTTACTTCACGATTTTGGATCAGTTTGTAGAAAGCTATGGGTACGGATTTACGATTTAGTTCGGCTTATCATCCTCAAACAGACGGACAATCGGAAAGGACTATCCAAACTCTTGAAGATCTATTGAGACTCTGTGTTCTAGACTTCAAAGGGAGTTGGGATAAGTATTTACCATTGGTGGAATTCTCCTACAACAATAGTTATCAGGCAAGTATAGGCGTAGCTCCATTCGAAGCGTTGTATGGGAGAAAGTGTCGCTCTCCAGTAACGAGGTGGGTGAAACAACATTGTTGGGACCGGAGTTGGTACGTATGACTACAGAAAAGATCAAAATGATTCGACAACGTATACAAACAGCACAAGATCGACAAAAGAGTTATGCGGATCTTCATCGAAAGGACGTGGAATTTAATGTTGGAGACCATGTGTTATTACGTGTTGCTCCGTGGAAAGGAGTTACGAGGTTTGGGAAGAGTGGAAAGCTCAATCCACGATTCATTGGTCCATTTGAGATTCTGGACCGAATAGGAAATGTGGCTTATAGACTCGCTTTACCTCCAAGCATGTCTCGTGTTCATAACGTGTTTCACATATCCGTGTTACGTAAATATGTGAAGGATCCAAACCGCATTATTGAGTTAGAACCAGACGAGATAGCTGAAGATTTAACGTACGAGGAGGTACCTGTCAAGATCTTGGATAGGAAGGAACATGTCCTACGCTCGAAAATTATACCTCAAGTTAAAGTTTTGTGGAGAAACCATGCAATTGAGGAAATGACCTGGGAGTTGGAATCGGAAATGAAAGCGAGGTATCCTCACCTTTTCGACATACCAGGTACGTACGTCAATTTCGAGGACGAAATTTCATAAGGAGGGGAGGTTGTAAGACCCCAACTTTTATGAATAAAAATTTAATTTTCTTTATATATTATTTCGAAATAGTAAGGTGTTGATTTGATAAATATAAAAGTTATGGGTGAAATGTGCAAACATTTTTTTAAAATGAGCAAGTGGTTATAGAATATTCTTGTTGTCGGGGAATATTCGTACGACTGGCGCAGCTATTTGTGGGCCCCCACAACGAAATAACTGTCGGATATAGAAAGCGACAAAAATAACTTTTTTACAAAATAACGGCGTGGTTGTTACCGTTAGTACTGTTGAAATACCCGGTGGTTAAAATACAGTGATACGCGGTGTTGCACAGTAGCACACGGTATTGCACAGTATTTCGAATTATTGAGTCTTACGTGAGAAGCCATTACTCAATTATTGTTACAGTAATTACTGTTCAATATTTTATATTATTGACTCAATAATTGCTACGTTGATATTTTACATTATTGACTCAATAATTGTTACATTGATATTTTATTGACTCAATAATTGCTACGTTGCCATTTTATATGATTGATTCAATAATGGCTACAGTTGATATTTTGTAGTATTGATTCAATAATTGTCATTGCACAGTATTTCACGTTATCAACTCAATAATTCATATTATTTGAATAATATTATTAGATAGCATTATTGACAATGTCTAAGGAAGTTCAGTCTATGAGGGGTTATTTAATTGCGCGCCAGTAAGGAGAAGTCCTTATCGGAAGGCCCCCTCTGTCCTGGGAACGACCTGGTTGTTAATATTGTAGTTCTATAATATTATTTGTGAATAATTAATTATTGATTTATATGATAAGGAAATATTTATTTTGTGGATATTAAAGAAGGAATTGGCGCTGGTGAGTTTTTATCAATATTTTGGTGTGAGAAATCATCTGTTTTTGGATTTCGGATCATTTATGTTTGGAATTTGGAAAAACTTCCTTCTGCAAAGTTGTAGAGAATTACATTTCCTATAAAAGGACGTAGAATTTGTATTTTTCTGACAAAGGGGCTATTTGTTATGAATTATTGAAGTTTCGGAAATTTTTTTTTTTTTTATGGGCGGGCCCCACTTTTGTTGGAAAAAAATTTTAGCTGCCAGGCGGCGGAAATTTTGAAAAAAATATATTATTTTATTATTTTAGTCTCCTTTGGCATCCTAAGTTTTTCCTATAAATAGGGTGCTTAGGTTAGAATTGAAAATCACACCAGAATCAGAAGTTTTCTCTCTCTATAATATCGAGCGTATTTTTGTGAGTATTTCAATACTTTGAGTGTTGCTATTCAGTGCAAGTTTTCTTCGGTATTATATCCGATATTCCAGTCAGAGGTACTATCTTTTTGAGGTAAGGGATGTTATTTCTTTCGTAAATGATGTTATTCTTTTCAATATCATTATACAGAAATATTGTCATGGATTTTATGTTGAAATTCTTATTTTTTTCCGTCGGAATTACTATTCACGTATACGGAACTATTCACGTATACGGCACTATTCACGGAAAAATTAAATTTTCTTCTATTTGTCCAAATTGCTTGTTAAGGTTACTATCTTTGATTGTATCCAAGTTTTGAGCTCTATTCTTGAATTTTGCTCCATAATTGATTATTACAAGGTATTTTTGAATTGGATATACTAAAATACGAATCCTTAGTCTTTGTCTTTTATCTCACTGGATTCGTTTTTTTTAAATATTTTTCATCATTCTTAGTCAACTGAATATCTTTGGCCTGTAGAGCAAAGATGAATGATTACTTGATGAATATCTTTGGCCTGTAGAGCAAAGATGAATGATTACCTGATGAATATCTTTGGCCTGTAGTGCAAAGATGACAAGTGTTGAGATGAATATGACCACTGATGATACAAATGAATATCTTTGGCCTTTAGTGCAAAGATGAATATTTGATTCGAGATGTATATTGATTGATGTTACAGGGATAAAATATTGATGATGGACTTTTAAATCATAGAAGATAGTAGACTTGATTCTCTGCTTAACTCTTCTAATGAATTGTTATTTTCGCTGCGAATATTGATCTAGAGTTGGTTGTCCATTATATTTTATCTGATTTGTTGAAGACTAACGATAATTTATTTTCCATTATCTTAGTCATAATATTCTTTACTGAGCTAGTTGAGCTCACCCTTTTCATCTGTTGTCATCTTCAGGAAATGAGAATGTTGTGGGAACTAGTCGGGGGACAGAGTGATGGTCCGAGTTAGAGAAGTAGTAGTCCTCACTATTTTTGATAAATAGTGTGATAATAATTGTAATGAGGACTTAGTTTGAATCTTAATATTTTCTACATATTTGTATTGACACTCACAGTTGTGTGGTCGTATTTTGCACGACCGTATGATATAAAGTTTGTATTTGAATTCTGTACCATGTATTTGGCAACTCAGAATGGGTTGGGTTGAATGGACCTATTCTGGGGGCGTCACACATGTGGAGTATGTAAGTGGTTAAATATATATATATATATATATATATATATATATATATATATATATATATAATTTGAATGTGTATATATATTTATTTAGTATATAAAGAGAATTAAGAAAAAAGACTTGTAACCTAATATATATATTAGGTATGAAAATTAAATAACTTCAGGGTTATAATATGTAAGGATTTTAGTATTTACAATTTATACTAACCTAAGAGATTAATTTTATTATCTCAATTTATTAATTTTAAACCTAATTAAAGCAAGTCTAATTGGGTTAAGAAATTAAATGTGCATAAGTAAGGATTTGATTTACAAATTGAGTGAATAGAAATCCTAATTAAATGATTAGGGGTAGGATAGAATTAAAAGTAGTGAACTATGTTAATTTACATGGCCCAAGGAATTATTTAGGAATCCCAATGAGGATTTAATTTAATAGCCCAAAATAATGGGATATGTGCTAATAGAATAACTATGGTTAGGAACTAACCTTACTTGAGTAAAAGGTAGGAAATTGTGGGAAATGACTATATTGGCCATAAGAGAGGGAAGAGAGATTGAGCATGTGTGGTAATTATTTGTTTACTTTAGTAGTTTACCAACTCCTACCAACTCTCACATGTGTCACTTTAAGAATTAGCCTCCTCATTTGTTCAAGTGTGCAAGCAACATTAAGATGAGATGGGAGATGTACCATAGATATACATATTATATCTATACATTATTACTAACCACCCATCCCATTTGGTAAATTAAAGATAATTCAATTATTTTCTTAGCTACTTTCTTCTAAAAAGCTTAAGAAAACAAAGAAAGAAAGAGAGAGAGAGGATGAGGAGGAGGAGGAGGCCATTTCGGCAAGAAGAAGAGGAAGAGGGGAAGAGATTGATCTTTGATGCATTCTATGTTCATGAAGAAGAAGGAAGCAAGAACAAAGATCTAGGTATAAAAGATTCCTACTTAATATAGTTTATTTCCTTTTTGTTTGATTTGATTTGATGGAATGAAGATATAAGATTTCAAAACTCCAAAACCTTAGATCTACATGTATATAAGTGTGTTATGTGTAGATCTATCACTTTTGAGGATCAAAAGTTAGATCAAAAGCAAGAAAAGAAAACTAGGTTTTCAAAAAGTTAGAAAACCCTAATTTTATTAGCATAGATTATGTTTTGCTTGGATTTTGTGAAAGTTTAATGAAATAGATCATGGATCATAGTAGATCCTTGATATTAAGATGTATTCGTATGTATTATGACGGTTAATGTTTGATTAATCAAGAGATCTTGGAAGTTTTCTTACAAAACACAAAGATTCGAAAATTAGATTTTTGAGAAAACGAATCATGAAATTCAAGCAATTATATCTCTCGTTCTATTTTGAATTTTTGAGTGTGGTCAATTTATAAAGTTAGATATATGAGTCTTTTAACATATCCAAGTGAAATCACTATAAAGTTCTTTGTAGATTTCCGTATGGACAGTTTTTAGCAAAGTAGGCAAAATTTGAAAAAGGCCGAAAAGCAATCTGCCCAAAATTTCTAAGAGAATTTTAGACAATTAAATTATTAAAATAAATTTCGACCTTTTGAGAAATGAAAAGATATGATATAAAGTAGTTCATGTCCAAAGATGAGCTTATTCCGACTTAAATCGACTGAGTTATGGTCATTTTAATATTTGGGTTTTTCTGACAAAAATTTCTATAACTAGAGTTCTATAACTCTGATGGCCACGGAATTTAAACTGAAAGTTCATGTTAATACGTGTAAGATTCTGCCAAGAGTTAAAAAATTTTGGAGTTGAGCATGATATTGCTAAATTTCTTAAGTTACGAACTAAAAACGGACTTTTGAAAAATACTAAAAGAAATTAAAAATTTTCAGAAAAATTATTTTTGTGTATGAAATATATGTATATATGTGTGGCCAAAAGATAAAAAAAATAAGATGATTTGGTATTTTTCATGGGAATAATTTAATTATGAATAAAGAAATTAAATTAATTATGTAATGTTAAAAATATGAAAAATAGGATTTTATGACTTAAAAATCCTAGATATGGTATATACAGATTTTAGAAAGGGGTTTTGGGTCATTGTTGATGAGATATTATGTTTATGGCCTTGTATGGTTGTTAAATAAATAAATTAGTAAAAAATAAACAATTAAAATAAATTGTTTTTAAGTTTAATAAATCATTAATATATTATTAAAAGATTAATAATATTAAATTAAGATATTATTGAGTGATTGATAACATTTGGATTAAAGTGTTAATAAATCATTGATTTAAAATATTATTTAATGATTAATAAGATTAGTAAATGATTTGAATATTATTAAATAATTAATAATATTAAATGAGAGTTTAAAAGAGGAGTTAATTTATTGATTGGACATTCAATAGGTCATATTGAATGTATAGTATGATGAATTGGAAATTTAATATGTTAAAAAGGGAATACAGTTTGAATTCATTTTACTGAATTAATTATATTAGCTTGTATTCAGCTTGCTGAATTAGTGTATTAAGCTTGCTGAATTAGTGAATCCAGGTTGCTGGATTGTAATTCAGTTTGAAATTAGGTTGTTGGATTAGATATTTGGCTTAATGGAGTATATAGAAGAACTTATATTATGAAAGAGTATGTGTTAAATCTAAAGTAATACAATCGTACTCTTTAATGGTTGATGTATAGTATCTAGGCTAAACGATTCCTTCAGGGAGCGGAGGTATATACGAACTAGCTACCAATCTAACTCGCTGTGAAAAACAGTGTAGACGAGACGAAAAACTAATTTGTTGGTTGTTTGTGGAAAATCACTCAAACATACTGTATTGAACACTGTTAAAGACTCGTTGTGTACTAGGTTTAGAATTGTGAATACGTATAGTGTTAAGATATTATCTAATATTTGACTATGTGGTTAAATGTTAGATAGTTTGCTTATAAAGTAATAGTATTGTGAGATAAAATATGTTATACTAATTGAAAGATCAATCTTATAACTGATAGGTCTTTTCAATAAAGAGATTAAATTAGATTGTGTAACAGTAATCGACGGTACGTGCAAGTTTTCCATAACTCAAAACTTGAGTTATATTTTTAAAGCATTTTAGTGAATAATTATTGTTGATTATTCACATCTATACTGATTATTGATTCGCACTTAGTTCATGCATGTTGCATATGTTCATCAGCTATGAAAGGATGATCACCTTCATTACCATAAGGTTCAATTAAAATTGTTCATGGTCCTTGTTGACATTAAATATTATTGATTCAGTCATTCAATTATTGACATTATTATTCATAGTCTTTCACAATTATTATATTGTTGAAGATTCGAATGCTTATTCTTTCTTTCAATCATGATATATCCTTGTTGTACTTAAACTCGTTGGGCAAAGTAGTTGCTCACCCTTGCTATATCATGATAACAAATTTTAGATTAAGACGAAGGCACGGAGAAAGACAGAGGCAAAGACAAATCCCAAAGAGTAGATTATTACGCATTCATAACTATTTAGTTATCATATGCAAATGATGTTATAAAATTATAAAGTTACTTAAGGTATGTATTCAGTTAAGGTTAATAGACCTTGGAAAATATTATAGAATCACGTGAAATAAATAATTTATATTTATATATTCCGCATTAGTTGATAGAATATGTATGAAGATGAAGTACCGTAACGTACCAGGTCCGAGGTTCTAGGGACCCGGATTTGGAACCATAGAGATAAGGATAAGGAATAAACTCAAATAGAGTTTTTGTGATAAAAGATGAATTCAGAAAATTCATTATTAAAATATTAAGATCGTAAAACAAAACGATCATAAGATAAAAAAGAATCGTAATATAACATGATTATAAGAAAAGGTCACAACGTGATCTCATCATAGAAGTACAGAGGATCAATCGATTGATAAAAAACTTTATAGCAGAATTGTTGTACGACTATTGTACTATGAAAACTCAGGAAATAGTTGTAGATGATGAGATACGGATAAAATGAAATTCGTATTGAGCATAGAGGAAGCTAGGGTTATGTGGGATTTCAATTGAGGACTCATGTGATAGCTGAGTTATACAAATCTTTGTATGGGCAGGGGTTTTGTGCTTGGTCTAACGTCTACTTAGTTTATCACAATGATAATCCTTGAAATGTTGGTGTCGCACTATTCGCTATATGTATGTTGAGAAGGTGATTATTTTCTCATATATATAACGGATAGGTATAGAATATAAGATTAGGTGCAAGTTCTTAAAACTCATACTTATGGTAAGTTTGTGACTCATAATCGTATGGTATATTTTTGAACCCCTAAGCGTATGGACAGTTCCTGATTGGTTCTTAAACTACGTATTGCTAGGATAAGTTCCTAAACTCATATTATTATGGAAAATTCCTGAACTCATAATATGTGGTATGTTTGATGAACTATACTTGGGTATAGAAAAATTGTGGATGAAGAATTGAGAATTTTTAGTATAGTAAGTTTTAATGGTGATAGAATAGATAGAATTATTAAGCAATTGATCATTAGAGAAATTGAAGTTGATGGTAGAAGCATAGGTAGTCCAAATCTTCTAGCTATGCTAGATTTCAAAATTTTGACATCTAGCTAAATTCGCACTGATGTGCCTTTAAAAATATAAATGAATTTTTGTTATCAGTAACACATGGTTACAATTGTGTAAAAGTGGGCTTCGAATCACTAACACAACGTTACCTGTTGCGGCATGATAACACCAAATATGATTTTTCAATAGTTTTGAATGTTTAAAGAAAAGTCTACGCTAATTATTACGACTAGACAAAAATGATTTGAAATATCAAAATGTATTTTATATATTATCGATGCCTCATGGAACCTGGTGCAAAGATGATAAAATGATAGAGTTATCAATGTAGAATTACCTAGTGCTGGATGTAATCTAAAGATCGTTAGCCACTATGGTATGATGTACTATGATAAAGTCACAAAATAACGGAATCCTCAAACGTACTGTATGCGGTATCATGACGTCATAAAAAGATTTTCAGAATTTTAAAGATAATTTATTGCCAAGATATGGATGATAGATATCTAATCATTTCTTTTGCTTAGTAAACTTAATTGTTTCACTTTATTATTTTTGTAAGAAAGAAATAACAAGAAAGAGAAAGAGAAAGAAAATTTCGGACAGAGGGAGAGAGAAGGAGGGGCGGCCATGAGAGGGAAAGAAGAAGAAGAAGAAGAAGAAGAAGAAGATAAAAGCAAAGGTATAATCCAAATCTCTAGGCTTTATTCTATTCTCTTTTAATGATTTGAAGGAAAAACGGGTTTATGATTTGGAAGCTTAAAACTCTTTTATCTATGTGTTTTCTATAGATTAAAGTATGAATCTAACTTATATAAGTGTTAGAAATTGGATCTAAAGCACAAAAGAGAAATTAGGTTTTTCAAAAGTAAGAAGACCCCAACTTTTTATGAATAAAATTGAATTTTCACTATATATTATTTTGAATAGTAAGGGGTTGATTTGATAGATGTGGTAAGTTATGGGTAAAATCCGCAAATATTTTAAAATAAGCAAGTGGTTATAAAATATTATTGTTATCGGGGAATATTCGTTTGGTCGTGGAATATTATTGTTGTCGGAGAATATTCGTACGACGACGCAGCCATTTGTGGGCCCTATAACGAAAAACTGTCGGATGAAGAAAAAGACAAGAATAAGTTTTTTATAAATAACGGCGTAACAGTTACCGTTAACACTGTTGAAATATCCGGTGGTTAAAATAAAGTAATACGCGTTGTTGCACAGTAGCACACGGTATTACATAGTATTTTATATTATTGTTGCTTCAATAATTGTCACTACACAATATTTTACATTATCAAATCAATAATTCATATTATTTGAATAATATTATTAGACAGCATTATTGGCAATGTCTAGGAAGTTCTGTCTAGGAAAGGGGTTAGTTAATCTAATTGCGCGCCAGTAAGGAGAAATCCTTATCGGAAAGCCCCCTCTCTCTTAGAAACGACCTGGTTGTCATTATTGTGATTTTGTAATATTATTTATGAATAATTAATTATTGATAAAAAAAATGATAAGAAAATATTTATTTAATGGAAGAATTTTTAAAGAGACAATTATTTAGAGTTGATATTTTATCTTCTTCGATAAAATAATTCATTCAAATATATTAGTATAATATTACATTATAAGTGTATGATGTAATAATATGATAATATAATAATGGTGATATTTTTACAATGAATGCACGATATGTGAATAAAATGAGGAGAAAGAGCAAATTGGGTCTGGAGTATTTTTGTTACAAAAAATATGTTAAATATGTTTGTGGACCACGTTTTTGACTGAAGTTTGATTATAGCCTGCAAATTCATCCGTATATAAATTTGAATCATTTTTCGTTCGGAATTTAGAAAAACTTTCTTCTATAAAGTTGTAGAGAATTAAATTTCCTATGGAATGGACATAAAATTCGTATTTTTCTGATAAAAGGGTTATTTATTATGAATTATTGAAGTTTCAGAATATTGGGTTTGAATTAATTTTTGGGGTTATAAATATTTTTTTAAGAAAAACATTTTTTGTAGGTGGGACCCACTTGTGGAGTGCTGAGATTGTGATGTGGTGTGCGTAAGAAAAAAAATTTAATAATATTTTATTAAATTTTCTCCTTTGTCATCCTAAGCATTTTCCTATAAATAGGGTGCTTAGTTAGAATTTGAAAATCACACCAGAATCAGAAGTTTTTTGTCTTTATAATATCGAGCGTATTTTTGTGAGTATTTAGATACTTTGAGAGTTGATAAGCAGTGCAAATTTTTTTCAACATTATATCCGATATTCCAGCTAGAAGTACTTGTCTTTTGAGGTAAGGGATGTTATTTTTTTCAAAAATGATGTTATTTCTTTCAATATCATGACACCAAAATATTGGTATGAATTTTATTATGAAATTTTTACCTTTTTATATTAAAGTTACTATTCACGTATACGACATTATTCACGTATACGGCACTATTCACGAATACGGTACTATTCATAGAAAAATTAAATTTTCTTTTCTTTGTCCAAGTTGACTATTATGGTTCCTATCTTTGATTGGTTCTAAGTTTTGATCTCCATTCTTGAATTTTGCTCCACAATTGATTATTATGGAGTATTTTTGAATTTGGATAAACTAAATTACGAATTCCTAATTTTTGTCCTTTATCTCACTGGATTCGTTCTTTAAAATATTTTTCATCTTCAGTCTTAAATGGTGATACAAAAGAATATCTTTGGCCTGTAGTGCAAAGATGAATGATTATTTGATGAATATCTTTGGCCTGTAGTGCAAAGATGAATGATTACCTGATGAATATCTTTGGCCCGTAGTGCAAAGATGGATAGGTATTGAGATGAACATGACCAACTGGTGATACAAATGAATATTTTTGGCCCGTAGTGCAAAGATGAATATTTGATTCAAGATATATATTGATTGATGTTACAGGGATAAAATATTGATTATGGACTTTTAAATCATAGAAGTAGTAGACATTATTTCCTACTTAACTCTTCTGATGCATTGTTAATTCCGCTGCAGTTGTTGATCTAAAACTTGTTGTCCATAATATTTTATCTGATTTGTTGAAGACTAACGATAAATTATTCTGTATTATCTTAGTCATAATATTCTTTACTGGGCTAGTTGAGCTCACCCTTTTCATCTATTGTCCTCTTCAGAAAAATGAGAATGTTGCAGGGACTAGTCGGGGAACAGAGTGATGGGCAGAGTTAGAGCAGTAGTAGTTCTCACTATTTTTGTATAATAGTGTGAAAATAATTATAACTATTGAGGACTGAATTTGAGTGTTTATATTTCATATTATATACGATTTGTATTGACACCCACAGCTTGTATGGTCGTCCTGCTCACGACCTTTTGATATAAAAGTTTGTATTTGAATTCTGTACCATGTGTTTGGCGACTCAGAATGGGTTGGGTTGATTGGATCTATTCTGGGGGCGTCACAAAAACTCAGAAAATAGTTGTAGATGATAAGATACGGATAAAATAAAATTCGTATTGGGCAAAGAGGAAGCTAGGATTATGTGAGATTTCAATTGAGGACTCATGTGATAGCTGAGTTATATAAACCTTTGTATGGGCAGGGGTTTTGTGCTTGGTCTAACAACTACTTAGTTTATCACATTGATAATCATTGAAATATTGGTGTCGCGCTATTCGCTATATGTATGTTGAGAAGGTTATTCTTTTCTCATGTGTATAACGGATAGGTAGAGAATATAAGATTAGGTGCGAGTTCTTAAAACTCATACTTATGGTAAGTTTGTGACTCATAATCGTATGGTATATTTTTGAACCCCTAAGCGTATGGACAGATACTGATTGGTTCTTGAACTACGTATTGCTAGAATAAGTTCCTAAACTCATATTATTATGGAAAGTTCCTGAATTCATAATGTCTGGTATGTTTGATGAACTATACTGAGGTATAGAAAAGTTGTGGATGAAGAATTGAGGATTTTAAGTATAGTAAGTTTTAATGGTGATAGAATAGATAGAATTATTAAGCAATGGATCATTAGAGAAATTGAAGTTGATGGTGGAAACATAGGTATTCCAAATCTTCTAGCTATACTAGACTTTGAAATTTTTGACATCAAGCTAAATTCGCACTGATGTGCCTTTAGAAATATAAATGAATTTTTGTTATCAGCGACACATGGTTACAATTGTGTAGAAGTGGGCTTCGAATCACTAACACACCGTTACCTGTTGCGGCATAATAACACCAAATATGATTTTTCAATAGTTTTGAATGGTTTAAAGAAGAGTCTACGCTAATTATTTTGTCTAGACAAAAATAATTTGAAATATCAAAATATATTTTATATATCATCGATGCATCATGGAACCTGGTGCAAAGATGATAAAAATAATGGAGTTATCAATGTAGAATTACCAACTGCTGGATGTAATCTAAGGATCGTTAGCCACTATGGTATGATGTAATATGACAAAGTCACAAAATGACGGAATCCTCAAACGTACTGTAACTAAAGTGCGGTATCATGACGTCATAAAAAGATTTTAGAATTTTAAAGATAATTTATTGCCAATTGAATTTGGCTAGATACATATTTCGATTGATATTCAAATTATTGGTATACGTCTAAGCTATTTAATTCTTCTAGACAAATATTTATGAAATTCAAGTATTATTTGAGAGTTTATGTCAAACCAAATTATTTTTGTGCGAAATCTTATGTTAAGTTGGTATCAAATGGATACAAGCTGGTATCCGACACAAGTTAGTGTCAACATTATGTGATACAAGTTGGTATCAAATTGACACAAGTTGGTGTCAAATTAATGCAATTGGTATCAAATTTACACAAGTTGGTGTCCAGATAAAATGGTTTGCAGATTAATTTCTGTTATTACCTTTTCAACTTATTTATTCTACTTCATAATTATTGAATAATTGTGAATACTCCTAGCGAATAGTCAATGTAGCATTTGGAGATAGAAGATATCCTTATAGAAGGAAATAGCATGGACTCATTAAATACGAGTGTAATCAGAGGTGATTAAATAAAGTTTCTATGAAAAATCTATTTTTGGTGAATAGTGATTCGGGGGATGGAATCCTTATAAGGGGAGAATAATGTGACAACCCGAAAATTTATAAGATCTTAAATGATTAAAATAAAGGTTAAAGAATAAAATCTAGATGGGAATTTGAGGATTTATTTTAAAAAAAATTAGAAGAACCTATAAGGTTTACTATTTCGAACGGAGAAAATATGAGTTATAAAATTCCAAAACCCTAAAAATAAATTTATATGTACTTGAAGGAATGTTAAGGATAAGGTACTACGATACCTATAAATTTGATGTGAACTAAATTGTGTAAAAAAATTTATAAGGATACATGTGGAGTATGTAAATGGTTATATATATATATATATATATATATAATTTGAATGTGTATATATATTTATTTAGCATATAAAGAGAATTAAGAATAAAGACTAATAACCTAATATATATATTAGGTATGAAAATTAAATAACTTATAATATGTAAGGATTTTCGTATTTAAAATTTATACTAACCTAAGAGATTAATTTTATTATCTCAATTTATTAATTTTAAACCTAATTAAAGCAAGTCTAATTAGGTTAAAAAATTAAATATGCATAAGTAAGGATTTGATTTACAAATTGAGTGAATAGAAACCCTAATTAAATGATTAGGGGTAGGATAGAATTAAAAGTAGTGAACTATGTTAATTTACATGACCCAAGAAATTATTTAGGAATTCCAATGAGGATTTAATTTAATAGCCCAAAATAATGGGATATGTGCTAATAGAATAACTATGGTTAGGAACTAACCTTACTTGAGTAAAAGGTAGGAAATTGTGGGAAATGACTATATTAGCCATAAGAGAGGGAGGAGAGATTGAGCATGTGTGGTAATTATTTGTTACTTTAGTAGTTTACCAACTCCTACCAACTCTCACATGTGTCACTTTAAGAATTAGCCTCCTTATTTGTTCAAGTGTGCAAGCAACATTAAAATGAGTAGAGAGATAAAGCAAGAGATGAGATGGGAGATGTACCATAGATATACATATTATATCTAAACATTATTACTAACCACCCATTTGGTAAATTAAAGGTACTTCAATTATTTCCTTAGTTCCTTTCTTCTAAACAGCTTAAGAAAACAAAGAAAGAGAGAGAGAGAGAGAGAGGAGGTCATTTTCGACAAGAAGAAGAGGAAGAGGGGAAGAGGTTGATCTTTGATTCATCCTAGGTTCATGAAGAAGAAGGAAGCAAGAACAAAGATCTAGGTATATAAGATTTCTACTTAATATAGTTTATTTCCTTTTTTATTTGATTTGATTTGATGGAATGAAGATCTAAGATTTTAAAACTCCAAAACTTTAGATCTACATGTATATAAGTGTGTTATACGTAGATCTATCACTTTTAAGGATCAAAAGTTAGATCAAAAGTAAGAAAAGGAAACTAGGTTTTCAAAAAGTTATAAAACTCTAATTTTATTAGCATAGATTATGTTTTGCTTGGATTTTGTGAAAGTTTAATGAAATAGATCATGATAGATCCTTGATCTTAAGGTGTATTAGTATGTATTATGATGGTTTATGATGGTTAATGTTTGATTAATCAAGAGATCATGAAAGTTTTCTTACAAAACACAAAGATTAGAAAATCAGATATTTGAGAAAACGAAACATGAAACTCAAACGATCATATCTCTCATTCTATTTTGAATTTTTGAGTGTGGTCAATTTATGAAGTTAGATCTATGAGTCTTCTAACATACCCAAGTGGAATCACTGCAAAATTCCTTGTATATTTCCATATGGACAGTTTTTAGCAAAGTAGGCAAAATATAAAAAAGGTCAAAAAACAATCTGCCCAAACTTTCTAGGGGCATTGTTGGCAACTTAATTATTGAAATAAATTTCGGCATTTTAAGAAATAAAAATATATGATATAAAGTAGCTCCTGTCCAAATATGAGCTTATTCCGACTTAAATCGACCGAGTTATGGTCATTTCAATATTTGAGTTTTTTCGACAAAAATCACTATAACTGGAGTTCTATGACTCTGATGGCCACGAAATTTAAACTAAAAGTTCATGTTAATACGTGTAAGATTCTGAAAAGAGTTGAGAATTTTTGGAGTTGAGCATGATATAGATAATTTTCTTAAGTTACGAACTAAAAACGAACTTTTGAAATATAATAAAAGAAATTGAAAATTTTAAGAAAAATTATTTTTGTGTATGGAATATATCTATGTATGTGTGGCCAAAAGATAAAAAAAATAATAAGATGATTTGGTATTTTTCATGGGAATGATTTAATTATGAATAAATAAATTAAATTAATTATGTAATGTTAAAAATATGAAAAATAAGATTTTATGACTTAAGAACCCTTGAGATGGTATATACAGATTTTAGAAAGGGGTTTTGGGTCATTGTTGATGAGACATTATGTTTATGGCCTTGTATGGTTGTTAAATAAATAAATTAGTAAAGATTAAATAATTAAAATAAATTGTTTTTAAGTTTAATAAATGATTAAAATATTATTAAAAGATTAATAATATTAGATTAAGATATTATTGAGTGATTGATAACATTTGAATTAAAGTGGTAATAAATCATTTATTTAAAATATTATTTAATGATTAATAAGATCAGTAAATGATTTGAATATTATTAAATAATTAATAATATTAAATGAGAGTTTAAAAGAGGAGTTAATTTATTGATTGGACATTCAATAAGCGATATTGAATGTATAGTATGATAAATTGAAAATTTAATATGTTAAATAGGGAATACAGCCTGAATTCAGTTTGCTGAATTAATTATGTTAGCTTGTATTCAGCTTGCTGAATTAGTGTATTATGTTTGCTGAATTAGTGAATCCAAGTTGCTGGATTATAATTCAGTTTGAATTTAGGTTGCTGGATTAGATATTTGGCTTAATGAAGTATAAAGAAGAACTTATAATATGAAAGAGTAAGTGTTAAATCTAAAGTAGTACAGTCGTACTCTTTAATGGTTGATGTATAGTATCTGGGCTAAATAATTTTTTCATGGAGCGGAGGTATATACAAACTAGACTACAAAAAAATAGACATTTGGCAACGATTTTTCGAACAACGACTTATAAAGTCGTTGCCAAAAATGCATGTTTAGCAACGAAATTTGTCATTCGTTGCAGTTTTTTAAAGGCTTTAATTTTTCGTAACAAAATGCATAGGTCGTTGCAAAATTTCGTTACCAAATCGTTGGCAGAAAAAAAAAAAGCCCCGCCTATTTACTTTTTTATTGCCGGTGAGATTTCTCCTCATCATCGGCAACGAAAACTTTTTTGTTACTATATTTTGTTGCCTAATATGGACCACATTCATTGTCAACAATTTTTTTTCATTGCGTATTTTTTATATTTTTTTGCAACGACTAGTAAATTGTTGTCCAAAATTAAAATAAATCCACTAAGCATATATATTTCGGCCTCTTTTTTCACATTTTTGTATTGATGATCAAGTTTTTAATTAACATTTTCTTTTATTTTGTTCCAAAACATGTGACATGCTACTTTTGAAGATTATAATGTACAAGGTTATTTATTCATATATAATTCAAATAGGGTTCCATTGCTTCTAATAAAAACATTTATGTTGCCATGTATTTACAATATGAATATGAATATATGATCTTAATTGGATTGAACTGGCTCTCAAAATTCCAGTCACCATATGCCCATATCATAAAAATATGTTTTACTTTTCTATTTAAAAAGATCTTGACAACATTCTTAAATAAACCCTAAAAAATATCCGATACAAAATAAAGACACTGTCGTGGTTAGCAATGTCATCTATTAGACACAAATAGACAACGTTTTTTTCTTAAAAAATATTTCTATTTGACACATTACACAACGTTTTTTTTCTTCTAAAAAACGTTGTTTATTTGACACAATCCACAATGTTTTTTTTCTAAAAAGCATTGTCTATTTGACACAATTCACAACGTTTTTTTTAGAAAAAAACGTTGTGTATTTGACATATTACACAATATTTTTTTAAAAAAAGCATTGTCTATTTAACACATTATACAAAAAAAAATTCTAAAAAGCGTTATCTATTTGACACAATTCACAACGTTTTTTTCTATTTTACATACGAAACGTATATATTCTGAACAACGCCTAATTTTTCAACATGGGAGTTTTACTAGATTTTTTTTATGCCATTGTATTCATAGCTGGAATACACTCATTGTCGGAAAGATCCTTCAAGCAAAAAGGACACACAAACATAATGGTGACTATGCAATCATTACCTGGTCTACTGAAATCAGATAGACCAAAATCTATAATCTTCAAATGGAAACCATTCGTTACAGAACAATCACATTCATTGCTGGTAATAATCACATTCATTGCTGGTCTACTGAAATCAGTTTACAATAATGATAATAAACTGCAAGTAGGAGATATAGTAGCACTGATACCATTCCTTTGCTGCAACACATGCCAATTCGTTACAGAACAAATTTGCAAGATCAGGCCTCAATCTTGAGAAGTTGACGCATGCCCAAAAATCCACTGTGCCACCATTAACCATTTTATACACAATCACAATTAAATATTATTAGTTAGCTACACATACCAAAGTTTTTAAAAGGTTAACCATAGAGAATAGTTTAAAATTGTATCAGATAATACACCTCCAAAATTTATATTTCAAAAAATTGTATGCAAAGTAGGACTTTGGAAAGATTCATATTGTAAGCGGTTAAAAATTGGCAAAAGGTTTAGTGTCATAATTCATCAAAAAGCCAAAAGCATATGATACCCAAAACTGACAGGCAGAGCACGACAACACAAGTAACTATAACACAAACATCATTGCTGGTCCTCATAGACACACACCCTTACATTTGCTAATCCCACTACTCTTTCTTACTAAATTCAGATAGAAGGGACAACAAGTTCAAACTTACTCAGTTATTTCAGCTCATGCACAACAGACTCTTTTAACAAGTCTAATAACCAATTGTTATACAAAACTTCAAGGATACTACTAACTTTACTTCTCCTGTACACGCATCTCCAAACTTTCTTAAACTTAAGCTAAGTAAGGGAACTATGTGATTTTTCCAAAAAATGGAAAGCAACTCTTTAAACTTACTATTATCTATCCAACAGTGAACATGTTAGTGCAACATAAAAAACAGTGAACATGTTAGTGAACATATTTGTGCACGTACATAATCCTGGCGGTCTAAGCATAGACGAACCTGCAATGTTTGTATTTGATGTGCCAACATTATCATCCATATAATCCTGGATAATAAAGAAGAACTTGGAATAAAAGAAATAGAAAAGATCACATACTTGTTCAAGAATGAAAGCTATTTTTTCGGTTTTTGCCATTGCACCAAAATTTTCAACCTGTCAGTCAAAACCATTACATGAAGGAGCTACTGGAATAGTTAAACAACTCCATGCATATTTACAATAATACCAAAAAATTAAAATATGAGAAATCATGAAGACAATATCATCAGACACTGACCGCAATTTCTTGCATCAAATCTGCAGCCTTAGCTATAGTCCCTTGTTGTTCCTTAATTTTTGCAAGTATCTTGATCAACCTTGCCCTCTCTATCTCAACATAAATCTACCACAAACAAGTGCCATCAAGAAAAGGAAAAAATGGAAGACAATCCCTCACAACAAGGATACCGAAATATACAAAGATATTTAAATTCGTAATAAAAATTCACCTTGCCCACGGATACACTTTTAAGTGTTTTAATCAGCTCTGTCTTAGCTTCAACATCTGATGTTTCGTCAATACATTGCATTGCTTGCTGTACCGCGAGCCCAAGTTTTACAGCATCATCTTTGGTTGGTGCCTATAGATGGTTTTATCAAGTTAATTTAATCAGTCATGATACCTGGGACATCTACAATAGTTATATGGTTGAAACTATTTCTGCATACCTCGATGTTGAGGGGCAAAACTGGGTCATGCAGAGAGAGTCTAAGAAGGAACCACCCGCCAAAGCCAGAAACTCTAACCTGTTGATAAAAGAGGGGAAAAATAGTAAGATAAGTTGAACAAGTAAATGTAGTTATGGAAGTGGGATTCATTTCTATATAAACATAAATTGTGTACAAGTACACGAGATTTAAGTTTTTTTTTTATTGAAACTTATATATACTGTAAGCAATATATGGTTTCTCTGGGCACCCCTGCAAAACTACATGATGTAATTATTAAAAATGAGACCTAATTTCCTTCCGATTTGTAAAAACTATATAATGCAATAAAGGAAGAGCATTTTTTGGCATAAAAAAGATAAAAACAAGAAATATTGATCTCAAACAACTACTCTATGCTGGACACAGAAACTGCCTACCGACTGCTATGTATGGATGCCAACAAAAGATGAAAAATGCAGACTTCTAGATAATCCTGGCAATATTACTGAAATGCAATGTTGATTTGTAAGTCAGAGAATTTATGCCTTCATAGTTAACAGAAGCTTTCTGAAGCTTTGGATCTGAATCAACGATGTTTTCCAGATGTTTTAACACAGCCTCTCCATACTCCCGGAAAGATCCGAAAAGATCTGGAATCACCATACCGACGTATTAATAAATTCAGAAGACACACATACTCAGCCAAAAATTATCATGTCCAGTAGCATACCCTTCTTTTAGATCTGCATGATTCTGATCAATCTTTATTCTAAGTTCAACAGCAATAGCTGGCTCCTGCAGACCCTCCACCAAATCAGTCAAAACTTTGCTGCCACTACCTAGTCCTGAAGCTCTAGCTGATGTAAGTTTATTTAAAATCTTGACCTGCAAGTAACGCCAAAAAGATAAAACCACAAAAATTAGGACGAAGTGATGAGGTGCCAATTTGAATAAGTTCTATCAAATGCCTATCTCGAAAAACAAATATTGCTATGAAACTGTGCAGATTTCTTCACTGGATAATAAAGTGCAAAGATAGTAGTATTAACAGATCTCAAGTATAGAAGTATATTGTCAATCTGATATTAAAATCCTACCATGAGGCATGCGCCATCATCAAGCTAGTGATTCTCCTTGAGTGCACCATGGCCACTGGTTTCGATAGCCAAATGTGATTCTTCACCAACAGAGTTCTGTGGAGGGCAGTTAACATCAGTAAACTTGTGGGACTCTTTTTTAGAAACAAAATTTGTGGGACTCTTTTCTTCTTTTGAACAAAAGTATGTTTTGGTATCTTCATATATTAATAGACAAACAGTCGTGTACATTAAGAAATTGCTCCTCAGAAAAAATTTAATGAAATGAATATCTAATCTACTAAGCACTTACAGCATCCAAAGTGGGAAGAAATTAACGAAGCGACCCCAAAAGGGCTGCAAGACATATTTGGCGAGATAAGAGTGATCTACACCACTGTACGTGTATCTATGCAGCGCAGCAACACCATGAACCCCTACATATCCCATTCTCACTTTCCTATTTCAATAAACCCCTCTGCAAAAGATGTACAGTGAAATTAATTTCAATTACATAAATTCTAAGCCTACCTCACCAAAATACAGTGATAAAGACATTTATGTCTTGGGTTTTCAAACTATCCACTATCCATTCTACGGATATTTTTTATTTTTATGTATAAATTTTGAGGTTATATGTTTATATAACGTATTCGTGCTTTCTTGTACATATGCATAGCTTATTCATTTAGAATATTTTGGGACTTTTGCTTGCTATTATCATTTTGCGTGCAAAAGCTTCAATTTAGCTTTTAAAATATCAATATATTACCATTATAGTTTATAAATCATTTACAATTCATTACGCGGACATCTTATACCTTTATCCATAAACTTGAGGTTATAGTACACATTTGATTTCTTTTGCGCATTCATAATTCATACTTCGTATTGAATGAGTTTGCACATTATGTAGCTATTATATTGTGTTATACCCTCATATTAGTCCATTTTTATGAGTTAAATTTGTTAAAAATATCAAAGACGCATCGCGAAAATCAAACAGTGCCATGGCTGGGTAGTTTGACCTTGCTTGGCCCTGTGTGGCCCTGCCGGGCTTGTCTTGGCCTTGCTGGCAGCCAGCCCCCCCCCCCCCCCCCCCCTATGCCTTGACACTCGTTTCGCAAATTTTTATTTTCTAATTCATTAATCCGATTCCAATGAGTTTTAGATATAACCAACCTATTTTAAAAAAATACTAACTAAACATTTTGGATAATTTAAACGTGTTAAACAAGAGGCCAAAATAGCCATGTTGTTGCAGTAGTCACTGTTGGCTGTTGCTGGTGGGCAGCAGCCCCCTTCCCGTGTCACCCCTTTTTCAATTTTATAACTTTGAACATATTTATCCAATGACGTTGCATTTTGGATATGTTATAGATCATATACCCATTTATTTTTAAAAAAATATAAACCATACCATTCGGACACTTTAAATAAGTCAAAAGCCAAGGCCAAGTGGGCTGCCCAGCTTGCCGCACAACGCAGCTCTGTGGCTGCTGTTGTTGCTGGCAGTTGGTTTAATTGTGACGTAGCAACTTTTTGAATTTTTATCTTTCTAGCTCACTTATTGCATCGTTCTTATTTTTGAATATGTTATACATGGCATATAAGAATATTTTTAAAAACATGAGTTACCCAATTCGGGTCGGATAATCAGTCCAAATAATGCGTCAAAAATGGGCGCGCGCACTAATTTTTAAGTTTTCATTTCTCGTTTAAAATGCATTCCGGCATGGTTTAATGCCACGAGGTTCTTAAATTATTCTTATTTAGGATGTACGTACCTATCTTGGGTTTCGGTTACGCTAAATTATGCATTTTTAGCCAAAATGACTCTTTTAAGCAATTTTACGAACATAAACGCGTTCGACCTATTTGTGGACTGATTTCTAAGGGTTGGGGATACGTATTCAAACCATTTTTGCCAACCTTATTGCTCCGCACAACAACAACTATACACCAAGGCTCTACCTCAGTCCACAACAAGCAATTTACATAACAAAACTATACATAATCAGCTAATTACATACTAACTCATATATAATAACTAGCTTTGCTCAATTTCCATTTCCTTAGTTTCTAAACATACTTCACATTAGATTTCAATTGTTATAATAGACAAATCCGTATATGAGCATTACTAACTGTCTTTTACAGTAAATTTCAATTTATACCAACTAACTAATTCAATTTATTATGGAAATTCACAAAACATAATACTAATATTGTATATACCTTTTTGTAAGCTTGCTTGCAAATTTAACAGTAACTTTTTCCCTTGTAAGCCTTAATTCTTGTTTCAATTGATTGGAATGAACAAAGAAGAATTGAATGGCTGGACTGAGCAAGAGATTGGGTTCGGCAGTTCGGCAGAGAGATGGGGCGGAGCTGCTGTAGCAGGGAAAAGGAGAGATCAACTCGAGTTGATTTATTTTATAGCCTACTCATTTCTTACTCTCCACGGATTCTTTCGTGCTTTTCAAAGTCCTAACTTGGTTACCACCCACAACTTTTGGTTCCCAGGCATAATATTTGCTGAGTAATAAGCTTTGCCAGCTCCTGCTAACTTAAGTCTCAGCTATGTTATTTCCTACTTGGCCAGTACATACTTTATTATATAATATAACACATATTACACATATAAATATATAAATATATATGTATTATATTTTATACATTACACACACATTACAAATATATTATATAATGTTTTCCATACAAATAAAAATAATATTTGGCTTGATAATTTTTCCTTGTTATTAAAATAATTTACCTTTATAAACTATTTTAATATTCTCTATTTATACTACCTCATTTTTGAATTAAAATAAGATAATATATGCAGTGCAATAATTTCCTTATATTAAAATAATTTAATTTCATAAATTATTTTAATATCCTTTATTTAATGTATACAATAAATTTTGTATACTTGAATTAATTATTTCCTTTCCACATTATAAATTATTTTTAAACAATTTATTTACACACATTAAATATATAATATTATATTCACGTACATAATATTATATTCACTTCATCGCAAATATTTATATTTTACATTTAATTAAATAACTACTCGAAGATGATTCAAAGAGTAATGAAAAAGAAAAGAAAATAAGTTGGAGTATTTGATTCATCGAGATGGTATATACGAGTCTCTTTACGTTTTGTGATCCAAGACAAATATATGTAATAATTCATACCCCATCAATGGTTGACTTTGGAGACAAATTCGCCCTAGCAGACTGTTTAAAAAAGTGGGTCGGCCATCGTTGACTCTGGAGACTTGGGGGTATAATCGTCCGATTTATTTGTTTAGTCTGTTCGCTATAATTACTAGTAGACGCTGTATCTAGTTTTTAATATTAGCCATAGATAATTGGAACATACGCTTAAGATGCTATTTGCTTATTTTTGATCCATAATAAATACATGTTATGGATCATTCCCCATATATATATATATATTAATCATTTGTTAATCACATAGATGTATTTTTTTTTAATTCAAACATATAAAATAACAAACTTTAATAAAATATATCGTTAATTATTGTTTTTATTTTCTACATTCATACTCATAACTTCATTTATTAATATTTTACATCGTTATACAATTATTCATAAATTCTATAAATAATTTTGATTCCTTTTAAAAAAAGAGTTTCATTTACAAAATTTGTAAATATTAAAATGAGAATGTATACTCTTAAAAATAGTAAATTATATTAGTCTAATAGATTGGTACGATAAAAATTATGACGACAAATTTTAGAATATCGTATTATTTCGTACAATTAGCAGTACTAAGAAAATAAGAATGTTCTAGTGAGGGAATAATGAAAAGAAAAAAAATCAATGAATAATATAGTTATTAGCTAAAAAAACATTATTCACTATTTATTTTTTGATTTTTAAAAATTGAGGCGGTAGAAAAATAATTGTCGCTGCCATTTTATGATGAATTATTACATAGAAAAATATTATTTACGAAGGAATTATTACTCGCTATATAGTATTATTAAGTGTTTTTACGAGAAATTGCAGAAAATAAATTTATTAGAATTAATTGTGAAAAATATTTCATTTACAAATATTAAAATAGTACTCATCCGTTTTACAAAAATAATTTCATGTATTGAGTTTGTTTTTTGTTAATTTATGAAATCTTAAATTGACAAAGGAATTTCTTAATATGTGTCATAAGGGCACATGCTAAGCACACAGTTCAAGGGAATATTCCCTTGAATTATATGCTTATTCTCTTGAACTTTGTGCAAATGGAGAAATAAAAAAATATGCACACAGTTCAAGAGAATATTCTCTTGAACCGTGTGCTTAGCATGTGCCCTAAGGGCACATGTTAAGAGGACCCTTTAATTAAATTAAATAAATTTAAAATATTTAGAAACTCAATAATTAGTCATTCAAAAAGTGAGGGACACTTTTAAAATATAAAATAAAATAAAAACAATCATAAATCACTTAACTACGTAAAAAATCAAAAATCAATGAAAAACTACTCAAGTCAGTAGAGGAGAGATATATCCCCCTCCCCCCGCGCGCCCCGCCCCAAATTAATCCAATCTTTGAGGCGAAAACGATTAGTAGCACAACTTTATCAGAAAGCTGAAAGGGATTAGTAGCAAATGAAACAGAAAAATCGATCGGATAGTGGTGGAGAAACTGAGAAAGCGATGAAAACCTAGAACCAAGGAGAAAACAAAGCACAACGACAAATAGCGATCTTTAGCAAAAATCCCCCCTAAATCGTGAAATCGGTGTAGAACCAACAGTTGGTGTACACAAGGTATTCTACTTTCTCTTTATATTGAAATTTTTATGCGTATTACCTAATACATGTCTTACTTTCATTGTAATTGGGTGTTGGTGGTTGATTTGGTGAATTTATTTTCATTTACAAGTAACCCATTCAGTAAATTGATTAATCTATAGTTATGTTTGTTTTAATTTTAACCCGTGCGCACCTCTCTGTTTAGTTTATCTAATTGTTTTTACCATTTGGTGACTATTCAGTCTTAATTTAAGGTGACATGGGAGTATATATGATTATATTCCAGTAAGTTGTTGAATTGGGTTAGTATCTAATCCCCCTCCCTCTTACTTTACATTGTGGAGTTCCCATAAAGAACCATGAGAAAGCAAAGTGAGCTAGGATATAAAATTAAACAGTTGAGTGATACTTAGATGTACAGGTACTTGCTGCTCTTTTTTCTTTTCTTTGTTCTGTTTAATTTTAATTTTTTTACAATGACTGTGTTTCAATTCCCATAATTTTAATTTAAAAATGTGTGTGATGGGGAATATCATTAAATATGACTTTGGATAGGCAGGTATAGCTTTCACTGAACTCAAACTGAAACATCAGTTATTAGAGTAATTTTTATTTCTGATTTTCACTCTCACAGTGTTGGATGTCTTCAGGAGCTGGCGATTCTATTACCACTTTATTGAATTTACATTAAGTATTTTATCTATAAACTTAACACTTAATTAGTTAATTTAGAAACACTACACGCATATATATGAAAACACTTTATTCTATTGTTAAAAGGTCTTTTCTTAATATATTTTTGGGTGGTCACTATTTAATTTGGGAATGAATGTTGCTAGAATGCACATTTCCCGAAAAAAAAAATAGTTTATCTTGATCACTAGATATCTTTGTAAAGGTTTAGTGATTGTAGTTAAGATCTGTTGCAAATTTCAGTTTTGAACTAGATAGTACACCTTGTAAGATGCATTATTGTACTCTTTTATCTGTTTTAACTTAATTATAGTCAACATTACCAACCAAAACATCGAGAAGACTGTCGGGTATTCATTGAGAATTTATAACTTGATGTTACTCTATTTGATGCTCTTCTTTTTTATCCTCCATTTCCATCCTATCATTTAACTATTATCTTTGCCTTCATAAAAGGAATGGAAGTATACCAAGCTAATGGTTCATATGTTAGACAAATAACAGGATTTTGCTATTAGCTTGCAGCAGAACGTATAGATCCTGTGCACATTTGAGTATGCCATTTACTGCAGTTCAAGAAATTTTTGGATTCATAGGTCACAAACATAACTATTTTTTTGATAGTATTGTACTGCACATGTGCATTTTCATTTAAATTAGTTTGCAATCTCAAGCAACATATACTAGCATGAGCATCCAATTAATTTTGGTAATAGACTTATTATTGGAATATGTAAATTTATTTTTGTATTATATAGTCTCAAAATAAAAAATAAATAAACTAAGTTATCTAAAACCATATATCCCATGGATGATTGGAGGGAGTAGAATTCCAATCATATGGGGATACATGTTGGTCCACTACCATATTTTTGGTAAAATTAATAAACAAATATATAATCAGCTTCATTTTTTTAAAAAATAATTCGTCTTTCATTTATTAAAGCAGACGAAAGCACATTTCTTTCTTTATTCTAGGAAAGCACATTTCATTTATCTGTTTCTGCTATAATTTATTTGGATTCTAATTATTCCATTAAGCAATTTGTTAACTACAAAGCTACTTGTGGATTATCGTAGCGAGTAAGAACGAAGTATGGACGAAGAAGATGATGAGAACTAGCATCAAATAAGGAATTCCATGCAAAGTTGTATGAGAAATCACTAAAAATTGAGTTGTTATGCGAACTCTAAGCAAACGAATTAAGAAACCACATATTTATAATATGAGCTACTTGAAATTTGAAAGGTAAGAAGAATGATTGGTAATTTAAGACTAGGACAATAGACTCCATAAACCCACAAGCACCAATAAGAGGACATCATATTTTTTTCTTTGTATTTTAAATGTTTTTCCAGCAGTTGTATTTTGAAACTTGTATATATATATATATTTCTACTTCAAGAATTTTTTTTATCGTTTCAGGTTCGTTTAGGTTGGCAACTAGTAGAAGGAACCAACAATTTCTTGATTCGAGAGCTCGTTCGAGAAGTTCTAGAGGAGCCAATATTAAGACTTGTTCCTCATATCAGCCTTTTTACATTTATCTGGAGAATTATTCCACCTGCAAGTTGCATTAAAGAACCTCTCATTAACATAATGTTTTTTAAGCTTCTTGGTGCTTCACATTGTTTTTCATTTTTTTTTAACTTTCAGCAGCATATGGTAATGAGGCTGATCTTTTATTCTTTCTGTTATTTCTTTCTGATCCCACATTGTCTACATATGCATATTACACACAGAAATCGTGGGTCTTAGAAAAACAGCTTGAACTCATCTCAAAACAGAACAATCTTGTGGACTGAATATGGACTTCGCTCTCTTGCAAAAACATGGTAATGAAAAGCATATATTTTTCTGTTATGTGTAGAAGTTACTTGTGCTCGTTTACAAGATGTCATCTTATGATGCCACAGCTCAATATACATGAAACGCAACACGGAGCATGACCCACCTTATTGGAGAGGTCCAATTTGGATGAACATGAATTACTTGATTCTTTCCTCGCTGCACCACTACTCTAAAGGTACACACACCAAATAACAAAGTGTTGTTGAAGAAAAGGCGTCTTTTATCCAAGTTTTGTACTTCTCTCTCTGTAACTTCTAAAGCTCTTTCATGTGTCAATTAAAACAGAGGATGGACCATACAGAGAAAGAGCCAAGATGATCTACAATGGCTTGAGGAACAATTTGATAAGGTAGTGTTGGAAATGTCCACATCTTAAACTCATCAGAATACACCGAGTAGATATTAGTTATCATTTTCAGTGTGTTCATCTTTTTTACTATTCTTCCTTTTTACCTGGTAGGAATATGGTTAAGAACTATCGCCAGACTGAGTATTTATGGGAACAATATGATCAAAAGACAGGGAAGGGAAAAGGTGCACGCGTATTCACTGGCTGGGCATCCGTAGTGCTATTAATCATGGCAGAAGCTTTTAGTGAATGTTAAGGCGCACCAAAGTTTTGCAGCCAGAGGAGCTTTTCAATGCAATGTGTTCCAGTCCCCCTGTCTGTACAATCTGAGATTCAGGTTATATTATTAGTGTCAAGGCGAGAATTGAAACGTAGGTAAAAAGGATGCTTACATAGTGCATGCGTTAAATTAGCATTGACAAATTTGTTTTGAGATAAGTTAATATATATATATAGTTTCCTTTTCAGTTTGATAACAGTTAGCATATTTTTTTTCTCTCGCAGGGATGCTTCTTTCGACAATTTTTCAGGCCTATTAGCAAGTCTGATTACTTGACCTTGCGAAATGGATTCATCAGTGTGAGTTTCAAGTTCCATATAGTTCTGTAAATTACTTTGTTATACATACACCATCTACATGCTTCCCCCTTCTAGTAAATTTGTCGTTTCTGTAGGTCCATTTATCCCCCGGAAGTAAATTTAATTTCCAAAAGTATATCAAAAGGTCACTAGAGGATGACTTCAAGGTTATAGTGGGAGTCAGGTAATAATTACTGCTTTGAGGACTTCACAAGCTAATCTCAACTAAATTTATTTATAATTTTATTTTCCTAAGTTTCTTCATGATATTGGCAGTCCTGTGTTATGGGCATCTTTTGTGGTTTTCCTGCTCATAAATGTCAGTGGTATGTATCTGTTCTGTTCCATAGGATATTTCCTTTCAATTGAAAATAGTTTGACTTCCTATTATGACTTGTCAAGGAACTAGAATAAATAGTTTTTATTTCCTACTCACAGTAATTGGTAATGACTTGTCAAGGAACTTGTAACCTTTTTTTCTCTCTCACAAACATGCTATTATTTCTCATTCATTGCTGACTGCAGTTGGGTAAATATGAATGACTAGCTAACATGCATCAAGTTAGGATTGGTTGTATTGTTCTTATTCTTTTCTGACACATGATGTTATAGTGGCGTCATTGATTCATCACATTTTTATTCGCACGGACTTATCAGGGATTCTCAAGTGAGTAGAATTTATAATATAGTTTTCTACTTTATGTTTCAGGAATACATAAAGCTAAGTCAAGGTTGGTCTCTTTTTACCTATATTGAAACTAGTAAAGCTCGGCTTAACAAGATGAAGGTCTTCATCCAGTTTTTTCAGTAGCACAGACTGTTCGTTTATATGCTTTTGAGAACATATTAAAAATGTTACATCATTTCATGCCTTACGTGACTAAAGAGCTTTGGTAGTTTAAATAGTTGATTGTAAGGATGATGAATGATTATATACTGGAGGATTATATTTAGTTAATAATATTTGAGTTTTTTTCTATTTCAGCCATAATTTGTTATGGGGTCAGTGAGACACGATTTATTTTGTTTGTAAAATAATTTTGTTATTCGTTACATAACAGAATCATCAATAATGGATTTGGCAAAGATACAATCAAAATGTATTTCGTTACCAAACGACAATGTATAGTGTCGTTGCTAATTGATAATTTTTGTTGCTCTCAAAAAATAATTAGCATCGAACTTTATCGTTGCTAATTGATCATAATTATTCATAATAAAACCAACACCAACGAATAATTTCGTTGTAAATTAATATATGATCGGTTTATTATACACATTTAGCAACGAAAATCGTTGCCAAAAAGTATACAATCAGCAACGAAAACTAGTTAAGGTAACAATTTTCATATTGTTTAACAACGACAAATATCGTTGGCAAATGTGTATCAAACGCAACAAATTTTATTTTTTGTTGGCAAAAAAAAGATAATTTTCGTTGTCAATTAGACAGATTTTGCAACGAAAGTTGCTTTTCAGTAACAATTTCTTAATAAATTTGCTACAAAATATTTCGTTTGCGAAGTGATCATTTTACACGAAAAGAAACTTTCGTTGCGAAATATCTCACTTTCTGCAACGAAAAAAAATATTTTATTGCTAGACAATTAGCAACGCTCATTGCGCAACGAATGGTTCAACGACCGAAAAATCATTGTAAATGACCTTTGGCAACGAAATTTCGCACATTTAGCAATGAAAACTATTTGTTGCAAAATAATCAATTTTTTGTAGTGATATAATCGCTGTGAAAAACTGTTAGACGAGACGGAAAACTAGTTTGTTTGTTGTTTGTGGGAAACCACTCAGCATACTGTATTGAACACTGTTAAAGACTCGATGTGTGCTAGGTTTAGAATTGTGAATACGTATGGTGTTAAGGTATTATCTAATATTTGACTATGTGGTTAAATGTTAAATAGTTTGCTTATAAAGTAATAGTATTGTAAGATAAAATATGTTATACTAATTGAAAGATCTCTTTTATAACTGATAGGTCTTTTCAATAAAGAGATTAAATTAGATTGCGTAGCAGTAATCGACGATACATGCAAGTTTTTCATAACTCAAACTTGAGTTATATTTTCAAAGCATGTTAGTGAATAATTATTGTTGATTATTCACATCTATACTGATTATTGATTCGCATTTAGTGCATGTTGCATATGTTCATCAGGTATGAACGGCTGATCACCTTCATTACCATAAGGTTCAGTTATAGTTGTTAATGGTCCTTGTTGACATTAAACATTATTGATTCAGTCATTCAATTATTGACATTATGATTCATACTCTTTCACAATTATTATATTGTTGAAGATTCGAAAGATTATTTTTTATTTCAATCATGATATATCCTTGTTGTATTTAAATTTGTTGGGCAAAGTAGTTGCTCAGTCTTGCTATATCATGATAATAAATTTCAGATTAAGACGAAGGCTCGAAGAAAGATAGAGACAAAGGAAAATCCCAAAGAGTAGATTATTACGCATTCATAACTATTTAGTTATCATATGCAAATGATGTTGTAAACTTTTTAAGTTACTTAAAGTATGTATTCAGTTAAGGTTAATAGACCTTGGAAAATGTTATAGAATCACGTGAAATAAACTATTTATGTTTATATATTCCGCATTAGTTGATAGAATATGTATGAAGATGAAGTACATTAACATACTAGGTCCGAGGTTTTAGGGACCCGAATTTTGGGGCGTTACAATTCAACTCCTTAATTGATCTTCAAGTTCCAATCCTTTGATCTTCCATGCTTCTTCGAATCCATGGATCAAACGTTCGCTACTCAAGTGTGCAGCACTCTAAATTTGATCCACCAAGAATATATTGATTGAAAAATTAAATTTAGATTCTACTTGACCTTGAATGGCTAGCCATATCCCAAGGACGATCCTCCAAAAGGTTGTCGATAAGGATAAGGCATTTTTGAAATTATGTCTAACAACTATATCTGCTAAGGACAAAAACACATGGTTACATCTGCACTTAACATAGTACGATGAAAGCGACCTGAAGTGGTGAAAGTAGTATGCATACAAGCCAATCATGTTTGATGATAAAGCATATACTTTGTAACAATCTTATTCATTTATTAATAAAAATATTATTTAATTAAAGGCATTTATTTATCTACATGATGCTATTTTTATAATATGTGATAAACCCATAGTTTTAAGTAATGCTTTTAGAATCATGATGATAATCATGCTAATGAGATCTGAATTCTTAGATAGCTTAAAAACTAAAATTGTTCCCAATCGTTAGATTACTAAAAAGGGGATTAGTAAATTCGGATAGATTGATACATATGTTACTTGCTCATTAGATGAGGATTATTGATCTCATGATCATTTGTGTGGAGACACTAAAGCAAGTATGTATGTGCTTATTGGAGAATAAGTATACTGAATGTGATTCGCTAAGGAATACCTAATGGAGTTTTACTCACATGTCAATAGGAATTCATAATGTGATAGTAGTACAAGTGATCCTCAGACTTGAGATCATTATAGTATCTTGTATATAATGAATTATACTTTGACTTATTCCTTAAGACCTTTAGGGTATATCAAAGGGTATGCTTGGGTGTAATAAGTTATATATAGAGATAATAAATGATCAATAAAGAATCTACCACTTATAGTAAAAGAAGAGATATGTCCTATGTGATTCGATAAATGACAACCCAGGAATCATTGGCCAAGGTGGAATGATACTTTGATTAGAAAACTGTTTCTAATTTGTATTATTTGGAGTTGTGCATTTTGAAATCGAAATACATATAATTAAATAAAATAAAAATTGACAGTAATTTCATGTCTTATATTTAATTGGGACATTGTATGGTGGAATGATTGAATTGTACGGTAACTATTAACTCACAGGCTCTTTTATAATTAATGTTGAAATTTATATTATCTGTAAAGTCGTTGATCGCTAAGGAGATTTATCCTTATTGTAGAATAAATGTTATGTATTTAAATAAATTATTAGTTTAATTTATTTATTTAAATAAGATTAAAATTTTTCTAATTGATTTATTCACAGCCGGTTTAATATGGAGAACCTAAAGGGTCACACCATAAAAGGAAGAATATTTATTAAAGAAACAAATGGCATAATCGTAATAATAAGTTAAGTATATTTAATTTAATCTATGGTGATAGAATAAATTAAATAAATTAATATTTAATATTTAATATTTTAAAAATATTAAATATAAATTAATAAGAGTAGTCTTATTATTATTATTACTATTATTATTATTATTATTATTTAATTTTTAAAGGAGTTTGATAATTAATTAATAAGATACTCTCTCTCTCATATATATTCCTAATAAGATTAGGAGACTAATTAATTAAAAGAGTTTAATTATTCCCAATAGGATTGGAAAGTCTAATTAATTAAAGGAGATTAATTAATTAATATGAAACTCTAATTCTAAATTGTTTAGGAGGGTTGCCTACATCTATAAATAAAAAAGTCTTATTATGGAACAAGGTTAGACATTTTAATTCAAAGAGTTGGGAGAGCACTACTTTTCTAGAGAGAAGGAAACTAGGGTTTAGCCAAACACCCTTCTTCTTGAATTTTTATTCTTTCTTGGTAAATCACCTCTAGAGGCCAAACACTTGGGTGGCTAACGTTAATCAAAGAAATGAATCAATCCGGTGGATTCAAGTAGAACGCGAAAAGGATTTGGAGTTGAACTCATACCTAAGGAAGTTAGAATATTCAAGGGTATGAATCTTATTCTTAATCTATTTCGTTTAATTAATAACTGTGCATAAAGGATGATCCGGATATATGGTTTGTAAAAATTTTAAACTCTGATTTACCATGCTTCCGCTTATTTTTGCAATTTGATTGCGTTCATGAATCTTACAAACCTAACAGTGGCATCAGAGCCAAACCTTTATGCAAGTTATTAATTGTTCAGATTTGATGTGTTTAGAACAATTTTTTTGGGCATAATTATTGGCATAGAATTATGTTTTTTGGAGAAAAACTAAACAATTCGCGAATTGGAAAAACAGTTGCTGATGACTGGCGCCGCAACGCCTGATGCTAGTTCACTAGCAGCACCGCAGGAGCCTCTCTCCAGAAAAAGATTTTTTTTAAATTTGATTTTTAATTAAAATAAAAGGTTTATTTTAAATTAAAAATTGAATTCTATATTTTTTAGTAATTCTAAATTTAAATAAAGTAGTTTATTTTTATTTGGAATTGGATTAAAATAAAGATGTTTATTTTAACTAGAATTTAATTTCATGCTAACTAATTAGAGTTGGAATTGAATTTCATGATAACTAATTGGAGATGAAATTGAATTACTTGTTTCCTAAAAATAAAGGAGTTTATTTGTGAATTAGGAAAAAAGATTCCATGTTTCCTTAAATAAAGGAGTTTATTTATATATGAAATAGGATTTCATAGTAATCAAAGTAAAGGAGTTTATTTTGATAAGGAATTGGATTCTATTTTTTTTTTCATAATAGTTTTAAAAGTTAAAAATAAATTAGTTTATTTTGACTTGGAATTGGATTCTATATTAATTAAAATAAAGGAGTTCATTTAGATTAAATAATTTGATTAAAAATAAAGGAGTTTATTTTTATACAAAAATAGATAAATTAAAATAAAAGGTTTATTTTAATTTAAATTTGGATTAAAATAAAATAATTTATTTTAATTCAGAATTGAATTTTATGCTAACTAAAATTGCCCATTAAATTGATTAATGTATATATTGAATGTTTATTATTCATGAGATGAATGTTTTATTTATTGATGCATATATTGATGTGCATGATAATAAATGGGGTTGATTATGAAATATTGACCAATATGATTGAATTTTATTTTAGTTGGATGCTTGAATGTATGGGTTTTATAAATGGGGTTTGCGTACCTCGTTTTCTCTAATTTTTCTTAATATAATATTTATCTCCCTCCTATGTACTTCTCCTTGACTGCTGATCAAGATTTCTATTTAAATTAAATAGTTTATGTAATAGGATTAGTTAGAATTGTCTTGAAGAATTGGAGACCAAGGAGCAAGAAGTGCTTGAAGACCCGTTTCTAATGGAGTTCGGGATTTAAATGTAATAGTTATATTTAAATTTAATTCTTGCACCCCTAAGTTTAACCTTTTGGTTCACTTGGTGGCTCTAGTGAACTAAACTAGAATAAAGTCCATAATCAATCCGGGTAGAATATAATATTCTATATATGCATGCTAGTATTACATATATATTAAATTTTATGCAAACATGCTTCGCATATTTTAATAAAATGAAGCGTATTATATATATATATATATATATATATATATATATATATATATATGTGTGTGTGTGTGTGTGCTTGCGCGCTAAACAAGATGAGCCTAATAATAACAAACTCCTCAAATAAATTATTTTATGTCTAAAGCGTTCAAAGATATTTGGAATATCTAACGTCGCCTTCTAGCATGATAAAATTAATAGAGCATTAAATATTTAATATGAGTTTGTTGTGCTATCTACAAGGCAAGTATTAAGTATTTAAGATATTAATTTATCACATTTGATGCTTATAAAGAAAATTGAACAATATTATTTTGTTGTGCTATCCACAAGGACAATATTTTTTTTTTGAATATATGAAAGTGTTAGATTGGACTTTACTCAGATAATTTTGATTCAGATGTGCTACCACTTGATCAAAATAATCTAAGAGGCAAAATAAAAGGAGTTACATGATGTAATTGACAAAGAGTTGTTTACCTATTTATTTATATATGGTCTGTTGTGCTTTTCACAAGGCTATATACATTTGAAATAAAATTCTTATTTTCACTAGCAAATCTTTTATTAAATTTGTCGAACTATATTTTGTGGGAGTAATATAGTTTGAAAAAAATAGTGGAAGATACCAATTTAAAACAAGACCTAATTTATTTTGGTAATTAATAAAAGAATATATGGTATTATGTTGTTAATTATAAATTTATTTATAGAATTTTACAATGTCTAAATTACTATCACTGCGTAGCATATTAGATGTTATTTAACCGGACCGAATTAAACGGATTGGTTAAAGAATATGAAAATAGTTCTCAAAGCTGAAAAGCTATCTTATGTCCTTAATACGCCTATTCCTGCAATGGTTGCAGACAATGCCTCTGAGGAAGAGATTGCTACTTTTATAAAGTAGCAAGATGATGCATAGTTGGCTCAATGCATCATGCTCGCATCTATGAGTAACGAGCTTCAGCGTCAGCATGAAACTATGGATGCTCCTACTATATTCTTACACTTCAAAGAGTTGAATGGTGAGGAAAGTAAGACTAATAGATATCAGATATCTAAGGAGCTACTCCAATCTAGAATGACTGATGGTAATGCAGTAAAGACACATGTCCTTAAGATGAGCAATCTGATTGAACAAATAGGACAACTAGGTTTTGTCATGGATGGAAAATTGAGCTAAGATTAGATCTTGCACTTACTCCCGGGCTCCTTCTCACAATTGTTGTGAATTTTCTGATGTACAAGCTAGAGGTCAGCCTCGCTGATTTGCTTAAACATGTTGAAAAACTGTTGAGAGTCACTTTTCAACCAAGAAAGACCAAGTCTTATTGGTAGGGGCCAAAGGATCTTCTGAAAAGAAGAACGATTTAAAGAAGGTAAATAGAAAGGCAAATACAAAACATAATAAGAACAAAACTGATACAGATAGCAAAGGAGTTTGCTTCCACTGCAATAAGCCTAGACACTGGAATAAAAACTGCGAGAAATATCTTGCAGAGGCTAACCAGAAGAAGCTTAGTGAAGCTTCGGTTACATATAGAGGTTTGTCAATGATTGAAATAAATCCTTCAGTAAGTAAAATTTCTACTTGGGTATTGGATACCGGCTATTGTTCTCATAAATACAGATTTATGAAGGGACCAAGCAGAAGTAGAAAGCTAAACAAGGAGAAGTCTTCCTGCGTGTGGGAATGGAGCAAAGGTTGGTCCATTAACTGTAGGAACTTATTATTTAGCGCCGCCTATAGGCAAGTCCAATAGTTTAAATAATTAACAATTTACTGAATGAACTTTTTATACTTGACTTACATGAAAAATAATTTTAAATTGAACAAACTAGTAAAAGAAAAAGGAGATGATCATTCAAAGAGCTGAATATTTGTATTTGGTGAAATACAAGTCTAAATCATTTGAAAGGTTCAAAGAATTCAGAAGTAAAACTAATTGGCAAGGTATTATGATTCTTCGATTGGATTGAGGAATAAATACTTTTGCAATAAGTTTTAAGATCATCTTAAATGGTTTTCTCACAATGGACGCTTCCTGATACACAATGATTGATTGGTATCTAAAAGGAAAAATCGTAGCTTGTTGGATATGGTGCAGTCCATAATGATTTTACCGACATTCCAGTATCCTTCTAGGGTAATGCCCTGGAAATGGTTGCATATCAACAAAATATGGTAACCTCAAAATTCGTCCCCAAGAATTCATAAGAGTTATGAACAGGGAGGATTCCTAATCTTAAGTATGTTAAGATAAAGGGTTATCCAACTTATGTGAAAAAGGTTTCAAAGGATAAGCTTGGGATAAAATTTGACAAGTACAGATTTATGGGACATCCTAAAGTAAGTTTAGGGTATATGTTTTACAATGCTACTTAGCAAAAGGTGTTTGTTGCAAAACAAGCTTCCTTCTAAGATAAAGGTGTTTATCATTGAAGAGCTAGTGGGAGGATAATAGATCTTGAAGGAGTTCAAGAACCACAAATCACTATTAGTCAAAAGGAGGAACCTGTAGACAGACCTATTATACCACAAGTGAATCCTAAATCTGGAATAGTACCGAAGATACCTGGGAGGTATGGATTCATTATAGATAATGATGAGGTACGTATCATAGAGGATGATGATCCAGTTATATAAGATAAGGCTAAGAGTTGTAAACACTCAGAGAAATGGTAAATGACCATAAAATCCAAAATGGATCTTTGAAGCAATGCTTAAGACCATTCGAATTTTACTTGGGATTGTAGCTTAATATTAATATATTTGGCAAATGGACGTGGAGACGCCCTTCCTCAAATATATATTATTAGAGGAGAATGTATGTATGATACCGCCAGATGAATTTGTTTCAATGGTTGAAGCAAATCATGTATATGAGCTACGCCAATCTATTTATGGATTGAAGCAAGCTTCTCAAAGATGGAACATTCATTTTGATGAGACAATCAAAAGAGTTTGATTTTATCAAAAACGAGAATGAACCTAGTGTGTACGAAAGGGTCAGTGGGAGCGCTGTGACATTACTAAGTATTATATGTTGATATACTACTGATAAGGAATGACATACCAGTGCTATAATCAGTAAAGATAAAGTTGTCTAAACATTCCTCCATGAATAATTTGGGTAGAACATCCCAAATTGGGGATATAAATCTATATAGATAGATTTAAAAGGATGCTCGGCTTAACCCAAGGAACGTCTATTCATTTGATGTTAAAGGCGTTTAGCATGGCAAACTCCAAAAGATATCTCATGTTGATGAGCCATGAAGTGTATCTCTCTAAAATTGTCCTCAATAAAAGAGAGATCGCATGAGTAACTATCATGTATGTAATGAAATGTACGAGACTTGATATTGATCAGTCATATTCTGGAGAAGATCATTGTAAGACAGTGATAAATATATTAAAGTACTTAACCGACACTAAGGATGTAATCATGATTCATGATGGGTCTGAATTAAACTAGAGGACTAAACAGACTCAAGTTTTTAGATTGACCAAGACGACAACAAATTCACTTTAGAGTAAGTCGTTACCTTGAAAGGTGGTGCTGTGAATTGAAAAGGTTCTAAATAGCAAAGATTTGCTGGTTTAGTGATAAAGACAAAGTATATAAATGTAAATGAAGTTGTAAGTTGATGTTTCGGATGAAAAGTTTATTACAAAACTAAGAATAGTTCATAAGTCTCATCTTGGATCCAAACATGTGTTGCGACACTTTCATTTGATTAAAGAAATCATTGAAAGAGGAGAAGTCACTATAGAGATAGTGAACTCTCAAAAATGACATTGCATATCCATTTATTGAAGTTATCCAACAGCAGGATGATCGTCATTGTGACACCCCCAAATCCGGGTACTTCAATTTTCACGGGATTTAGTTTTCACTGTCCAATCATCATATATCTATCTACCCATAATAAAAGTAAACCATGAAATAAATAGAAATCCTCCCCTTAAGGGGTTACAACATCTGAATACATAAATAAATTCCAGGTTGAACTAACCTTAAACCTCAAATACGGAAACGTAATTAAACAAATAAGTCTTAAACAACATCAAGTCTTAAACATAACATTCTCAAAAAAAATAACAAGTCATCAACACTTGTTAGCTTTGCCCTTGTCTTTGCTAGTGGAAGGCTCGTCGGTCCTTTTAATTTTAGCTACAATGTTATTATGCAAGAGTGAGCACGATTGCCCACAAGTATAACAATATAACAGTAATAATAACATGAGAGAAATCAAAGGGTTATGTATAATAGAAAGCTCGGCTTTTGAATCAAGAATGAATAACAAGAATCAAAAGTACATCTGAAGATTATAAGACCAAGAACTATGTACCAAGTTGTCAAGTATTTCTACTTTAGACTTTTAACAGTCGCAAGACTATATGGACTCTACTACTCGTACTTAGGGGGATCAACCCTTAGTACCATGAATGTGCACATTATCTCAACGCTAACGCGCAAATAATCTCCTATAAAAGGTTCATCTCAGTTTGACATCAGAGTCCGCACCAAAGGAAGTTTGGTTAGGATAAGCTCAATAATAATTCTAGAATTTAGGACGTTCATCAACTATGGACTAGTCGAATCAATAAAGGTTCGCTAGTCTTACAAGATTCAATAATAAACTGATAATCAAATCAAATAATAAATCTCAAGGGTATACAATTGAAAAAGTATTGTATAACCGAAGTATTACTTGAAATAGAATATACATCTCATATGAAGTCTTGAACTTGAATAAATAAGAATAAGAATCTGCTTGATATAGAAACATAAGTCCAGAACTTGCTCAATGAATAATTTTGAGTCTAGAAACTTGCTCAACAATAATAAATTAGGAATCGAACACTTGCTTAATTTAAAGAGTGTAATTAGAAAACTTGTATAACGATAACGAGTTAGGAATAGAACACTTGCCTCGTGCACAAGCTATAATTATAATTCTCGTTCCTCAATTAATCCTACATATCATTACATTCACAATACAAATTACTTTTAAGTCTGATATACACATCAAATTACAAACATCAGTCTTGAACGCGTTATTAGATTTTACGAATAACGGGTTTACATAATGTAGTCAATTAATCACATAAACAAGTTATTAATTCTGTTTTAATATCTCTATATATACTTAACATGTCATCATGTTTATTAGATTAGGTTTTAAATTACATTTATGGACTAGAACACTTGAGTAGAATTTTTTAGGAAAACTGCTAACCGGCACGGGCGTGCTCCAATTATGCCTTGTAACGGCGCGGGCGCGCTCCAATTATGCCTAAGAACGGTGCGGCGGAGCCACTGCACTGACAGAGTTGCTGCAGTTCGCGAAGGACACAGAGAACAGCCAAATAATGCCAAATTAAGCTCAAACAACGATTTTTAATGTTACCCATGAGTTATAAACTTAACAGAAACATCACATAATGTTTCTAGCATGTTTTTAACAGTTTAATTCACATAATTAGTCAAATCAGAATACATGAATTTCATGTTTTTGGTATTTTGCAAAGTTTCGTCGAAAGTATGAAATTCATCATTACAGATTCGTTATAACTCTGAATATGTCCGTTTAAAGTTCGTTCTCTTCGTTTTAACATGCATAATCATAATCAACCATCAATTTCAAGTTAAATAAATAATTAAAGCATGAAATTTTGTACATAAAGGCTATATTCATATGTTCATACTCTGTAACTTATGAAATTCTAATTAAAACATGATTACAAGGACTAATTAATCAAAATAGATATAATTCATGTTCATTAGATTAAGCATGCTTGATAACATCTAACATCAAGTAAAACACAATAACTCCATGAATTTCAATTTATCAGAGAACTCAATTTGTTTCAATGGAGAAAACATAATGACGTAAAAATATAAAACTTAGGTAAGGGATTACCCTTGCTTTCTCTGATTAAATGAAAGAAACTTCTTTTACTTCTTCAATCTTCTTCAATCTTTTCTCTCAAATTCTCTTTGACTCTCTCTAAGTTCTTCTCTAATGAATATATGATATATGAAAGAATATTGATATATAATATATAAGGCCTAATACAATATAATATACGTATATAAACTTAACTGATAGCTTAGTGGGTTGTCAGTTAATTCCAAAATGATTTTAACTGCTCCCACTAAGTTAAGGCCTTGTTTGGTTGGTCACTTATTAACTCATTTTCCATTAATTTAATTAAAGTGTTATTATATAATTTAATTATCACACTTTAATTAATCAAATAATATCATTTAAATTCAATTAAATAAAAGATAATATTACACATTAAATTACATCATCACAAAATTAAAATTATCATTTGTTAATTATGTTAAATTATTAAATCTCTAATTAATTAGAATAACATTATGCTTATTAAATAATTTATTTAATTAAATAAACTCAATTAAATTCATACTTTGAATTATAAGAATTCTCCGCATTAATTTAATCAATGTAACACATATAATTAAATTAATCTACCACAATTCCATCAAATAATTATTTAACTCAATAAATAAATCATCAAAATTATTTATTTAATTCAATAAATATTTAATTTAAATTACAAAATTCTCGATTGTCACATCTTTTCCCCTTAAATGGATTCTGTCCCTAGAATCACGGTTCAATTAAATTCGTAAATTCGTTCCGTTACATTCTCCCCCCCCCCTTACAAAGATTATGTCCCCAGAATCGCTTACACATAGATTAAGCAAATAAGTGTGGGTAAGTTTTCATCATATGTTCGTCGAGTTCCCACGTTGCTTCTTCAACATTGTAGTTCCTCCAGATTACCTTAACAGAAGGTATTACTTTATTTCTGAGAACTTGCTCTTTCCTGTTAACAATCTGAACAGAAACTTCTTCATAGGATAAGTCTTTCTCAAATTGCAAGGGTTCATATTCAATAACATGTTTGCAATCGGGTTTGTACGGTCGTAAGACTGAAACATGAAAGACGTTATGGATGTGCTCTAACGCCGGAGGTAGGGCTACCTCATAAGCAACTTCTTCTATTCTTCGCAGCACCTCAAAGGGTCCAATGAACCTCGGGCTCAATTTCTCTTTCTTGCCAAATTTGATCTTTCCCTTCCACGGAGAGACTTTCAAGAAGACAAAGTTATTGAATTCAAATTCTATATTCTTGCGGTGTAGATCGGCGTATTTCTTCTGTCTATCCTGAGCAGCTACCAATCTTGTCTGGATCACCTTGACGATGTCTGTTGTACCAATTCTGGTCCTAGCAATCGCCGTTCGCCGACTTCGTCTTAGTATAATGGAGTTCTGCATTTTCTGCCATACAACGCTTCGTAGGGCGACATGCCAATACTTGCGTGGTAACTGTTGTTGTAACCGAATTCCATGAGCGGTAGGTGATCATTCCAGTTTCCTTTAAAATCCATGATGCATGCTCTCAACATATCTTCCAATGGCTGGATCGTTATTTCACTTTGTCCATCGGTCTGAGGGTGATATTTCGTACTCATTCTTAACTGCGTTCCCAAACATTCTTGCAGTCGCTTCTAGAAGTTTGATGTGAAGCGCGGATCTCGATCGGAAACAATCGACACTGGAACTCCGTGCCTTGAAACAATCTCCTTCACATACAGCTTTACCAACTTATCTAAGTTGAATCTAATCTTGATCGGTAGAAAATGTGTTGATTTCGTCAATCGATCTACGATAACCCATACTGCGTCGAAACCTTTCTGAGTTGTCGGAAGACCTACTATGAAATCTATTATAATTTGCTCCCATTTCCATTCTGGGATCTCTAGTGGTTGTAGCAACCCACTTGGCCTCTGATGTTCTGATTTCACTTTTTGACAAGTCAGGCACTTGGCCACACAATCGGCAACGTCTCATTTCATATTTGGCCACCAAAAATGCTGTTGGAGATCTTGGTACATCTTTGTACTCCCGGGGTGAATAGAATACCGTGAGCTATGAGCCTCACTCAAAATTTCCTCCTTAATCTCTAGCACTGGAGGTACCCAAACTCTGCTCTCGAATCTTAACAATCCTTCATTGTCCAACTTGAACTTATGTTCATTCCCTTCAGATATCCTCTTTCTTATCTTCTCACATTCTTCGTCTTGAAGTTGTGCTTCTTTAATCTTATCCAGTAATGTTGTACCAGCTCCCAACTAGAACAGCTTCTAGTCAGACTCCATAGGATATCTCACTTCTAATTCCAGTTTCTCCATTGTTGAAATTAGCTCGTCCTTGGCAGTCAACATCATCAATTTCTCTCGACCCTTTATGCTTAAGGAGTCGGCAGCCACATTCGCTTTACCCGAATGGTATAAGATTTCACTGATGAGTAGGTTGGAAACCTATGATTTAATTTGGTTTAGCTTTATATTGTAAGTTTTTGAATATTGTTCGTATTATTTCTGGTGTTTCATGTTTACTTTACAGGTAAGAGGAATGGAGTATGATAGCGACTGAAACTTAGGGAAAAGCTGGACATTTGGACAAACCTGCAGGTGGAGCACGGACCGCGCGAAGATAATATTAAGTGAGGCGCGGAGCGCGCAAGAGGAGAATGAGACTTCTGTATAGTACGCGCGGACCGCGCTAGCAGAGCGCACGAACTGGAAGGACGTCCCCTGCATACCAAGCGCGGAGCGCGCCATAGTGTGAAGAAGCCACGCGCGGACCGCGCGTGTCGGGCGAAAAAGTTAGATTTTGTTTCTAAAATACGAAAGTTGAGTTAGAAAAGGATTGAGATTTGCCCAATTATATTAGGGTTTTGATTAGGACTATAAATACTGGTTATTCTCTTAGTAATAGATATCTTTTGACTAGCAATTCTTGGAGGCTATTCTCTTGGAGCATATTGATATTGCATTGAAGGCTTTTGTGAGATAGACGTTGGATTGGAGATTGAAGAACTTCGACAGAATTTTTTCCTTATTCCACTTAAATTAATATCTATAGCATGATGTCTTTTATTTATTATCTTTGTGTTTCTGAGTTGCTGATGAACTAAATCTCTATTAGGAGCACAATGGAACCTTTTATGAAGCTTTAATTCAATTATTATTATTTTCACTTGATTATCTCTCTAAATTGATTGTTATTATTCTGTGTGTAATTAATTGATTGTTTGGCCAACAATTAGTCTTATATCTTTGACGGAATTGAAAAAGGATTTTTAGACTAGAACTGGATATAATAACACATGAATTTGTTAATTCTTAATTGGATTAACATAACAGTGTATAAGACGAACATACTTATATACCATATGCAACTGTGATACAGGTGTGAACTTACTAAATCTATTTTAAGGATTTTACACGAAAGTAGTAAAATAGTTAAAATAGATATTTTCGCTAATCATTGAAAGGTGTTAATGAATTGTGAAGTAAACCTTGTTGTCAATTTGGTGAAATAAATTAATTGAAAATAAAGTAGGAGAATTATTGCGGATTGATTGGGGAAATTGTATACCTATACTTAAATCATCTGGTATTCATTAATTGTCAGTTAGTTAATTCTTAATCACTTTAATTTAGTTAATTATTTCAAATCAATTGGAGTGACTGTTTAAATAAAATAAATTGGTAGAAATTGGATAATTGAAATAGTTGTTAAATAACTGTTCCATATGGGTTCGACACTTTTCATACTGTTATATTACTTGATTGACTGTGTGCACTTGCGCGTAATTGTTATTGTATAAATCGGACAACAAGTTTTTGGTGCCGTTGCCGGGGAATGATTCTAATAATTATTTTATTATTAGTTTTTATTAATTTAGATAATTCAAATAGATTTTTATTTTAGTTGTTTTCTTTTGCAAGCTTAAATTCTGTTCAAGTCTGTTCAAGCTGTGATCCAGGAGTGATGTGTGCACATGGTAATTTCATTGGTTTATGCAAACACGGTCCCAGGGATCTGAACTAGTTCCTTACGACAGCGAGATTGAAATAACTTTCCGACAAGGGAGAAGAGCTAATCAAGGAACAATGGCAAATCAGGAGAATGAAGAGTACAAGCCACTGCGGGATTATGGAATGCCGAAGGTTGCAGACATTCATTCTAGTATTGCACGACTGTTGTTCGATTTATGCAACGACAATTGACGCGCAAGTATATGCGGTCTAACAAGTAATACAGTGATAAGGAAAGTGTCGTACCCACGAGGACGAAGTCTTAAATGCAAATCAAATACTAATGCAAGTTATATACTATCTTATCTAAACAAATGATTGGAGGTGGTATTTTAAACTATGCGATTACAACTAAAGGAAGCGGGAGAAATTGAAGTAATAGGGAGACAAGCTAGGATTACAATTTCCCTAATGCGTCGCCTAATCTCCTAACTCTCCACCATACAAACAAATCAAGGAATGGTCAGCCGAGAATAGAACTATGCATATGCTTCTGTCGAAGGCCAAATGCACATCCCTAGCTAGATGAATCACAATATATCTATCGATGAAAATAACTAGGCTAGGGTCATTAAGCTCAGTCTCAAGGCTACACAAGGCAAATAGAGATATGTCTATCCTATTAAGCAGTTTATGCACACCCTCCTTTAGGCAAGGGCATAACAAGTGTTATTGTATTTTAAAAGCCAGATATTAATGTCCAATATTCAATATCCATTAATATCACTGCCAAAAACTCTGTCAAGCATTTAGTCAATAAGCAAGAAATACAACAACCCATTCCCAAAATGATTCATTAATATAAATAGGAGAGAAAGTTAATTAGGATAAACACTAGGTTACATTGCAATCCTAAAAAGGAATTAGTTCATAACCATGGTGCTAATACACATTCCTATCACATTCAACATTGCTCAGTAATACACAAATAACTGAGAGATTTAGAATAAGAAAACTCCTGTTGTAAGGTTTTCTGTCTCCAAGTCTTCTCTTCTCCGTGCAACTCCTGAGCTTTGTATGATGCAATAACTATTCTCCCCTAAATCACAGCTTCTTTCTGGTCTAGAATCTCCAAAAATATTCTCTGTTATCTCCCTCTATATATCTCCTAGCTGCCGTCCTCTCCTCTCCGCTCTATCTATCTCTTTTCTCCTTTTCTTTTTTTAGGTCATTAAACGCTAACCACTGGCTAGGCACCGGAGGTGACGCTGCGGCGCGGAGCCTATAACTGCTTGGTGGCGCTGCGGCGCCACTCACGCTGCAGCGCTAGAATAAGAAGGACCGGGCCGCTGCAGCGCCAGATGACATCAGCATGAACCAGGAGTTGGCACTGCGGCGCGGGCTTAAGACTGGGCTCTGGCGCTGCGGCGCCAGAGTGTAGAAAATGATAATTTTTGCCCCTGCAAGCTGAAAATGATCCAAACAGCCCTGCATCAAACAGGAAGAGCATAACAACAACAGAATATATACAAAAGCACAACAAATAAAACAAAAAACAAGCAACGTCTTAAGCTTTAGAGAATCTGATATGCGATATAAATACCACACATCAAATAGCCCCAAACTTAAGCTTTGGCTTGCCCTCAAGCAAACTATCTAACATCCACACCTACAATACAGGAAGACGCGAAAGGGAACTACTACTATAGAATATTACCACGGCTTCAAAGCGTACTTATAGAGCCTCTCCGAGAATAGGACAAACACTGACATGAAAGGGGGCTTAAAATCGAATTTGCAAGCATGAGACTGTACTTGATCCATTCTATGTGAGCGAAAACCAACCATCCAAACTAAACATAGCTCAAAAAAAACTCGCACAGTCGAAAGCTAAAACCAATATGCACACTACGCAACTTAAACAATCAACAAGCATTAAGACTAAGATGCAAGCACAGGAAAAAATCAAAAGGCTCTAGCATGAAGACAGAAAAATCTGACTCGGACAGTCCTTAATTACCTTAGGCTAAACAGAGCTACCCATAAATGAGCTTTTGATCAGTGACTCCCAAGCCAGACGGCTTTAGGGCACTAGGCGTGGAACACCCCTATGAATCTAATCACTCGAGCAGCAAAGGCCACGTAATCAACATAAGCCAAATTAGACTTTATGAAATCTGAAGATTATTTGACGAGTGCATTTTATGCTCCATCTCAATATCGGTCCTGCGTTTATGGGCGAGTGCGTTTTACTCTCCATCTCGACCCACCGCAAGACTTTCGATATTCAATCTCCATTTCAATTAATTCTATTTTTATTTATTTTATTCTACAACATGCCAGAGTCCAAGATCTAAAACTGTAAAAGCACCCAAGCCCTTTATTACCTTGCAGAAATGAAAGATTATAAGAATGAACATACTCTCAAAGCAATCAACGTGCGAAATAAAATCAAAAAATAATTAGCTAAAACAGTTGATCGGTGCTTGCTAAGGATGGATCAAAAACAGTCTCGACTTATCGATTCACAACCCCTAACACATACATGCTTGACACGACTCTAAGAGACAGCCACAACTACTAGACGCTTGTCATTAGCCACGATCAAAAATTAACAGCTAAAACACCCTCACCCAGCATATTTACAGTTACAGAACGGGGTGAAAGGGGGGATCAAAATAAATTAGGCATGAAGCAACAAAAAATAACACCCTGCCCAAATAAGGAGAAGCCATAACACATGGCATCAAGTAAACCAATTATCTGCACATACCCCAAAATATAGCTTAAAACATAACAACCAAAATAAAGCACAAGCACTTAAATATTATAAACCAAAACATACGTTTATATACCTAATAAAACCAACGTACCAATGCATCATACATGCATCCCAAAATAAACCGAAAACATAAAACATCCACAAATGATAGTCTGGGGCTATACCGCCCAAAAGAAACATGACAGCAATTCATATATAAAAATACTTAAAAAGGAAATCTCCCCTAAGCTTGAAATTTGCCAATGACCTCACTGGCCTTCACCCTCTGGAGCACCATCACCTCCGCCATCATCATCAGCCTCATCATCAGCCTGCGCTGGCTCCTCCTCGCGATCCTCTGCTCTGGCTGGAAATGGTGGAGGATAAGGCGCAAAAATTGGAGGCTCTGGAAATTGAAAGGGCATGGACTCTGCGTCGTCTCCTCCCTGAGCATAATAGATACTGGAGACTGTATTTGCGAACTCCGCATGATAGTGATTGAATTGGCTCTGCCATTGAGCCACTGTATCAACCTTGCAGTGGAGAAAATTAAGGCTGCTTAAAATCTCTGCCAAGGCCCCAGGTGGCATAGCCTCAGAAGATGGGGGCTCAGGCGCTTGAACGGAGGTACCAGCCTTCGATGAGGGAGGCGGCAGAGGCCCCGGTAAATATCCCTGACCCTTTGGGTGCGACGGAGGTCCCCCATCCCATACTCCATAACGGGCTATAACGTGATGATCAATGACAGCCATAGGCGGCTGAGTGATGTCGTCTTTCTCCCATACCACACCCGTCCTTTTGCATAGGCGTGTGATCAAAGACGGGTGAGGGAGTCCGGAATTGACGTTGCTTCTAATGGATTTTTTAATTGAATCCTGGATAAGAACCCCCACATCAACCTTCAGCCCCATAACAATTGCATACAGCAATACTGCCCTCTCTCTTGTTACATCACTCAGGTGGCGTGTTGGCATGATATTAGCACAAATAAAGGAGTACCACGCCTTACCATAACGACTTAAGGCTTGATGGGGGAAAGAAGTCTTTTCACCGTGGAATTCATTGGTTTTCCACACGGTACCAGGCTTGCAGAGCTTGGTTATAATCTCATCTGTATTGTAACTCCGCATCCCAGACTCCAGATAATTCTTACCATCGTAGTTTGGAGTCCCATACACAGCATTAATGGTACGACTGTCAAATTTTATCAACTTACCCCGAACTGGTACCGAAGCAGGACCCTCAGCATTAGCATTTGCGTAGAATTCCTTTACCACCGAAATAACTGCTGATTCGGGCGGCTTGGTGAAGTGAATCCATTTCATGGTCACAATCATGGAATTCATATGGCCGTCCATCTTGTCATCTGGCCTTAGCCCTCTCTCAGGCACCAAACTCCTCTTTGTAAAATTTTGGGCATATCGCTTCCAGGCTTCCTCACTTTGGAATTTTACAGCATCCCAAAGGGGAGGAGGGGTTCTGGAAGACGGAGGAGGACCTATACTAGTGCGAGGACGCTTTGAACCCATAGCCAACAAACCCCAAGGACAATAAAAAGAAAATTAACAAATGAAAATCCACTGGTTGCTCTGAAGAAATCCTTACCGCATATTGCTTATAAATAGGACGAAGGAGAAGTAACTGCAGACGGTTGATGGCCCCAAACGGTGAGAAACCAAAAGGGTGTCGCTTGAATTGCCGCACTCGTCGGAAGAAATGGAGATGTGTGTGAGAGAAAAGAGGGGAGAAACAAAAACTGCTGCAAACTGAAACCCAAACGCCTTGCTTAAACTCAAAAACACGGCACTGGCGCTGCGGCGTGGTGCATGGCGCTGCGGCGCGAGATAGGTTCAACTTGGCGCTGCGGCGCCATTTTCGGTGCTGCGGCGCGACATCTTGGCGCTGCGGCGTGAATAATTACAAAGCCCTCAACGCTGCAGCGCAACTCTCCAGTAGCTTCCAGTATATGCCAGCGCCGCGGCGTGAGATTTTGTGAAGGGACTGGCGCTGCGGCGTGACAGAGAATTTGGAAAAAAAAAGAGCATGGCGCTGCGGCGCGACAATTAGGCTAACACTTGGCGCTGCGGTGCTAGTACTTTGCTTTTTTTTCCCTGCATTCCTGCAGCAAACACCCAAAACCTGAATCAATGCAGAATTTAACTACTAGACATAGCAATCATACTAACCATTAAACTACAAACTAACATACTAATTTAACATCTACAATAATTCTAAGGAAAACCAATTGCACTAATGATAACTAAATAAAATAACACTAAATAAAACCACAAGGAAATTTTTGATACTGAGATGGGGTTGCCTCCCCATCAAGCGCTTGATTTAGAGTCGTCGGCTTGACTTTCGCCCCGCCTTACACCGGGTCTCCCAAGGTGATGGAGGTGTGTTGCCGGTCAACCTCGCCGCCCCAATAGTGTTTCAAACGTTGTCCATTGACTTTAAAGGTTTTGTCTGAATGAGGGTCTTCGACCTCAATAGCCCCATAAGGATACACTTTAGCAATTGTGAACGGCCCCGACCATCGGGACTTCAACTTCCCCGGGAATAATTTCAGCCGGGAGTTAAAAAGAAGCACCTTCTGGCCTCGTTCGAAGTTCCTTTCGACAATTTTCTTGTCATGCCACCGCTTTGTCTTTTCCTTATACAACTTAGCGTTTTCATACGTGTGCTGACGAAACTCGTCTGATTCATTGAGTTGTAATAGTCTTCGTTCACCCGCTGCATCCATATCGAAATTGAGCTTTTGGATAGCCCAATATGCGTTGTGCTCTAGCTCCACAGGAAGATGACAAGCCTTGCCGTAAATAAGCCTATACGGAGACATTCCGATAGGCGTTTTATAAGCGGTGCGGTATTCCCACAAGGCATCATCAAGCTTCTTTGACCAGTCCTTCCGATTAGGATTAACAATCTTCTCCAAGATACGCTTAACCTCTCGGTTAGAGATCTCTGCTTGGCCACTTGTCTGCGGATGATAACCTGTGGCTATTTTATGGGTCACCCCATACTTGGCAAGAAGGGCCTCGAAATATTTGTTGCAAAAATGTGACCCTTCATCACTGATTATTGCCCGAGGAGTGCCGAAGCGAGTGAAAATATTTTTCCTTAAGAAATTAAGCACCACCTTAGCATCATTAGAAGGCAAGGCGACTACTTCTACCCATTTGGAGACATAATCAACCGTGACCAGAATATAGAGATTGTTGTAGGACGACGGGAATGGCCCCATGAAGTCAATACCCCATACATCAAACAACTCTACTTGAAGGATATTTTGCAGAGGCAATTCGTTGCTTTTTGAAATGGTTCCTACCCTTTGACATCTATCGCAGTGCAACACATATAGGTGTGCATCTTTGAAAAGGGTAGGCCAGTAAAACCCAGATTGGAGTACTTTAGCAGCAGTTCTTTGGCCCCCAAAATGTCCTCCATAATTAGAGGAATGGCAATGATGGAGCACACCTTCGATTTCCTCCTCTGGCAAACATCTCCGTAGAATCTGATCTGAACACTGTTTGAATAAAAAGGGCTCGTCCCAAAAGTATTGTTTTGCATCATTTAGGAATTTCTTCCTCTGTTGATAGCTCAAGATGGGAGGAAGCACTTGACAAGCGACGAAATTGGCAAAGTCCGCATACCACGGGGCTTTGCTTTGGACGGCAAACAGTTGTTCATCCGGGAAGAAATCATTGATGTCTTTGATTGCATCTCCCGAATGAGGAGGGTTTTCCAACCTCGACAAGTGATCTGCTACCTGGTTTTCTGTCCCCTTTTTGTCGCGGATCTCCAGATCGAACTCCTGTAGAAGAAGGACCCACCTTATCAGCCTAGGCTTTGCATCTTTCTTCTCTATCAGATATTTGATGGCCGAATGGTCTGTGTACACGGTCACTTTTGTTCCAATGAGGTAGGAACGGAATTTGTCAAAAGCATAAACCACTGCCAGCAGTTCCTTCTCAGTTGTGGTGTAATTTAACTGAGCATCAGTTAATGTTTTGCTGGCATAGTAGATCGTGTGGAACACTTTGTCCCTTCTCTGTCCCAACACTGCCCCAATTGCAAAATCGCTGGCGTCACACATGAGCTCAAATGGGAAAGTCCAATCAGGAGCTACCACGATAGGAGTCGAAATGAGTTTTTCCTTCAAAAGTTCAAATGCTCTGAGGCAGGCTTCATCAAACTGAAAAGGCATATCCTTTTCTAATAGTGAACATAGCGGTTTTGTTATCCTTGAGAAGTCCTTGATAAACCGCCTATAGAAACCTGCATGCCCAAGAAAACTCCTAACCCCTTTCACTGATGTAGGCGGCGGTAGACTATTGATGACATCAATTTTAGCCTTGTCTACTTCAATACCACCATCTGATACTCTGTGGCCCAGAATAATGCCCTCTTTTACCATGAAGTGGCACTTCTCCCAATTCAATACAAGATTAGTTTCAACGCATCTTTGAAGAACGGCAGTCAAATTCACCAGACAGTTATCAAATGAACTCCCGAATACAGAAAAATCGTCCATGAAAACCTCGAGGGTCTTTTCGACCATGTCAGAGAAGATGGACACCATGCAACGTTGGAATGTTGCAGGAGCGTTACACAACCCAAAGGACATTTTTCGAAAGGAAAAGGTCCCATACGGACATGTGAACGTTGTTTTCTCCTGAACTTCGGGAGCAATTGAAATTTGATTGTAGCCAGAATAACCATCTAGCAGACAATAGAAGACATGCCCAGCAAGTCTATCGAGCATCTGATCAATAAATGGCAGCGGGAAATGATCCTTACAGGTGGACTTATTTAACTTTCTGTAGTCCATACATACCCTCCATCCAGTCACCGTTCTGGTTGGAATCAACTCGTTATTCTCATTGGTTACTACTGTCATACCGCCCTTTTTTGGCACGCATTGAATAGGACTGACCCAAGGACTGTCCGAGATAGGGTAGATAATGCCCGCATCTAGCAGCTTAATGATTTCCTTCCGGACCACCTCCTTCATTATTGGGTTCAACCGCCTTTGATGTTCAATGGTCGGCTTGGATCCTTCCTCCAGTCGGATTTTGTGCATACAAAGGGATGGACTGATCCCTTTAATGTCTGAAATCGACCACCCCAGTGCCGTTTTATACTGTTTGAGCACTAGTAGTAGCTTCTCTTCCTGGCCTTCATCTAAAGATGCAGATATTATAACAGGTAAAGTGGATGAATTCCCCAAGTATGCATACCTCAGATGATTGGGCAGGGGCTTTAACTCGAGGACAGGAGGTTCTACAATAGATGGTTGGGCCTTGGAAGTAGATGCTTCTGGATCATTCAGCGACTCAAACTGTCTTTGGAACTGTGTAGATCGCTGGGGTGCATCCAGCCAGTTAGCACATTCAACATGGGTGGCCTCCTCCTTAGTACTGGTACCTCTTAGTGTAGCTTCTAAAGGGTCTGTCATGCATGTTTCTGAGATTACTTCCCTGACTGCATCATCAAGCACTTTAATCTGGAAGCAGTCTTCAGGGGTGTTCGGATATTTCATTGCCCTAAACACATTGAAAGTTACTTCCTGATCCTGCACTCTCATAGTCAGCTCCCCTTTCTGCACATCTATAAGGGTTCTCCCCGTTGCTAAGAATGGTCTACCCAGTATTATCGGGACCTCCCTGTCTTCCTCAAAGTCCAGGACAATAAAGTCCGCTGGGAAGATTAACTTGTCCACCTTAACAAGCACATCCTCTACTATCCCCTTCGTGTACGTGAGAGATCTATCCGCCAATTGCAAAGTAACACTTGTGGGTTTGGCTTCATTCAGTCCAAGCTTTTTATATATTGACAGAGGCATCAAATTTATACTAGCCCCCAAATCACATAAGGCCTTGCCAATGAATTGGTTCCCGATAGTACATGGAATCATGAAACTTCCAGGATCTTTCAGTTTTGGCGGGAGCTTGTTCTGTAGAATAGCACTGCATTCCTCAGTTAGAGCCACTGTTTCATAATCTCCCATTTTCCTCTTCTTTGACAATATGTCTTTCATGAATTTAACATAGCTCGGCATTTGCTCCAACGCCTCTGCAAACGGGATGTTTATGTGAAGCTTCTTTAACACTTCTAAAAACTTAGAAAATTGCTTATCAAGCTTTTGTTTCTGCATGCTCTGGGGGAATGGCAACTGTGGGATAGGAGGACTAGCTGTGTTCACTATAGGGGTTGGTGATGAAAGGGTTTCTTGAGCATTTACATCACCCCCAGACTTATCATCACTCTGCTCCACAATAGGTTCCTCTATAGTCACTTCTTCTTGCACTACAGGACTTTCTCTACCCTTTTCATTTATAGTTTTTCCACTCCGGAGTGTAACTGCTTTGCAGTGTTCCTTCCCATCCCGTTTCGGGTTGACATCAGTGTCACTCGGCAATGTGCCTTGCGGTCGACTATTCAAAACAGAGGCCAACTGTCCCATTTGGACTTCAAGGTTCTGGATGGAAGCCTCTTGATTACTGCTCCTTGTCTCATTTTGGGCAATATATCGTGACAGGAGATCTTCCAAACTAGATTTTCTTTCCTGTTGAGGTGGTGGATGGTGGAACTGATTTTGAGAACTCTGTGGTTGTTGGTTGTACTGATTTTGAGCTTGAAAACCGGGAGGATTTGAGAAATTAGGCCTGGTGGTCGGAGGTTGTGCTTGATTGCTATTCGTGTTGCCCCAAGAAAAGTTTGGATGGTTCCTCAAGCCCGGATGATAATGAGTAGGGAGACTTGCGTTTTGCTGCCGCCCGTAGTTGGAAACAAATTGAACTGACTCGGGGCTTATGGCACACTGCTCAGTTGTGTGGCTCCCTTGACACAATTCACACAACAATGAGACACTCTGGACATTTTGCACAGCTTGCACTCCCATGGTGTCAAGTCTTTTAGTTAGCGCTGCAACCTGAGCCACTAATTGTGTGACTGGATCTACCTCATATATTCCTGCTGCTCTTCTAGGGGCCTGCCTATCATTTGGCCATTGATAATTATTGGCCGCCATTGTTTCCACCAATTCATACCCCGCTGTGTGATGCTTAGACATGAACGCTCCTCCAGAAGCGGCATCAATACTCGATCGAGTAGCTCCGGATAACCCATTATAGAATGTCTGGATGGGAAGCCATTCTGGCAGTCCATGGTGGGGGCATTTTCTCAAAAGATCCTTGAATCGCTCCCATGAGTCGTACAAAGACTCTGACTCAAACTGAATAAAAGAGGTAATTTCATGCCTGAGCCTGGCGGTTTTAGCGGGTGGGAAGAACTTTGCCACGAACTTTTGAGCCAAGTCATCCCATGTGGTTATGGAGCCTGACGGAAGTGAATGTAGCCAGCTCTTGGCCTTGTCCTTCAAAGTGAAGGGAAACAATCGGAGTCTGATAGCATTGTCAGACACTCCATTGCACTTAAACGTATCGCAGATCTCCAAGAAGTTCATCAAGTGATCGTTGGGGTCATCATTTGGTAATCCCCCAAACTGAATATTGGAGCACATTTGGATGGTGCCCGGCTTGATCTCAAAATTGTTTTCTTGGATTGCGGGCCTAAGAATGCTCGCTTGCAAATCTGCGATGTGAGGCATAGCATGCTCCCTTAAAGATTTCTGAAGTTCCTCAGCCATTGTAACAGGAGTATGTATGTCCCGAGATTTTTCTCTCTGCAGGCGTCTGTACGTTCTATCAACCTCGGGATCGAGAGGTATTATATTCCGACCCCTTCGAGGTGGCATACGCCGTTGAGATCACCTGAAAAGAAAATTAAACAGATAAAGTTAGTCTAAATTAAGATCGTAATGACTTAGCTTTAATATTGATAACAAATAATACTAAGTCCCCGGCAACGGCGCCAAAAACTTGTTGGTCGATTTATGCAACGACAATTGACGAGCAAGTATACGCGGTCTAACAAGTAATACAGTGATAAGGAAAAGTGTCGTACCCATGAGGACGAAGTCTTAAATGCAAATCAAATACTAATGCAAGTTATATACTATCTTATCTAAACAAATGATTGGAGGTGGTATTTTAAACTATGCGATTACAACTAAAGGAAGCGGGAGAAATTGAAGTAATAGGGAGACAAGCTAGGATTATAATTTCCCTAATGCGTCGCCTAATCTCCTAACTCTCCACCATACAAACAAATCAAGGAATGGTCAGCCGAGAATAGAACTATGCATATGCTTCTGTCGAAGGCCAAATGCACATCCCTAGCTAGATGAATCACAATATATCTATCGATGAAAATAACTAGGCTAGGGTCATTAAGCTCAGTCTCAAGGCTACACAAGGCAAATAGAGATATGTCTATCCTATTAAGCAGTTTATGCACACCCTCCTTTAGGCAAGGGCATAACAAGTGTTATTGTATTTTAAAAGCCAGATATTAATGTCCAATATTCAATATCCATTAATATCACTGCCAAAAACTCTGTCAAGCATTTAGTCAATAAGCAAGAAATACAACAACCCATTCCCAAAATGATTCATTAATATAAATAGGAGAGAAAGTTAATTAGGCTAAACACTAGGTTACATTGCAATCCTAAAAAGGAATTAGTTCATAACCATGGTGCTAATACACATTCCTATCACATTCAACATTGCTCAGTAATACACAAATAACTGAGAGATTTAGAATAAGAAAACTCCTGTTGTAAGGTTTTCTGTCTCCAAGTCTTCTCTTCTCCGTGCAACTCCTGAGCTGTGTATGATGCAATAACTATTCTCCCCTAAATCACAGCTTCTTTCTGGTCTAGAATCTCCAAAAATATTCTCTGTTATCTCCCTCTATATATCTCCTAGCTACCGTCCTCTCCGCTCTATCTATCTCTTTTCTCCTTTTCTTTTTTTTAGGTCATTAAACGCTAACCACTGGCTAGGCACCGGAGGTGACGCTGCGGCGCGGAACCTATAACTGCTTGGTGGCGCTGCGGCGCCACTCACGCTGCAGTGCGAGAATAAGAAGGACCGGGCCGCTGCAGCGCCAGATGACATCAGCATGAACCAGGAGTTGGCGCTGCGGCGCGGGCTTAAGACTGGGCTCTGGCGCTGCGGCGCCAGAGTGTAGAAAATGACAATTTTTGCCCCTGCAAGCTGAAAATGATCCAAACAGCCCTGCATCAAACAGGAAGAGCATAACAACAACAGAATATATACAAAAGCACAACAAATAAAATAAAAAACAAGCAACGTCTTAAGCTTTAGAGAATCTGATATGCGATATAAATACCACCCATCAACGACCTGCCATTACAGCACATAGTTTTGAGATCAAATCAGGCACGATTCATATGATCCAAAACTCATGTCAGTTCGGGGGAGCACCAACGGATGATCCCGATGACCACATGATCAGTTTTCTGAAGATTTGTAATACATTCTGATTTAATCAGGTGTCAGACGATGCAGTGAGGTTGAGGTTATTTTCGTTCACTTTGCGAGACAAAGCGAAGAGCTGGCTACATTCATTACCATCGGGATCCATCACAACGTGGGATGATTTGGCACAAAAGTTTCTTGCCAAATTCTTTCCACCAGCTAAGACAGCAAAGATGAGGGATGTTGTTCTGGCCTTCAAAAAGTTTGATTCAAAGTCATTATACAAGCTTGGGAAAGGTTCAAGGAGCTGCTTCGAAAATGTCCACACCATGGAGTACCATTATGGCTACAGGTTCACACGTTTTATAATGGTATTGACGGGAATATGAGGACCAGTATTGATGCCGCTGCAGGTGGGGCTTTGAATGCTAAAAAATGTGAAGATGGCTATGAATTGTTCGAAACCATGGCGGCTAACAATTACCAATGGCCGACGAGCAGAACATCTCAACCAAAGGTAGCAGGGGTGTTGGAATTGGATGCCGTAACAGCATTATCAGGGCAAGTTTCAGTTTTGACAACGAAGGTAGATGCTCTAGGAGTTTAGAATGTTCAGAAAGTGGAAGTGGTATGCGAGTTATGTGCAGGAGCCCATCCATCATAATAGTGCGCTATCAACACCGAGTCAGCACAGTTTATGGGAAATTATGGTAAGCAGCAGCAGTATGGGGTGAATTCAAACCGTTACAACCCAGGTTAGAGAAATCACCCAAACTTCTCGTGGAGTAACAATCAGAATCAGCAACAAGCTCAACCACAAGCTCCACGATAGGCTGCACCTCCAGGATTTCAGGCAAGACAACCACAACAGCCAACAAGAAAAAAGCCATAACTTGAAGAACTGTTAGTCAAATACATCATGGCTAACGAGACATTGAAGAAAACTCATGAAGTAACTCTGCGAAACATTGAGAACCAGATCGAATAGTTGGCTACAGCTATGAATTCTCGACCTCAAGGAGCATTGCCCAGTGACACAGAAACGAACCCAAGGGATGGAAAAGAACACTGTAAGGCAATCACGTTGAGAAGCGGGAAAAATGTAGAGGATGTAGCTACACAAGGGCCGACTAAGCAGGTATCTACTGATGAGAGTAAGGAGGAACAATCAGTGACAGAGGCAGGACCAGTGGGTGAAACAGGAGAGAAGGCAGAGGTGAACAAGCCAGAAGCTTATATGCCACCAGTTCCGTATCTAGGGAGACTTCGAAAAGCAAAAAAAGATAAACAATTTTCCAAGTTTGTGGAGGTATTCAAGAAATTGCATATTAATATCCCATTCGCTGAAGCCATAGAACAGAAGCCGAGTTACGCGAAATTTATGAAGGAAATCCTGTCGAGGAAGAGACGGTTAGAAGATTTTGAGACTGTTGCACTTACAGAGGAGTGTAGTGCAATTTTGTAAAACAAGTTACCACCAAAGCTTAAGGACCAGGGTAGTTTCACAATACCATGTACTATTGGGGAAAAATTCTTCGGGAAAGCACTTTGCGACTTGGAGGCCAGTATCAACTTGATGTCGTTATCCATTTATACACAGTTAGGTTTGCTGGAAGTAAAACCCACCAACGTGACCCTTCAACTAGCAGACAGATCTCTGATATATCCGTGTGGAATTGTAGAAGACATAATGGTGAATGTAGATAAATTTTTCTTTCCAGCAAATTTTATTGTGCTCGATTTTGAGGAAGATAAGGAGATTCCACTCATACTAGGTTGACCATTCTTAGCTACGGGGAGAACACTGATTGATGTCCAGAAAGAAGAACTCACAATGCAGATACAGGATCAAGAGGTGACATTCAACGTATTCAAGGCAATACAGTTTCCAAAAGAAACCGAGGATTATTTTGGGATTGACGTAGTTGAGACTGTGGCACAAGAGTTCATGTCGAGCAATGTATTTGGGGATCCACTTAACACGGCACTGGGAAATTCAGATGCGGTAGACTTTCCAGATTCTTTGGAGTATTTACACCTTTTGAACGCATCTCCTCCATTCAGACCATATGGGAAGAGATTTGAGGACTTAGAGCGGGCTGAGAAATCAAAGGCACAACCAAAGACATCAATTGATGAACCACCAATTCTAGAGTTGAAGCCTCTACCAAGCCATCTTAGGTATGCCTACTTAGGAGAATCATCCACACTACCAGTTATCATCTCAGCTTCTCTCATAGAATCTCAAGAAGCAAAGTTATTGAGAGTACTTTGAGAGTTCAAAACTGCAATTGGATGGGCGATATCCAACATCAAGGGAATCAGTCCCTCTTTTTGCATGCACAAGATTTTGTTGGAAGAAGACACTAGGCCGGTTGTGGAACAGCAGCGCAGATTGAATCCCATTATGAAGGAGGTTGTCAAGAAAGAAATTATCAAATGGCTTGATGCAGGTATTATTTATCCCATATCGGACAGTTCATGGGTTAGTCCGGTTCAGTGTGTGCCAAAGAAAGAAGGCATGACATTTGTAGAAAATGAAAACAATGAACTAATTTCGTCAAGGACTATAACGGGATGGCGAGTATGTATAGATTACCAAAAATTAAACAAAGCCACCCGAAAGGATCACTTTCTGTTGTCGTTTATTGATCAGATGTTGGATCGACTTGTAGGGCATTAGTTCTAGTGTTTATTGGATGGATACTCAGGCTACAACCAAATCGTCATAGCACCCGAAGATCAGGAAAGGACAACTTTCACTTACCCTTACGGAATATTTGCCTTTCGTCAGATGTCTTTTGGGTTATGTAACGCACCAGCAACATTTTAACGATGCATGATGGCCATATTCTCAGACATAGTGGAGCAAAATGTCGAGGTATTTATGGATGACTTCTCGGTGTTTGGAGATAGCTTTGATCTGTGTTTGGCGAATCTTACATTAGTACTTCAGAGATGTGTGGACACTAACTTGATTCTCAACTGGGAAAAATGTCACTTCATGGTACGAGAAGGGATAATATTAGGCCATCGGGTTTCAGCAGAAGGTTTAGAGGTGGATCTAGAGAAAATTGCAACAATTGAACACCTCCCACCTCCTACTTCTGTAAAAGGGATCCACAGTTTTCTGGGGCATGCAGGATTTTATCGAGCTTTATCAAAGACTTCTCTAAGATCACTAAACCATTGTATGCATTACTCGAGAAGGATGTGCCATTCAAGTTTGACGCTGACTGTTTGAAAGCTTTTGAAGTGTTGAAGGAAAAGTTGATTACCGCTCCAATTATAATTGCACCAGATTGGACGCTACCATTTGAGTTAATGTGTGACACAAGCAATTACGCAGTAGGAGCTGTATTGGGACAAAGAAAGGATAAGGTCTTCCATGCCATTTACTATGAAATCAAAACTCTGAATAATGCACAGGTAAATTACACAACAACCAAAAAAGAGCTCCTTGCCGTAGTGTTTGCATTCGATAAATTTAGAGCTTATTTGATTGGAACAAAAGTAGTAGTCTTCACAGATCACTCGGTAATAAAATACCTCATCTCGAAGAAAGATGCCAAACCGAGACTAATCCGTTGGGTCTTATTACTTCAAGAATCTCGAGATTCAGGACAAAAAATGTACGGATAATCAAGTAGCCAACCATTTATCGAGGTTAGAGAATGAACAACAGCAGGCGACCGAGAATGCCATCATCAGTGAATCTTTTCCATATGAACAACTATTCGTGGTGGCAACAGAAACCCCTTGGTATGCAAATTTTGTAAATTACATCGTCAGTGAGATTGTGCCATTCGATTTTATTTTTTAGCAAAAGAAAAGGTTCTTATTTGAGGTGAAGCAGTATATGTGGGACGAGCCCTTCTTGTTCAAATAGTGTGGCAATCAGATGATACAGAGATGTGTGGACGAATCCAAAATAGAGGGAATATTGCACCATTATCACTCTTCGTTGTATGGTGGTCACTACGAAGGAGATCGGACAGCGGCAAATGTCCTACAGTCTGGATTCTTTTGGCCAACTTTATTCAAAGAAGCTCATGCATTTGCCAAAAGATGCGACAGATGCCAACGAGTAGGGAACATCACAAGTCGTTAAGAGATGCCACTGAATACCATGTTGGAAGTAGAGCTATTTGACGTATAGAGCATCGACTTCTTGGGACCATTCCCTTCATCCTTTAATAACAAGTATATATTGGTAGCGGTGGACTACGTCTCTAAGTGGGTGGAAGCAGTAGCTCTACCTACAAATGATGCAAAGGTGGTGCTGAACTTTCTCCGCAAGAGCATCTTTACTAGATTTTGGACACCGAGAGCAATTATCAGTGATGAGGGCAAGCACTTCTGCAATAAATCTTTCGCAGCTCTCTTGGCTAAATATGGAGTTCGGCATAAGGTTGCTACGTCCTATCATCCATAGACAAATGGCCAAGCAGAGGTGTCTAATCGGGAAGTGAAACAAATTCTGGAAAAGATAGTAAATCCATCTCGAAAGGATTGGACGAGCAAACTGGATGAAGCACTATGGGCATATCGTACGACTTACAAAACTCCAATCGGTATGTCACCATATCGACTGGTGTTCGGTAAAGCTTGTCACTTACCCGTGGAACTAGAACACAAGGATTATTAGGCTATAAAGAAGTTAAATCTGGACCTCGAAGCAGCCGGTGAGAAGCGACTACTGCAGCTAAGCGAATTAGATGAATTCTGAGTGCAAGCATATGAGAACGCTAAACTATACAAGGAGAAGACCAAGAGATGGCATGACAAGCGAATTGTCCAACGAACCTTTGAACCAGGACAATCTGTGCTACTTTTCAATTCCCGACTGAAACTATTTCTGGGTAAATTAAAATCAAGATGGTCGGGGCCATTCACGATCACTAAGGTTTATCCATATGGCGCAATAAAAGTGCAAGATTCCACGAGCCACCAGTCGTTCAAGGTTAATGGCTAGAGACTAAAGCACTATCTTGGGGGAGAATTGGACCGTGAACAAACATCAATCAATCTCACAGATTCCAACTGAGTGAAAGAAAGCACGTCGGGCTGACGACGTTAAACCAAGCGCTTTGTGGGAGGCAACCCATATTTCTAAACTCTTTTCGTTATTATTTACTTACATGTAGTTAGTAATAAATTTTCTTGTAGTTAATTTTGTAGGACACTGATACTAGCACTATAATTGTTGTAGGAAAGCAAAAGGAAAGGAGCAAAATAGCCAACAAAAGTAGTAAGGCGTGGTGCACGCGGTAACAAGCGCTGAGCACGCAACCTATGCAGCAAGAAATAGCATAATTTTCTCAGGGAGGCGTGGGGAATGCTAGATCATGCGTAGAGCGTGCGGACTCTGTAGAGACCATCCAACCGATCGCCACAAGAGGGCGCGGAGTGCACTTCATCAGGCATCCGTTACGCGCGGACTGTGTGACTCTGTTGTGTCGACTTAACTTAAGTTTGTTATCTGATTCGTCGCACCTACACACCAATATCCCTCTCTTTTTCCTTTCCAAGTTCTAAAATCACATCGCCTCTTCTACTTTAATCCCAAATTCGTCAACTCCTCTCCTACCTAAACCCTAATTCAACGACACCATTCAAGCCCTACACATCCAAATCAACATCTACTCTCATTCTCTCTCCTTAAATCTTCTATATAACTCAATCACAACCCCTATCCAACACCACCATCAATATACAATTCCCACAACACCTGACTCTCTCCCTTACACCTCATTAAGGCTACATCACTCCTAAACCTCATTGTTACTCACAATTAAGGTGAGGGGCACGGGCATTCAGTTCAAATACACAAGAGGTAACAAGTTGAGGTAGTTGTCAAAGTAATTCATATACTTATTCAATTTTGTTGCTATAATGTTATAACTGTGATTGGGATACCTTAGGTTACTAAAGACCCAAGGGTTATATTGATAATTTTTGGAGAGATTTGTGTTAGCAAGGAAAGTAAGTTTGGGGGAAAACCAAGGTTGCACACCAACTGCTCGATAAATTGTCAAAGTAAGCACGTGTGTGAAATCAACCCATCATGGCATCAAAAAAGGCACGGACTTCGACCTTTAGTGCTCGCCCACTGTTTGATACACCAAAATTTATGAGTGAGGCGGTAGCTACTTGTTACAACACAGTCATTGCCAAAAAGATGCTGGTTCTAGAACGGGGGTTGAAGCCCGATGCTAATTTGGATGGTGATATGGCACTAATGATTGTCGAGGGAACTGGTTTCAGCTGGTGGAACAACCACAACCCGCAGTGATCAACATTGTAAAAGATTTCTATGCCAACGCTATAGAACATAAGAGGCGTGTTGTGTTAGTTTGGGGCAAGCCAGTATCATTCCATGCCACAGCGATCAATGAACATTTTAGTTTAGAAACACCCATGGGTGACCGGTATGAAGACCACCTCCCTACATTGGATGAGATTATTGTGTGTCTATGTAAGCCAGGAACACAATGGGTAACGAAACCTGGGACGGACATTAAAGTCACGTTTCCACACTCGGCACTGAGCAAGTATGGAAAAGCATGGTACATATTCATCTGTGCTAAGCTAATGCCTACACGCCATCAGAATGACGTAACGAAGGAACGAGCACGCCTCCTCTATGGAATCGTTCATCATTGGTTTAAGAGACCTAATGAAGTGGAAATATTACAGGTGGATATAGGCATGTGTATCCAAGAGTCAATTAACAGGGTGATACACGGAGGAACCACCGGCAGATTACTACACGAATTTCTTATCACAGAGTTATGCCAAAAGGCCGGGGTGCAATGGAATTCGTCGGAGCCAATGCAGATGCCTACAGTTGTGATTGATCATAAAATGATTGCCACATTCAGAGCATGGAAGGAGGTTATATCATGATTCCACCCTCATCGCCACCAGCCACGGACGTGCCAATGACTGATGAGGCAGAAGCAGGACCATCTATAGCTTCACAAACCAGGAGTCAAAAGTAGAGGTTACGGCTTGCTCAATGCCATGATACAATACATACTTACAACATTGGCGCATTCACGGCGTTGGCGGATGCCTTCTCCCGTTTTACTCCAAATTTAGAACCAATCCAACTTCCCAACCCTCCTGTTCTACCTGCCTACCCCCTTCGGATGATGAAGGTCCTCAAGACGAGCATTGACTCGTCTCGCAGGGAAGTCCTCGTGCTTAAATTATTTTATTTTCACGTAATGAGGACATTACTTTTGATAAGTTTGGGGGGGGGGGTATTTTAATATCATATTTATGTTAGCTCATAGTAGAATATAGTTGCATGTAATATAGTTTCATTATAGTTTTACTATATCTGCATATATAAAAAAAATATAAAATACAAAAATAAAATAAATATTTGCATTCATGTAGGATTTGTGTTAGTTTGCATGGAGATTGAGAAGTTATGCCTTGATAGTTGAGATGAGAGCCAATGAGGAATCTAATTTACGACTTGCATGCCTAAATTGACTATCATGTGTTGGTTACTTTTTATCATAGGAACTTCATAACATAAGTCTTGTGTTTTTTTTAATCTCAAGTACACCACCTGATTATCAGTAATAGCAAGAAAGTTGATTCAAGATAAAACATGGGCATGTATTCACTTGATCACAGATTATAATTAAACATTGGCCTGTACATAAGTTTGGGGGAATTGTGGCTCTAATAAAAAGAAAAAAAATAAAGGCGAGAAAAGCAGAAAAAATATATATATAGTTCTGGAATAAAAACTGACTTAGTTTAACTTCAGTGGCCTTTGTTACTCGGACAAGTAAACCCTAGGGGATTGTCTTCACAGCTAGCGCCCTAAAGCCTTCAGGTCTGGGAGTCGTTGGTCTAAAGTCCGTTACACGGGTAGCATTAAAAAGCCTAAGGAAGTTGGATATTACACAAGTCAGACTCGAGAAATAACTGGGGGGATGGAGCATTAAAATGCACCCACCTGGTATAAGAGCTTGTTAGTATTGCTTCATCTTGTGATTTCCCTCCTATTTATGTGTCTGCCATGGTTAGTTGCAAATCTATTTTGAATGGTGGTCATACATACGAATTTATCTGTATTACTCATTGTTATTATTGGAGTCATATTGAACACACACACATAGAAACAGGAAAGTGTTACGTTAGTGAGGTGAGGATGTGAGAGGTAAGATAACGCGTGATGTGATATTGATGGCATGTTGGTTGTTTATCTCTGAGGCATACGAATCATTTAATTACCATGGGTTTTGCTCGATCTCTGTAGTTGCATTCATCCTAATTAAAGTGTTAGTATAGTTGTGTTTGCTTGAGGACAAGTAATGGTTCAAGTTTGGGGGAATTTGATGAGTAGGTTGGAAACCTATGATTTAATCTCGTTTAGCTTGATATATTGTAAGTTTTTGAGTATTGTTTGTATTATTTCTGGTGTTTTATGTTTACTTTGCAGGTAAGAGGAATGGAGCATGATAGTGACTGAAACTTAGGGAAAAGCTGGACATTTGGACAAACCTGCAGGTGGAGCGCGGATCGAGCAAAGATAGTATTGAGTGAGGCGCGGAGCGTGTTGCGCCGTTTCGGTGTTATCAAAACGGACACAAACGCCTGCAAGTATATACGGTCAACAAGTAATATATGTGATAAGTAAAGATCGTTCCCACGGAGAAAAGCAATTATGTTTAAACTATCATGCAACAATTCTATAGTTATTTTCGGCTGCTCAAACGAATATCAAAGTGAATTAGTGTCTAAAATGATTGTAAACTAAAATTAACTATTTAACTGACGATTGGATCAAATGGGAGAGATATGGAATCCTAACTTCACCTATTGCATCATCCAGATTACACACCTCATGTCAAGCATAATTAATTATTTAGGATTGCTAGTCGATAGCACTAATGTGAGAAATGGCTATCTTTCAATATACCAAGTCCTATATCATATAAAATCCACAAAAGAGATAGAATTCACATGAACATTAATAAAACCTAAATCACTATATGTCTATGTGATTTACAAGCAATATCGATTTAAGTGCAAGCTCCCAATTGGCTACATATGGTAGGCCGGTATATGTCTATCCGGATTACGAATCATAAAATTCATCACATGCAAATTTCACGAACATATGCTAGCATGGCAAAATCTTAGTTTATACTTCCTCTTTCAATTCCATATAAACTATTAGGGTAGATGGTGATCAAGCATCTATTCAATACATACAACCATGCTAGGCAAACCATATATAATCAATCATACATATCAATGAGGCATACAAAACTGAACTAAGCAATAAGATTCATTAGAATCCCATAATGGTGGCTAGTTCAACTCTGAACCAAAAACCATTATGGGATTTGATCTAAACATAGGAAGCAAATATGAGAGCAAAGAGACTAAGAGAGATGGAAGTACAAATCTGATGATCCTCCTTTCAAATGAAGCTTTCAAGCTCAGTTTCAGACCACAATCAAACCCAAAATGAAACCCTAAAAATGGAAATGTATTACAACTAGAAGAGAGAAGAAGTTAATCTCCAAAACCCTTTCTAGCTCCCTAAACCCTAGAAATGGGAATAATAAAACTAAGTTATGAATACTAAATAATGAATGTGTCCTACTGCGTCCTTGCAAATTACACCATATATATCAAATACACTTCAGCTGAAAAGTTAAATGAAAAAGTCAATTTTTCTTGACCGGCGCGGCCACGCGGCCCTGTAATGCATTTGAGGCGCGGGCGCGCGCTTGTCCAGAGGACTCTCGAGTCTGCAACACGGCGCGGGCGCGCGTCTTTCCTTTGTTAACCTGGCACGGCCACGCGGCTTTGCAATTCTGCTGGTGCATTACTGGTTTCTTGTGCTTTCTTTGCTGCTTCTTTCTTGCTTCTTTCTCCTTCACTTCTTGCTGCTTTTAGGCTATTTGCACATGCCTTTATCATCACCTCATGCCAACTCCACCTTGGTTCATCACCTCATACCAATTGAGTTTCTTGACTGAAATCTATAAAACAAAGATAAAACATATCAAAAGACACTAAAATACCTGAGATTAAGCCATAATCTTAGCATGTTGATAGCCAATAAGTAGGTATAAAACCTACTTATCAGAGCGCGCAAGCGGAGAATGAGACTGCCGTATAGTAGCGTGGACCGCGTTAGCAGAGCATTAAAGGACGCGCGGAGCGCGGGAGCTGGAAGGACGTCCCCTGTATACCAAGCACGGAGCGCACCATAGTGTGAAGAATCCATGTGCGGACCGCAGCGTGTCGGGCAAAAAAGTTAGATTTTGTTTCTAAAATACGAAAGTTGAGTTAGAAAAGGATTGAGATTTGCCCAATTATATATGGGTTTTGATTAGGACTATAAATACTAGTTATTCTCTTAGTATTAGATATCTTTTGACTAGCAATTCTTGGAGGCTATTCTCTTGGAGCATATTGGTATTGCATTGAAGGCTTTTATGAGATAGACGTTGGATTGGAGATTGAAGAACTTCGGCATAATTTTTTCCTTATTCCTCTTAAATTAATATTTATAGCATGATGTCTTTTATTTATTATCTTTGTGTTTCTAAGTTGATGATGAACTAAATCTCTATTAGGAGTACAATGGAACCTTTTATGAAGCTTTAATTCAATTATTATTATTTTCACTTGATTATGTCTCTGAATTGATTGTTATTATTCTGTGCGTAATTAATTGATTGTTTGGCCAACAATTAGTCTTATATCTTTGATGGAATTGAAAAAGGATTTCTTAGATTAGAACTGGATATAACAACACATGAATTTGTTAATTCTTAATTGGATTAACATAACAGTGTATAAGACGAACGTACTTATATACCATGTGCAACTGTGATACAGGTGTGAACTTACTGAATCTTTTTTAAGGATTTTACACGAAAGTAGTAAAATAGTTAAGATAGATATTTTCGCTAATCATTGAAAGGTGTTAGTGAATTGTGAAGTAAACCTTGTTGTCAATTTGGTGAAATAAATTAAGTGGAAATAAAGTAGGAGAATTATTGCGGATTAATTGGGGAAATTGTATTCCTATACTTAAATCATCTGGTATTCATTAGTTGTCAGTTAGTTGATTCTTAATCACTTTAATTTAGTTAATTCTCACAAATCTATTGGAGTGACTGTTTAAATAAAATAAATTGGTAGAAATTGGATAATTGAAATAGTTGTTAAATAACTGTTCCCTGTAGGTTCGACACTTTTCTTACTATTATATTACTTGATTGACCGTGTACACTTGCGTGTAATTGTTATTGTATAAATCGAAACACTCATAGTCGTGCTCCTTAATTAATTCCAACCATCTTCTCTGGCTCATATTCAAATTCTTCTGTGTAAAAATATATTTCATACTCTTGTGGTCTTTATATATTTCACACTTCTCTCCATAGAGATAGTGTCTCCAGATTTCCAAAGCAAATACTATCGCAGCCAATTCCAAATCATGGGTCGGATACCCCTTCTCGTAATTCTTCTGTTGTCGTGATGCATAAGCAATGACCTTGCCATTTTGCATAAGCACACAGCCTAGTCCTTTATGTGATGCATCACTATACACCACAAAATTTCTTGTGCTATCCGGGAGAGATAACACAGGTGCCGTACTCAACCTCTTCTTAAGCTCTTGGAACCTTTCCTCACACTTTTTCGTCCAAACGAATTTCATCGATTTCCTAGTCAAATTCATCAGTGGAGTCGCGATTTTGGAAAAGTCCTAAATGAATCTTCTATAATATCCTGTCAATCCAAGAAAACTTCTCACTTTCGATGGTGTTTTCAGCTGATCCCAGTTCATCACAGCTTCGACCTTGGAGTGATCTACAGAAATTCCGTCCTTATCAATCACATGTCCAAGAAATTGCACCAGTTCAATCCAAAATTCGCATTTTGAAAACTTGGCGTACAACTTCTCTTTTCTCAATGCCTCCAACGTCACCTTCAAATGCTCTACGTGTTCCTCCTTGGTCTTTGAATACACCAGAATGTTATCGATAAACACCACCATAAATTTGTCCAAAAATGTTTTAAACACTCTATTCATTAGGTCCATAAATGCTAGCAGGCGCATTTGTTAGACCAAATGACATCACCAGAAACTCGTAGTGACCATATCGGGTCCTGAATGCTATCTTCGGAACATCCTCTATTCTCACCTTTAACTGATGCTAACCACTTCTTATATCTATCTTCGACAATTATCTCGCACCCTTCAATTGGTCAAAAACGTCATCGATCCTAGGCAATGGATACTTATTCTTAATTGTAACCTTGTTCAACTCTCTGGAATCAATGCAAAGCCGCATCGATCCATCTTTCTTCTTAACAAATAATACAGGTGCTCCCCACAGTGATACGCTCGGCTGGATATATTTCTTGTCCAGTAGCTCTTATAGCTATACCATCAATTCCTTCATCTCTACCGGAGCCATGCGATACGGTGCCTTCGATATTGAAGTAGTTCCTGGCACCAAATCGATCACAAATTCTACTTCCCTATCTAGCGAAAGTCTTGGAAAATCATCCAAAAATACGTCCACGAAGTCTCTCACGACTGGTATTTCCTCTAACTTCGGACTCTCTTTACGACCATCAACTATGTAGGCTAAATATCCTACACAATCTTGTCTCAATAACTTCTTGGCCTGCATCATCGTCAGACAACTCGTTTGTCTAGGCAACTTGCTACCATAAAACACAACCTTTGACGGGGTTATAAGGTTAATACACTTCTTATGGCAATTAATTATCGCCCCATAATTGAATAGCCAATCCATTCCCAGAATGACATCGAATTCCCCAAGTCTAATCGGAATAAGATCTACGTTCATCACATTACCCTGAATATCCACCCTACAGTTCTTGTGTACAAACTTAACATGAATCACTTCCCTATTTGCAATCTCTATGTTCATAGGGTATTCCAACTCGTCCTTAGGCAATTTTAAGTTCTTAACAAATTCATCGGATATAAATGAGCAAGTAGCACCTGAATCAAATAATACATGAGCATTAACTTTATTGATCGGAATGATACCTGACACCACATCACGAGACTGCACAGCATCCTGTACGGTCATGTTGAAAGTCCTGGCAGTAGGTCGGTTGGTTGGTGTCAGTCCCGTGATAGTCAGAGCATTGCCAACCTTACTTCCCCTGTTCCCACCTGCTCCTGCCCCTCCTGATACCTTCTTTGGACAGTCCCTTGCCAGATGATCCTTAGATCCACACGTGAAACAGATGCCCTTCTTAGGGTTAGGGCAGTTAGGTGATATGTGGCCTTCTTGACCACAATTATAGCAAACATTTTTCCCTTCATACAGACCCCTAGGTGGTTCTTCCTGTAGGTCGGACATGCGTCTACCCTTTTCTTCTGATTTTCTTACTGATTCCCGGTCTATATGTTGTCATTCCACCTTCTCTTCTGATTATTACTTCCTCTAGTGTTACTGCCACTCGCCTTGTTACCTTCTTCTTCACTCTTCTTTTTCTTCTACTCTTGGTTGTACTTTGTCATAGCATCGCTCCCACCTTCAGCAGTGATAGCCTTCTCCAATACTCCCGCAAAGGTGTTCAACTGGAACATCGACACCTTGCTATTCAACCAGGGCTTTAGTCCCTGTTCCAATCTCCTAGCCTTCCTTTCATCAGTGTGCACTTGGTTTGTGGCAAACCTGGCCAACTCATTGAATCTCGTCGTATAATCTGGCATTGACATGTTACCATGTTTTAACTCCAGAAACTGAACCTCCATTTGGTTCTATGAGCTCGTCGGGAAGTACATCTCGAAGAACATCTCTTTGAACCTTTCCCAGGTTATCACACCCTGTCCTCCCGGGACCTTGTTTTCCTGACACCAATAACTGGCCTCTGCCTTCAGCATAAACATTGCGTAAGCGATCTTCTGATCCTCGCTGACCCTAGCGACGTCGAAAACCTTCTCCATTTCTATAACCCAAGTCTGTGCCTTGATTGGGTTCATAGATCCCTTAAACTCTGGTGGTCCCACCGCCTTGAAGTCTTTGAACGTCGTGTTTGGTGGAGCTTGCTGCTGATTGGCCATCGCTTCAGTCAATAAGTTCACCAACTGCTGAACGGGGTTGGCGTTGGCATTGGCGTCATTGTTATTTGTTGACCTTTCTTGGGCTGGTTGACGAGTTGGGCGTCTTCTCAGCGGCATATTTCTGTTTAAGATATACACTTATTAGATCTTTATTCAATTCTTTAAATATTTAAGACTTAATTTAAACATTTTAAAATATTCACTTAACACATATCATCTCAAATAAACTCTGATATTTTATTCAATCAAAAGTTTTCAAACAAAATAAGATAGCATCATTGCTATTTACATCAACTATCCAGAGATAAATAATCTTCAGGATTTAAATCATCATCATATTTCATTGTTTATAATCACATCGAAATTTACATTATTAACTACCAAAATTTTTTTACATAATCATGTTGTTCCTATCACGGCCTACTAAGACGTCGAACAGCTTTCATGCGCTCTTCTTCCATAATGCAGAACATCGTCCTACGGTTCAACATATACCAAGATAAGTCCTCAAACTGAACCGGATAATAGAACACCCGATCCTGGGCTCTGTCAATCGCTGTCTGGAACGTGTAGTCCGTCTCCTCAATCTTTGCATCTTTGCCCGAACGTCATCCTATGCAATATCTACACATCGTGAAGCACTCATCCAAGCTTCCTCTATTCTGGCATGCTTCGTCGATTCCTCTCGCAAATCATTCCTCAGCTTCTCTATCTCAGCTGACTTTTCTTCATTTTAGCCCTTCTCATGAACTAACTCCCACTCCACGTCTCCAAGACGTGTATCCAGAGTCTCGATCTCACCATCCTTCTGCTCGATGATAGTCCGCTGTGCAACTATCTGCTCCTTCAGCTCCCGAACAGTATCCTGCAACTCTATGTTATGGTCATACAGCTCGTCATATATCTCGGCACTGATAGAGTTTGGTGGAAACTCATCAGGGTCCTCATCCTCCTCCTCAGCTGCCTCAACCTCAATCTCCTCAGACTCCACCTCTGAATCGAATACTAGCTCATGCTCCTGACCAACAATAGTTGTGACACCCCCAAATTCGGGTACTTTAATTTTCATGGGATTTGGTGTTCACTGTACAATTATCATATATCTATCTACCTATAATAAATGCAAACCATGAAATAGATAAAAACATATCCATCATCTCCCCTTATGGGGTTACAACATCTGAATAATACATAAATAAATCAATCCTAAATCATACTAACCTTAAACAACTGTGCAGAAACATAAACAAATAAATAAGTCTTAAACAAATATTCTCAAATAAAACAACAAGTCTTCATCACTTATCGACTTTGCCCTTGCCATTGCTAGTGGAAGGCTCGTCGGACCTTTCGTTCTTAAATGCAATGTTATTATGCAATAGTGAGCACGATTTCCCAAAGGTATAATAATATAATGATAATAATAACATGCGAGTGAATCAAGAATTCTGAATAAAGAAAACTCGGCTTTTGAATCAAGAATGAATAGAAAGAATCAAAAGAACATCTGAGGATCATAAGACCTAGAACTATGTCCCAGGTTGTTAAGTATTTCTACCTTAAACCTTTAACAGTCATAAGATTATATGGGCTCTACTATTAATACTTAGGGGGATCAGCCCTTAGTACCATACTGTGCAAAATATCTTAACACTAAAGCGTAAATAATCCCCTATAAAAGGGTTGTTCAACTCAGTTTGACATCAAAGTTCGCACCAAAAGAATTTTGGTTTGGATAAGCTCAATAACAGTTCTCACATTTAGAATGTTCATCAACTATGGACTAGTCGAATCAATAAGGGTTCGCTAGTCTTACAAGGTTCAACAACAATTGATAATCAAATCGAAATAATGAATCTCGAGGGTATACAATTGAATAAGGATTGTATACTGAAGTAATACTTTACAATGATTATAATATCTCATACGAAACCTTAACTTGAATAAACAAGGATAAGAACTTGATTGATATAGAAACATAAGTAGAGAACTTGCTCAATAAATAACTTTGAATTTAGAAAGCTTGCTCAATAAAGGTTTGAGTTTAGAACAATTGCGTAACGTAAAAGTAAGGTTTAGAAACTTGCTTAACATAAAAATAAGGATTAGGAAACTTGCCTCGTGCACAAGCTACAATTATAATTACAATTCACTTCCTCAACGTCCTACACAATACATTACGTTTACAACATCGATTAGTTCCATTACCACTACGTTTAACTGCTGAACTTCTCACTTAAGTTCAACCTAACAACTTGGTTCACAAATCTTAACTTGTTAAGTAACCACATAACGTGAATCTGAATCACAACATGCATACCACATAATATGAACTCTTAGACAATCGTAATTAAGTCTTACGACATTAATATCTAAGTTCACCCATAGTTTATTATCATAAAACTTCAAGTTATATTATACATGTCAACAACATGTTATAGTATTGTATTACATGTTCATCAAGTTATCAGGTTCATTAGGTTAGGTTAACTCATCATGTTATGGCTTAAAAATACACAAAGGGGCAAAAAAATTATTTTTCTCTGCACAACCCTCATTAGGGCAGGTGTTAGGCCCGCTGGGGAGGGCATGGTTTCGGTAGGGGGCCCGCTGGGGCGGGTGGCCTCAGCTGGTTCAGTTATAGTTCGCGAAAAATTGCAAAGAAGGCCAAATAAATCCAAATTAAACTAATACGGTGATTCCCATGAAGTATAAACTTCATAGGTACATTATATAATGATTCTAACATGCTTTTAACACTTTAGATCACGTAATTACTTAAATCAAATCACATAAATTTACTGTTTTTGGTATTTTGAAAAGTTTCGAGATAATTCATGAAATTCAACGTTACAGATTCGTTATAACTCCGAATCTGTCCGTTTAAATTTTGTTTTGTTCGTTTAAACATGCATAATCATAATCAACTATCAATTTAAAGTTTAATGAACAATTCAAGCATGATATTTTGTACATAAGGGCCATATACGTGTACTTCATACTTTTCATACTCTGTAATCATAAAAATCCAATTAAGGCATAATTACATGAAATTGATGTAGGGTTTTCGGCACATAAACGTAGCAGAAATTAAAAAAATTTCGAAACCCTAAAACAGGATCCATGCGAAAAACATATTAATTCAGAGGTTAAGATTTGTTTTACCGATTATTCAAGCCTGAACGGAGACGATGGAGATTCTGAAACTGCTTCGAATCCTCAACGCAATCCAACGGAACTGCGCCTCTACGGTATCCACACGAACGTCCCGCGAATCGTCACACGATCTGCAGCAAGGAAAGCTGCGGTACTAGCCGCCAAGGATCTGGACTTTCGAAAGTTTTTCTCTCTAGTCTCTCTCTAAGAGCGGCTAGGGTTTTGATATCGATTAAATCCTAAACGGCTGATATATCATATATATAGCAGTTAAAGAAATTAACCAAAACCTAATCCAATTAGAAAAATAAAATCCAAATTTATATATATATATATATATATATATTATATCTTAATTAAGTCTTACTTAATTAATATACATATATATATACAAATTATCCTATTAATTTAAATTCGTAATTTAAATACTATCAATCATATTGATATATTTAAATCCATACAATTTAAATTAATTCTCTTTTAATTACGTTCTAAGTGTGTGACCCTATAGGTTATTATTATGTTGGCAATAATTTTAAAATCATATTATAAAATTATAAACAGTGAGCGGCATCTAGTAATACATCACTGCTACCCAAATAATAATAATATCGGTGATTCGATACAACCTTTTCGTGACCAATGTTTCAATGTAATTTAATCTTTTTAACCTTGACATTCTAGATTAAACTCGAGGCATGGAATGTGTCATCCTCTTCATAATTTAATCTGAGTTTTCTTGATCGATGAGTAGACTATATGAAACAAATCACTATTTGAGCATGGCCATGCATTTCATAGTCCTACTCAATCAAGAGGCCTATGGATATCACCCCTAATATATAGGAGGGTTAAATTCCATCTAGATCACTCATATTATTCACACGATTCATGATGTACCCAATAATCACCTTTATCGTCCACCCTATTAAAGGTGGTCTTTGATGATATCAAAGTACATAAATTCTCGTGTAGTAATATAGTAATTTCAGGTCGGAGGATCATTACATCATTGTCACTATGAGAATTGCTTATGACACTTTGCATAATGCTCCACGTAGAATTCTCATGGTGGGTCTATCCAGTACATTGTTCTCTAACATGTACTTATGCATTGACTCAATATCTCATATATTTATGACCAATGAGATTTGGCCATCAGTCAATCCACATACTAGTCTCAATGTATCATTGTTGTCCCATTAACAATGACACTTGACTAGGGACATTTAAGAGTAATGATACTAATTGTAATTATATGATCTCATGTTCAAGTCACATACTTGAAGCCATATAATTTGTATCACTATTCTAAGGACTTTTATTATGTTAACATTTATATAACGCAGTAAATAAAACCATAATAAAATAATTCATTTATTCAATCAAATATAATATCAAAAATATTTAAGTAATTACATCAAAGAATTAGCCTCTAGGGCATAAACTCTAACAATTGATTGTTTTAAAACATACATAGATGATAGAGAACATGTTATGATCATATACTAACATGTATACACACATATAATCAATAATCATTGATAACTTTAGTCACAAAGAACTCAAAACTGATTTTCATGGAGAAAACATAAGAACGTAAAATTAAAGGCTTGGGTTGAAGAATCATACCCTTGCTAACTTTGTGAAGATGATTTGAAGATGATGATAGAGATTTGTTAAATTCTCCCTCAATCTTTTCTCTCTCTAACTGTTTCTCTCTAAAGTTCTCTGATATGATTATGAATATAAGATATAGATATAAGGCTAAAGCTATAATATAATATACGTATATAACTAAACTGTCAGGGATAGTGGGAACGGTTAATTCCATAATGGGAATTAACTGACACCCACTCCCTTAAGGCTTGTTTTGTTGTTCCCTTATTATCTCCTTTCCATTTAATTTAATTAAATGTTTATTATATAGTTTTAATTGTCACACTTAACTAATCAAATAGTATTATTTAAATTCAATTAAATAAAATATGATAATTCACATTAAATCACATAATCACATAATTAAAATTCTCATTTATTAATTATGTCAAATTATTAAATCTCTAATTAATCATTAAATTAATTAGAATAACATTATGCTTATTAAATAATTCATTTAATCGAATAAACTCAATTAAATACATACTTTGAACTATAAAATTACTACACATTAATTTAATCAATGTAAGACATATAATTAAATTAACCTACCACAATTCTATCAAATAATTATTTAACTCAATAATTAAAACATTGATAATTCAATAAATAAATCATCAAAATATTTATTTAATTCAATAAATATTCAAATTAAATTATAAAATTCTCGTTCGTCACATCTTTCCCCCTTAAAAGGATTCTGTCCCCAGAATCACGGTTCAATTAAATTCACCCCGTTACCTTCTCCCCCCCCCCCCTTACAAAGATTCTGTCCCCAGAATCGCTTACACATAAATTAAGCAAATAAGTGTGGGTAAGTCTTCAACATATGTTCTTTGAGTTCTCACGTAGCTTCTTCAGCGTTGTGGTTCCTCCATATTACTTTAACAGAAGGTATTACTTTATTTCTAAGAACTTGCTCTTTCATGTCAACAATCTAAACAAGAATTTCTTCATAGGATAAGTCTTTCTCAAATTGCAGGGGTTCAAATTCAATCACATGTTTGTAATCGGGTTTGTATGGACGTAACACTGACACGTGAAAAATGTTGTGGACATGCTCTAGCGCTGAAGGTAAGGCTACCTCATATGCGACTTGTCCGATTCTTCGCAGCACTTCAAAAGGTCCAATGAACCTCGGGCTCAATTTCCCTTTCTTGCCAAATATGATCTTTCCTTTCCAAGGAGAGACTTTCAAGAAAACAAAGCTACACGATTCAAATTCTACATTTTTGCGATGTGGATCGGCATATTTCTTCTGCCTATCTTGAGCAGCTATCAATCTTATCCAGATCACCTTGACGATCTCTGTTGTCTGTTGTACCAGTTCTGGACCTAGCAGTTGTCTTTCGCCAACTTCATTCTAGTATAGTGGAGTTATACACTTTCTGACGTACAACGCTTCATAAAGTGGCATGCCAATACTTGCATGGTAACTATTGTTGTAGCCGAATTCCACGAGCGGTAAGTGATCATCCCAATTTTCTTTGAATTCCATGATGCATGCTCTTAACATATCCTCCAATGTCTGGATTGTCATTTCACTCTGCCCGTCGGTCTGAGGGTGATAAGCCGTAATCATTCTCAACTGTGTTCCCATGTATTCCTGCAGTCGCGTCCAGAAATTTGATGTGAAGCGCGGATCTCGATCAGAAATAATCGACACTGGAACTCGATGCCTTGAAACAATATCTCTCACATAAAGTTTTGCTAACTAGTCTAAGTTGAATCTGATCTTGATCGGAAGAAAGTGTGCTGATTTCATCAGTCGGTCAATGATAACCCATACTGCGCCGTAGCCTTTCTGAGTTATCGGAAGGCCAACTACGAAATCCATAGTAATATGTTCCCATTTCCATTCTGGGATCTCTAGTGGTTGTAGCAAACCACTCGGCCTCTTATGTTCTGCCTTCACTTTCTGACATATCAGGCACTTGGCAACACAATCGGCAACATCTCTTTTCATATTCGGCCACCAGAAATGTTGTCGGAGATCCTAGTACATCTTGGAACTCCCGAGATGAATCGAATACCGAGAACTATGAGCCTCGCTCAAAATGTCTAATCTCTGGCACTAGCGGTACCCAAACTCTGCTCTCAAATCTTAACAGTCCCTCATTATCCATCTTGAATTTCTGTTCATCCCCTTCAGATATCTTTTTCCTCATCTTACAACAGTCCTCATCTTGAAGTTGTGCTTTCTTAACCTTGTCCAGCAAAGTTGTACCAGCTTGTATCTGAAACAGCTTTTCATCAGACTCTATTGGATATCTCAATTCCAATTCCAGCTTCTCCATTGCTAAAATTAGCTCCTCTTGGGCAGTTAACGTCATCAACTTCTCCCAACCCTTTCTGCTTAAGGCGTCGGCAACCACATTCGCTTTACCCTGATGGTATAAGATTTTGCAATTATAATCCTTGATCAATTCCAACCACCTTCTCTAGCGCATATTCAAGTCCTTCTGTGTAAAAATATATTTTAGACTCTTGTGGTCTGTATATATTTCACACTTCTCACCATAGAGATAGTGTCTCCATATCTTCAAAGCAAATACCACCGCAGCCAACTCCAAGTCATGGGTCGGATACCCCTTCTCGTAATCCTTTAGCTATCGTGACGCATACGCAATAACTTTGCCATTTTGCATAAGCACACAGCCAAGTTCTTTATGTGACGCGTCACTATAAACCACAAAATTTCATGTGCTATCCGGAAGAGATAACACAGGTGTCGTACTCAACCTCTTCTTAAGCTCTTGGAAGCTTTCCTCACACTTCTCCATCCAGACGAATTTCACCGATTTTTTAGTCAAATTTGTCAGCGGAGTTACGATCTTGGAAAAGCCCAGAATGAATCTTCTATAATATTCTGCCAATCCAAGAAAACTTCTAACTTCTGACGGTGTCTTCGGCTGATCCCAGTTCATCACAGCTTAGACCTTGGAGTGATCTACCGAAATTTCATCCTTATCAATCACATGTCCAAGAAATTGCACCCGCTCAATCCAAAATTCACATTTCAAAAACTTGGCATACAACTTTTCTCTCCTTAACGCCTCCAGTGTCACCTTCAGATGTTCAACGTGTTCCTCCTTGGTCTTCGAATACACCAAAATGTCGTCGATAAACACCACTACGAATTTGTCCAAAAATGACTTGAATACTCCGTTCATTAGGCCCATAAATGCTGCAGGAGCATTCGTCAGACCAAATGACATTACTAAAAATTCATAGTAACCATACCGAGTTCTGAATGTTGTCTTCGAAACATCCTCTGTCCTCACCTTCAACTGATGGTAACCACTTCTCAGATCTATCTTCGAGAAGTACCTCGCTTCCTTTAACTGATCGAACAGGTTGTCAATCCTAGGCAACGGATACTTGTTCTTAATTGTGACCTTGTTCAACTCTCTATAATCGATGCAGAGCCGCATCGTCCCATCCTTCTTCTTAACAAATAACACCGGCGCTCCCCACGGCGATACGCTCAGCTGAATGTATTTCTTGTCCAAAAGCTCTTGCAGCTATACCATCAATTCTTTCATCTCTACTGGAGCCATATGGTACGCTGCCTTCGATATTGGAGTCATTTCTGGAGCCAAATCGATCACAAAATCTACTTCCCTGTCTGCTGGAAGTCCTGGAAAATCATCCGAAAATACGTCCACGAAGTCTCTCACGATTGGTATTTCCTCCAACTTCAGGTTCTCTTTACGACTATCGACTATGTAGGCTAAATATCCTACACAACCTTGTCGCAACAACTTCCTGGCCTGCATCATCGTCAAATAACTCGCTTATCTAGGCGACTTGCTGCCATAAAACACAACTTTTGAAGGAGTCATAAGGTTAATACATTTCCTCTGGCAATCACTTATCGCCCCATAATTGAATAACCAATTCATTCCCAAGATAACGTTGAATTCCACAAATCTAATCGGAATAAGATCCACATTCATTACGTTACCCTTAATGTCCACCCTACAGTTCTTGTGTACATACTTAACTGGAATCACTTCCCTATTTACAATCTCTATGTTCATAGGGTATTCTAACTCGTCCTTAGGCAATTCTAAGTTCTTAGCAAATTCATCAGATATAAATGAGGAAGTAGCACCCGAATCAAATAATACATAAGCATTAACTTTATTTATCAGAATAATACCAGACATCACATCGCAAGACTGCACAACATCCTGCACTATCATGTTGAATGTCCTGGCAATAGGTCGGTTTGTTGCGGTTGGTCCTGTAATTGTCAGAATGTTTCCACCACTGCTTCCTCTGTTCCCTCCTGCTCCTTCCCCTCCAGATACTTTCTTAGGGCAATCCCTGGCCAGATGGCCTTTCGACCCACATGTGAAGCAGGCGCCCTTATTAGGGTTAGGGCAGCTAGGTGTTATGTGGCCTTCCTGACCACAATTATAGCATACCCACCTTCCTTTCGTACAGACCCCCAGGTGAGTTTTCCCGTAGGTCGGATATACTTTAACCCTCTTTTTCTGGCTTCCTTGCTGATTCGCAGTCGGTGTGCTGTCATTCCACCTTCTTTTCTGGCTGTTGTTTCCTCTAGTGTTGCTACCACAAGCCTTATTTCCTTCATCTTCATTCTTCTTCTTTTTCAGCTTCTAGTTGAATTTGGTCATAGCATCGCTCCCACCTTCAGGGAGGATAGCCTTCTCCAATACCCCAGCAAAGGTGTTCAGCTGGAATATCGACACCTTGTTGTACAACCAGGGCTTCAGTCCCTGTTCAAACCTCCTTGCCTTCCTCTCATCGGTATACACTTGGTATGTGGCAAACATAGCCAACTCATTGAATCTCGCCGCATAGTTTGGTACGGACATATTTCCCTGCTTGAGATCCAAAAATTGAACCTCCATCTGATTCTATGAGCTCTTCGGGAAGTAAATCTCGAAGAATATCTCCTTAAACCTCTCCCAGGTTATCATGCCCTCTCCTCCCTAGACCTTGTTTGCTTGCCACCAATAGCTGGATTCTGACTTCAGCATGAATGTCCCATTTGCGGTCTTCTGATCTTCACCGACCCTAGCGACATCAAAAACTTTCTCCATTTCCATGACCCAAGTTTGTGCTTCAATCGGGTTCATGGAACCCTTGAACTCTGGCGGTCCCACTGCCTTAAAGTCCTTGAACGTCGTGTTCGGTGGAGCTTGCAGTTGGTTATTCAGAGCTCCAGTCAGAAGATTCACCAACTGCTGAACGGGGTTGGCATTGGCGTCGTCGTTATTAGTCGACCCTTCTTGGGTTGGTTGACGATTAGGGCATCTCCTCGGCGGCATATTTCTATTAAGATATACTCTTATTAGATCTTTATTCATTTCTTTAAATATTTAAGGTTTAACTTAAATACTTTAAGGTAACACTTAACATCTCAAATAAACTCTGATATTTTATTTAATCAAAAGTTTTAAACATACGAAGATAGCATCACTGCTATTTACATCAACTATCCCGAGATAAAGAATCTTCAGGATTTAAATCATCAAAATATTCCTTTGTTTATAATCACATCGGAATTTACATTATTAACTACTCAAAGAAATATCACATAATCATATTGTTCCTATCACGGCCTACTAAGGCGTCGAACAGCTTTGCTACACTCTTCCTCTATAACGCGGAACATCGTCCTGTGATCCAGCATATACCAAGGTAGATCCTCAAACTAAACTGGATAGCACATAACCCGATCCTGGGCCTTATCAATCGCAGTCTGAAATGTGTAGTTCGTCTCCTTAATCTTTGCCTTCTTGGCCCGATCGTTATCCTCGGCAAGATCTGCACGTCGTGGAGCCCTCATCCAAGCATCCTCTGCTATGGCAAGCTTCGCTGATTCCGCTTTGAAATCATTCTTCAGCTTCTCTATCTCAGCTGACTTTTTTTCACCTTGGCCCTTCTCATGGACCAACTCCCACTCTACATCTCCAAGAAGTGTGTACAAAGTCTCAACCTCACCATCCTTCTGCTCGATGGTAGACTGCTAAGTAACTGTCTGCTCCTTCAGCTCTCGAACAGTATCCTGTAACTCTATGTTACGGTCATACAGCTCATCGTACATCTCAGCACTAATAGAGTTCAGTGGGAACTCATCAGGGTCTTCATCCTCCTCCTCAGCTGCCTCAGCTTCAACCTCAATCTCCTCAGAGTCCTCCTCTGAGTTAAACACCGGCTCATGCTCCCGACCAATAACAGTGATCAAAGGAGATGACTCTCTACGAACCAACTGCTCCCAGACTGTATGAATGTTTCAGGGCTCCTCCTCAATAGCCACTCGGGGTATAACCTCCCTAGGATGACTGGATCCTTCAGCATCTGACATCCTGATAATCAAAATTTTAAGTTTTCAATTATTATGTGATGTTAATCGATACTCGCGCAAGTATATAAATATAAACATATAGCACATAAGGTAATTTATTATCTTTCTTAGAACTCGATAAGAGTTATCATTACTATGTTATCGAAGGCTACTACCCTAAGGTTTTCCCCCACCTAAGGTTCATAACCTACAGCTTTGATACCAACCTGTGACACCCCCAAATCCGGGTACTTCAATTTCCACGGGATTTGGTGTTCAGTGTACTATTATCATATATCTATCTACCCATAATAAATACAACCATGAAATAGATAAAAACATCTTCATCATCTCCCCTTATGGGGTTACAACATCTGAATAATACATAAATAAATCAATCACAGGTCATACTAACCTTAAACATCTGTGCGTAAACATAAACAAATAAATAAGTCTTAAACATTATCACATAAGTCTTAAAAAAATATTCTCAAATAAAACAACAAGTCTTCATCACTTATTGACTTTGCCCTTGCCTTTGCTAGTGGAAGGCTCGTCGGACCTTTCGTTCTTAGCTGCAATGTTATTATGCAAGAGTGAGCACAATTGCCCACAAGTATAATAATATAACGATAATAATAACGTGCGAGTGAATCAAGAATTCTGAATAAAGAAAACTCGGCTTTTGAATCAAGAATGAATAGCAAGAATCAAAAGAACTTCTGAGGGTCATAAAACCTTGAACTATGCCCCAGGTTATTAAGTATTTCTACCTTAAACCTTTAACAGTCATAAAACTATATGGACTCTACTACTCGTACTTAGGGGGATCAACCCTTAGTACCATACTGTGCACAATATCTCAACGCTAAAGCGTAAATAATCTCCTATAAAAGGGCTGTTCAACTCAGTTTGATATCAGAGTCTGCACCAAAGGAAGTTTGATTTGGATAAGCTCAATAACAGTTCTCAAATTTAGAACGTTCATCAACTATGGACTAGTCGAATTAATAAGGGTTCGCTAGCCTTACAAGGTTCAACAACAATTGATAATCAAATCGAAATAATGAATCTCGAGGGTATACAATTGAATAAGGATTGTATACTGAAGTAATACTTTACAATGATTATAATATCTCATACGAAACCTTAACTTGAATAAACAAGGATAAGAACTTGATTGATATAGAAACATAAATATAGAACTTTCTCAATGAATAACTTTGAATTTACAAAGCTTGCTCAATAAATTTTTGAGTTTAGAACACTTGCGTAACGTAAAAATAAGGTTTAGAAACTTGCTTAACATAAAAATAAGGATTATGAAACTTGCCTCGTGCACAGGCTACAATTATAATTACAATTCACTTCCTCAACGTCCTACACATTACATTACGTTTACAACATCGATTAGTTCCATTACCATTAGGTTTAACTGTTGAACTTCTCACTTAAGTTCAACCTAACAACTTGGTTCACAAATATTAACTTGTTAACTAACCACATAACGTGAATCTAAATCACAACATGCCTACCACATAATATGAACTCTTAGACAATCGTAATTAAGTCTTACGACATTAATATCTAAGTTCACCCATAGTTTATTATCATGAAACTTCAAGTTATATTATATATGTCAACAACATGTTATAGTATTGTATTATATATTCATCATGTTATCAGGTTCATTAGGTTAGGTTAACTCATCATGTTAAGGCTTAAAAATACACAAAGGGCCAAAAAAATTTATTTTTCTCTGCACCACCCCCGCTGGGGCAGGGGTTAGGCCTGCTGGGGCGGGCATGGTTTCGGTAGGGGGCCCGCTGGGGTGGGTGGCCTCGGCTGGTTCAGTTATAGTTCGCGAAAAATTGCAGAGAAGGCCAAATAAATCCAAATTAAGCTAATACGGTGATTCCCATGAAGTATAAACTTCACAAGAACATCATATAATGATTCTAACATGTTTTCAACACTTTAGATCACGTAATTACTCAAATCAAATTACATAAATTTACTGTTTTTGGTATTTTGAAAAGTTTCGAGATAATTCATGAAATTCAACGTTATAGATTCGTTATAACTCCGAATCTGTTCGTTTAAATTTTGTTTTGTTCGTTTAAACATGCATAATCATAATCAACTATCAATTTAGAGTTTAATGAACAATTCAAGCATGATATTTTGTACATAAGGGTCATATACGTGTTCTTCATACTTTTTATACTCTGTAATCATAAAAATCCAATTAAGGCATAATTACATGAAATTGATTGTTTCAAAACATACATAGATGATAGAGAATATGTTATGATCATATACTAACATGTATACACACATATAATCAATAATCATTGATAACTTTAGTCATAGAGAACTCAAAACTGATTTTCATGGAGAAAACATAAGAATGTGAAATTAAAGGCTTGGGTTGAAGAATCAAACCCTTGCTAACTTTGTGAAGATGATTCGAAGATGATGATAGAGATTTGTTAAATTCTCCCTCAATCTTTTCTCTCTCTAAGTGTTTCTCTCTGAAGTTCTCTGATATGATTATGAATATATGATATAGAAGAAGTCTGATATAGATATAAGGCTAAATCTATAATATAATTTACGTATATAACTTAACTGTCAGGGATAGTGGGAACGGTTAATTCCATAATGGGAATTAACTGACACCCACTCCCTTAAGGCTTGTTTGGTTGTTCCCTTATTATCTCCTTTTCATTTAATTTAATTACATGTTTATTACATAGTTTTAATTGTCACGCTTAACTAATCAAATAGTATTATTTAAATTCAATTAAATAAAATATGACAATCCACATTAAATCACAAAATCACATAATTAAAATTCTCATTTATTAACTATGTCAAATTATTAAATCTTTAATTAATCATTAAATTAATTAGAATAACATTATGCTTATTAAATAATTCATTTAATCGAATAAACTCAATTAAATACATACTTTGAACTATAAAATTACCACACATTAATTTAATCAATGTAACACATATAATTAATATAATCTACTACAATTTCATCAAATAATTATTTAACTTAGTAATTAAAACATTGATAACTCAATAAATAAATCATCAAAATATTTATTTAATTCAATAAATATTCAAATTAAATTACAAAATTCTCGTTCGTCACAATAGTGATCAAAGGAGATGGCTCTCTCCAAACCAACTGCTCTCAGACTGTATGAAAGTCTCGAGGCTCCTCCTCAATAGCCACTCGGGGTACAACCTCCCTAGGCTGACTGGATCCTCCAACATCCGACATCCTAACAATCAAAATTTTAAGTCTTAGTTATTACGTGATGTTAATCGATACTCGTCAAGTACATACATATAAACACATAACACATAGGATAATTTATTATCTTTCTTAGAACTCGATAAAAGTTTATCACCACTATGTTATCGATATCTTAAAAAGGCTACTACCCTAAGGTTTCCCCCCACTGAAGGTTCATAACCTACAGCTCTGATACTAACTTGTGACACCCCCAAATCTGGGTACTTCAATTTTCACATGATTTAGTGTTCACTATTCAATCATCATATATTTCTTTACCCATAATAAAAGCAAACCATAAAATAAATAGAAATCCTCCCCTTAAGGGGTTTTTACATCTGAATATATAAATAAATCCCAGGTTGAACTAACCTTAAACCTCAAATGCGGAAACGTAATTAAACAAATAAGTCTTAAACAACATCAAGTCTTAAACATAACATTCTCAAATAAAATAACAAGTCCTCAACACTTGTTAGCTTTGCCCTTACCTTTGCTAGTGGAAGGCTCGTCAGTCCTTTCAATCTTAGCTGCAATGTTATTATGCAAGAGTGAGCACGATTGCTCACAAGTATAACAATATAACATTAATAATAACATGCGATCAAAGGGTTTTGTATAATAGAAAGCTCGGCTTTTGAATCAAGAATGAATAACAAGAATCAAAAGTACATCTAAGGGTCATAAGACCAAGACTTATGTCTCAGGTTGTCAAGTATTTCTAATTTAAACCTTTAACAGTCGTAGGATTATATGGACTCTACTACTCTTACTTAGGGGGATCAGCCCTTAGTACCATGAATGTGCACATCATCTTAACGCTAACGCGTAAATAATCCCCTATAAAAGGGTTGTTCATCTCAGTTTGACATCAGTGTCCGCACCAAAGGAAGTTTGGTTTGGATAAACTCAATAATAGTTCTAGAATTTAGGACGTTCATCAACTATGGACGTTCATCAACTATGGACTAGTCGAATCAATAAGGGTTCGGTAGTCTTACAAGATTCAACAATAAATTGATAATCAAATCAAATAATGAATCTCAAGGGTATACAATTGAATAAGTATTGTATAAACGAAGTATTGCTTGAAATAGAATATACATCTCATATGAAGTCTTAAACTTGAATAAATAAGAATAAGAATTTGCTTGATATAGAAACATAAGTCTAGAACTTGCTCAATGAATGATTTTGAGTCTAGAAACTTGCTCAACAATAATAAATTAGGAATCGAACACTTGCTTAATTTAAAGAGTGTAATTAGAAAACTTGTCTAACGATAATGAGTTAGGGATAGAACACTTGCCTCGTGCACAAGCTACGATTATAATTCTCGTTCCTCAATTAATCCTACATATCATTACATTCACAATACAAATTACTTTTGAGTCTGATCTACACATCGAATTACAAAACATCAGTCTTGAATGCTTTATTAGACTTTACGAATAACGGGTTTACATAACGTATTCAATTAATCACATAAACAAGTTATTAATTCTGTTTTAATATCTCCATATATGCTTAACATGTCATCATGTTTATTAGATTAGGTTTTAAATTACATTTCTGGACTAGAACACTTATGTAAAATTTTCTAGACAAACAGCTAACCGGCGCGGGCGCGCTCCAATTATGCCTTGAAACGGCGCGGCCCCGCTACTGCGCAGACAGAGTTGTTGTTGGTCGTTTTCCAGATCAATATATGCGCGCAAGTATACACGGTCAACAAGTAATAAAGAGTAAGTAGAGTATCGTCCCACAAAGAATTAACCTAATAAAATTCACCAAGCACTAGCCCATAACCATTTCAATCTTATTTAAACGAATGATTCAATATATTGATTAAACTATATAATTAAACTAATATTAAATAACCCTAGAATAAAGCCAGATAATGAAGATATGAGATCTCAATTTCCCCTATTGATTCATCTAAGTCAATGCACTTCATGTTAAGTCAAATTAATAATCACAGATTGTTAGTCGAGAACACGAAAGTGAGATAAGACCATCTTTCGATGTACCAAATCCATATCATATATAATCCACAGATGATAGAATATATATGAACACCCACATTACCTAAACCACTATATGTCCATGTGATTTACAAATAATCAGGGTTTAAGCCCAAGTCCTCAATTGACTACAAGTGGTGCTTCGGTATATGTCTATCCTAAGCACGAATCATACATTCCAACATGTAGAGCATACAAACACAAGCTATTACGATCAGATCTAAACCCATACTTTGTCTTTCAAGTCCATATGGATTATCACGATAATTGATAGCTGGACAATTAAGCAATTGAATACAACCATAATAGACAACCTCATGACAATCAATAAAGCCAACATGGAAGAATATGAAAATAGACTACTCAATAGGTTCCATTGAAATCCCAAAATATAATCTAAGTCATACTAGAATTAGATCTACCATCCACAAATTGAATAAACATCATAAGATTACAAAGAGTGAACAAAGAGAATATATAGATAGAGAATGCAAATCTGATTTCTTGCTCCAAGTTTAAATCTTTGATGTTATCCAAATGCTTCAACTTTCAGATTCAATCAAATCTAGAAACTAACTATTTAAATCTAGTCTAATCTAATATTGAAATTAAAGAGAAAAGATAGAACAATATTAAGTTAAGGCTCCCAAAGGGGAGATCCCCTTCATTCTACTCCTATGTCTCTCTTATATAAGCCTTCGTATCACCCTTCGCTCAAGCAACGCTCCACTTAAGTGAAAGTCAAAATTCTGGTCAACTTCGAACTGGCGCAGCCGCGCGCCTATTAGCTTTGATTTAGGCGCAGCCGCACTCTTCTGCAGTTCTGCATTTTGCTGCTGCTTGGCTTCTGTTCCCATCCTCTGCTGTCAACACTCCCATACCTAACAAGTTAACCATTTTGATCCTCATAGCATCAGAAACTTCCCATTTAGCTTTGCAAATCACCAAAAGAGTTCCCAAACATGAAATCTACAAAAGAAAGTAAAAATGCATGAAAAGCACAATAATACTTGAGTTTAAGCAACAAAACAAATTAGTTAATATCTAAATAAGTGGCTATAAAAACCACTTATCAAATACCCCCAAACTTAAATCGTTGCTTGCCCTCAAGCAACAAAAACAAAACAAAACAAAACTGCAAAGCGATAACTATAACCAATGCAACCTATACTATCATGAATGTGAATCCAAGTATCAGTCAAACTTACTATTCAAATGGCATGCCTCAGAAAAAACTACAAGTTAATTAAACAAAAAAGCTACCCAAGAACAGGATCATAAAGCATATCACTCTACAAATCTAAACCTGTCAGCACTGATGTATTGTGTGTGTGTGAAGCAACCATTAAACATGCTTTTGAACAAATATATCATATACTATGCTTCTTAGGGGAAGAACCAGCTTCAACTCAAGAAAAACAGCAAATCAGATAAGTTCTAACCAAGACCATGCATCACTTAAGCTAAGAGTCCACAGGGGGTTTATTATGCTTTTTATTTACTCACGAGGGCGATTTCGCACTTTCCCATGTACACACTCAACTGTAAAATGCCTAGTCCTCTTAGGCTTTTCAATGACACCCGTGTAACGAGCTTTCGACCAACGACTCCCAGACTAAACGGCCTTAGGGCGCTGGGTGTAGAGACACCCCTAAGGCTTACTTGCTCGAATATCAAAGGCCACAGGACTCGACGTAGCCGAAGTGTTTATTCACATTCTATTTTTTTCTTTTTCTTTTCTCCTTCCCTTTTTCTATTTTTATTTTATTTTTCCACATATAGCATTTATATCCCCTGTTTCCCCCAAACTTAAGTTTTTTTTACAGTCCTAGTTATTACCACTTGATTACTGAAACTCTTTCATTAAAACATAGAATTCCCACTAGAAGACAAATATGTGAAAATTTAAACTAAACACATCATGATGGTTACTCTAAAGTGCTAACCGGTGACATCAGTGTCAGACAGATAAGGATTTCCATTGTGATATGACATTACAATTAAGCTTAAGTCTCAAATCAGTTCAAAAAATAGGTAATTTCAATTTCCTGATAGGCCAAATAAATAACAAACCAACTGATAACTGGATTCATGCAATATGTCCTAACACAATCAACTAAAACAAAACAAAAATTTTGAAAAATTTCACAAAAATACGAACATACTTCCTAACATGCACTAAATGAACTAGCACAATATGCAATATGTTATGAATTATACTAAATGCAAAATGAACCTAATACCCCCAAACTTAAAAATTACAATGTCCTCATTGGAGGTAAAAGGTAAAAGGAACTCCCCTAGTCGGCCTCGTCGTCTTCCTCTTCCTCATCATGCTCAGGCGGTGTGTCTGGAGGAGGGTAGGCAGCAGCGGATCCATAGGTAGGGAATTGCACCTGCACTCCCATCTGGCCAAAGGCTTGGGACAATGCCCCACAGAAGTCGGTCGTGAAGGCCTAGAAGTTTGTCCTCATAGCATCCATCCGGCACTGCAAGCGCCTCTCCACCCTATTCAGTCGCTTTTGAACTGCGTGGGAGGATTCAGCCTGCGCTGGTGGTACGCTCTCAGGCGTCTCTCCACCCTCTCTCTGCTCATCCTGCCCTGGTAATATGTACCCTACTCCCTGATGGTGGGATTTGCCTCCTTTCTACACCGAGAACTTTTTAATCGTGGTGTGGTTAATTGTGTTCATGGGCAACTGCATCGGTTCGGTGTCAGACCACATAACTCCATTCATAGCACATAACCTGGTGATCACTGATGCATGTGGGATACCCGCTGAAGTACCGCCTCTCAGAAATCTGCGAATTGAACTGTTGATAGCGTATCCCAAATCAATTTTCTTACCCTTAATAATCCCATATAGCAAAACAACCCTTTCCTTAGTGACCTCATTCTGATGCCGTGTTGGCATCAGATTCGCACATATAAATCTGTACCACTCCTTTCCATATTTGCTCAGTGCGCCCTGTGGGAAATGTAGCTTCTGATCGGTTCCCTGCTTCAGTTTCCATGTCGTGCCTGGCATGCACAGATAGGCACATATGGCATCCAACTCCGAGCCCCACTCCCTAGCATAAAGAGACTCGGGGTGATCCAATGCAATGTTTGGTAAATCAAACAGTTTGTTGATGCTCTCCTTTGCAAAGGACTCCTCACATCCCCGCACAAATATCATATTAGACTTTGTGAACTTAGCGTTGGCATATAATTCTTGTATCACAGAGATGGGTGTTGTCATAGGATCCTCGCAAAACAAATTCCACCCCCGTCCTCTAATCATGGATGCCATATGCCCGTCCAATCTCCTGCCTGGCAGTAAGCCCCTTTCCAATACGAAATTTCTGCCCACCAACGAGTTCTGGAAGTATTGCTGAGCCTCCAGACTAATAAACTTACGGTCATCATAAGCGATGCCGCCTCCCCCTTGCTCAGAATCACTGCCCGCTAATGTAGATTCTCTCCGACTACACTTAGATGCCATTTGAACTGAAAATAGGAGCTTTAAATTTTATTTTTTCACTTCCCACAATACTTCCCCAAGCTGATGTCGAATTCTCACAAACTCTACTCCAATCTTTTAATCTGACAATGTGCAAACACTCAAACACTCTGGCAGCTGCAAATTAGGATGCTATAGGTTGAGTTTAAATATGGTGGGTTTAGGGTTTGTGAAGGAATTCAGTTTGAGATATAGAGGGATGGTGAATGGATGTGTGAATTTGTAGTTTAGATGAGAAGGGGTTGATTGCAACTGAAATTAGGGCTTGTGGTGCAGATTGAAGATATCAAGTGTGTATTTATGTAATTCAGGGAGAGGATTGGAGAGATGAATAGAAAAATTAGAGGTGATTGGAGATTTTAGACGATTGAATGCTTATGTGGTAAGATTCAGGTCGAATTCATGTAGGGATAGAGGAGAGAAAACTTCGACTGCTTAAGAAAATGAGGATTTGTTTTCAAGTTAGCCTATTTTACTTGAGCTACTGAAACGAACTGCACGAGGCACGGCCGCGCTCCAACATAGGCTTATCCAGGCGCGGTTCCGCCTTTCCCCAGAATTCTGATTTGTAGCTTTTCACATGAACTGATGATGGGCCTTTGAAATTTGATTCATGTCAAGTGGATTTAACCTAAGAAAGGTACACAACATTTATTAAACCTCTAAACTAGCAAAACTTAATATGAACTATTTACTACTATGAAGAATTAAACATATAGGGGGAACTGATAGAAAGTGAAATGGAGAATTAAACACATAGGGAGAGAGATTTGATGGGGTGCCTCCCATCGAGCGCTCGGTTTAACGTCCGTTAGCTGGACGTTTTACTTGACACCGCTATCCGATTCCTCTACGATAAGCGAGAAACCCTCCATCCATTAGAATCGCAGTGTGCGTTGGGAGGTTCCCCTTCACAAGAGTCTTCAGATTGAAGCTACCTAGCATATTTCTAGTACATGAATTCCCCATTTCCATCGCATAGCTAGGCACTTCTTCCGTTGTATTTGTTAATAGATTTTTGCATTGAGGCATGAAAAGTACAACGGGCTCTTCTTCAATTCTCTCTTCCTAGGACCACCATGGTTTCAAAAATGTGGACTCTCTCTTATCATCAAGATCCTTGCCTGTGACGTGACTACCAAGGGGGCAAGGGTGTGCAAAATTCACTGGATTTTTCAACTTTGACTGAGAAGGCACTTGGGGTGTTACAAAAGTCGGCTCAGATACATCATTTATCATATCCCCATTTGTCTCCTCGATTTCCACTTCTTTCAGTTCATCCAGTTGCATATACACTTCTGGCTCTCCATCAGTTTCATCATCCATGTCATAGCACCAATTACTTTGATGACCATAGTTCACGGTTTCAAACATTTGAGATACTTGATTCTGAAGAGTTTGACTTTTCATCCCTTGCTCAATCAATTCCTCCTTCATTAAAGCTATGCAAATTTGATCTGTCCAATTTTGAAGATTCTTAATTGACTTCCCTTGCTCAATCAAGGTCTCCTTCATTGATGCTATGCAACATTCTTCCTCCAATCTTGCCTTTTCTGTTTTAGCCTCAGAATCCATGTATTGAAGCTCATTGATTGGAGTTTGGAATGTGAATTCTGATGCATATACTGGACTTGGATCCCAGTATTGGTCTTGATAATAGCTCCCTAAAAAATCTGGGTGATACCCCAAATCTTGGTGATAATTGGGATAATCATCATGGTCAAAGTAATCACCCCCATACTGCACAGGTCTAAAACTGCCAGTACATTGATGGCTCAGATGGTTACTAGTCCAATAATCATAGATAATTGCTTTCTCTCGACTCCGTTGGGTTGCCACAACATCCAACTTCGAACCGGCGCGGCCGCGCGCCTATTAGCTTTGATTCAGGCGCGGTCGCGCTCTTCTGCAGTTCTGCATTTTGCTGCTGCTTGGCTTCTGTTTCCATCCTCTGCTGTCAACACTCCCATGCCTGACAAGTTAAACATTTTGATCCTCATAGCATCAGCAACTTCCCATTTAGCTTTGCAAATCACCAAGAGAGTTCCCAAACATGAAATCTACAAAAGAAAGTAAAAATACAATAATACTTGAGTTTAAGCAACAAAACAAACTAGTTAATATCTAAATAAGTGGTTATAAAAACCACTTATCAGTTGCTGCAATTCGCGAAGGACACATAGAATAGCCAAATAATGCCAAATTAAGCTCAAACAACTATTTTTAATGTTACCCATGAGTTATAAACTTCACAGAAACATCACATAACGTTTCTAGCATGTTTTTTACAGTTTAGTTCACATAATTAGTCAAATCAGAATACATAAATTTCATGTTTTTGGTATTTTGCAAAGTTTCGTCGAAAGTCATGAAATTCATCATTACAGATTCGTTATAACTCTGAATATGTTCGTTTAAAGTTCTTTCTCTTCGTTTTAACATGCATAATCATAATCAACCATCAATTTCAAGTTAAATAAACAATTAAAGCATGAAATTTTGTACATAAAGGCTATATTCATATGTTCATACTTTGTAACTTATGAAATTCTAATTAAAACATTATTACAAGGACTAATTATTAAAAATAGATATAATTCATGTTCATTAGATTAAGCATGCATGATAACATCTAACATCAAGTAATACACAATAACTCCATGAATTTCAATTTATCAGAGAACTCAATTTGTTTCAATGGAGAAAACATATTGACGTAAAAATATAAAACTTAGGTAAGGGATTACCCTTGCTTTCTCTGATTAAATGAAAGGAACTTTTTTTACTTCTTCAATCTTCTTCAATCTTTTCTCTCAAATTCTCTCTGACTCTCTCTAAGTTCTTCTCTGATGAATATATGATATATGAAAGAATACTGATATATAATATATAAGGCCTAATACAATATAATATACGTATATAAACTTAACTGATAGCTTAGTGGGTTGTTAGTTAATTCCATAATGATTTTAACTGCTCCCACCAAGTTAAGGCCTTGTTTGGTTAGTCACTTATTAACTCATTTCCCATTAATTTAATTAAAGTGTTATTATATAGTTTAATTGTCACACTTTAATTAATCAAATAATATCATTTAAATTCAATTAAATAAAAGATAATATTACACATTAAATCACATCATCACATAATTAAAATTATCATTTATTAATTATGTTAAATTATTAAATCTCTAATTAATTAGAATAACATTATAATTATTAAATAATTCATTTAATTAAATAAACTCAATTAAATTCATACTTTGAATTATAAGAATTCTCCACATTAATTTAATCAATGTAACACATATAATTAAATTAATCTACCACAATTCCATCAAATAATTATTTAACTCAGTAAATAAATCATCAAAATTATTTATTTAATTTAATAAATATTTAATTTAAATTACAAAATTCTCGTTTGTCACAGTCACTTAGAGAAGAAGGGTATGAGATATCATGGCGATTGGCTTTAGTGCAAGTGGGAGATTGAAAGTAGTATGCATACAAGCCAATCAAGTTTGATAATAAAGCATATACTTTGTAACAATCTTATTTATTTATTAATAAAAGTATTATTTAATTAAAGACATTTATTTATCTACATGGTGCTATTTTTATAATATGTGATAAACCCATAGTTTTAAGCAATGCTTTTAGAATCATGATGATGATCATGCTAATGAGATCTAAATTCATAGATAGCTTAAAAACTAAAATTGTTCCCAATCGTTGGATTACTAAAAAGGAGATTAGTGAATCCCGATAGATTGGTACATATGTTGCTTGCTCATTTGATGAGGATGATTGATCTCATGATCATTTGGGTGGAGACACTAAAGCAAGTATTTATGTGCTTATTGAAGAATAAGTACACTGAACGTGACTCGCTAAGGAATACCTAATGGAGTTTTTCTCGCCTGCCAATAGGAATTCTTAATGTTATAGTAGTACAAATAATCCTCAGACTTAAGATCATCATAGTATCTTGTGTATAATGAATTATACTTTGACTTATTCCTTAAGACCCTTAGGGTATATCAAAGGATATGCTTGGGTGTAATAAGTTATATATGGAGATAATGAATGATCAATAAAGAATCTACCACTTATAGTAAAAGAAGAGATATGTCCTATGTGATTCGATAAATGACAACCCAAGAATCATTGGCCAAGGTGGAATGAGGATGATTGATCTCATGATCATTTGTGTGGAGACACTAAAGCAAGTATATATGTGCTTATTGAAGAATAAGTACACTAAACGTGATTCGCTAAGGAATACCTAATGGAGTTTTACTCGCCTGCCAATAGAAATTCCTAATGTGATAGTAGTACAAGTAATCCTCAAACTTAAGATCATCATAGTATCTTGTGTATAATGAATTATACTTTGACATATTCCTTAAGACCCTTAGGGTATATCAAAGGGTATGCTTGGGTGTAATAAGTTATATATGGAGATAATGAATGATCAATAAAGAATCTACCACTTATAGTAAAAGAAGAGATATGTCCTATGTGATTCTATAAATGACAACCCAAGAATCATTGGCCAAGGTGGAATGAAATTAGAAAGGTGTTTCTAATATGCATTATTTGGAGTTGTGCATTTTGGAATCGAAATACATATAATTAAATAAAATAAGACTTAACAGTAATTCTATGTCTTATATTTAATTGAGACATTGTATGGTGGAAGGATTGAATTGTACAGTAACTATTAACTCACAGGTTCTTTTATGATTAATGTTTAAATCTATATTATCTGGAAAGTCGTTGATCGTTAAGGAGACTTATCCTTAATGTAGAATAAATATTATTTATTTAAATAAATTATTAGTTTAATTTATTTATTTAAATAAGATTAGAATTGTTCTAATTGATTTATTCACAACCGGTTTAATATGGAGAACCTAAAGGATCACACCATAAAAGAAAGAATATTTATTAAAGAAGGAATGACATAATCATAATAATAAGTTAAGTATATTTAATTTTATCTATGGTGATAGAATAAATTAAATAGCTTAATATTTATTATTCAATATTTTGAAAATATTAAATATAAATTAATAAGAGGAGTCTTATTATTATTATTATTATTATTATTATTTAATTTCTAAAGGAGTTTGGGAATTAATTAATAAGATACTCTCTCTCTCTCTCATATATATTCCTAATAAAATTAAGAGGCTAATTAATTAAAAGAGTATAATTATTCCCAATAGGATTGGGAAGCCTAATTAATTAAAGGAGTTTAATTAATTAATATGAAACTCTAATCCTAAATTGTTTAAGAGGGTTGCCTACATTTATAAATAAGAAAGTCTTATTATGGAACAAGGTTAGACATTTTAATTCCAATAGTTGGGAGAGCACTCCTTTTCTAGAGAGAATGAAACTAGAGTTTAGCAAAACACCCTTCTTCTTGAATTCTTATTCTTTCTTGGTGGATCACCTCTAGAGGCCAAACACTTGGGTGGCTAACGTTGATCAAAGGAAGGAATCAACCCGGTGGATTCAAGTAGAACGCGAAAAAGATTTGGAGTTGAACTCGTACCTGAGGAAGCTAGAATTTTCAAGGGTATGAATCTTATTCTTAATCTATTTCATTTAATTAATAACTGTGCATAAAGGATGATCCGGGTATATGATTTATAAAAATTTAAAACTCTGATTTACCATGCTTCCGCTTATTTTTGCAATTTGATTGCGTTCATGAATCTTACAAACCTAACAAGTGGTCCTTGCCGTCAACATTTCAAAATCAAACAATTGGATATTGACAGGTGTCTAAGTGATAATGGAATAATAGTCAAATCAAAATGGGAAGATTCCAAGGTGAATCTATAAAAGACGAACAGTCTCAAACAATCCAAGAAGAGATATAGAGATAAATTGATCAAGTTGAAGTGTTGCATGTCTGAGCTCATAGTCTACTCACTCTATGATTTAGAAATCTCAACTGCTGTTAAGTCATGCGATCAAGAAGTTTAACGTTACTTAGTAGCTCCTCAAATCTTTCAAATTTTTTTTTGTGATTTGATATTAGTGATTTGTGTATATTCCAAGTCTGTGTGACTTGAATGATTTTTAGTGAATCAGCTGTAAATCAGTTCTTAGTGAACTTTAATATAAGCAATTACCCTTCCTTAGTGGAAAATCCTTACTCTCGGAATAGAAGAGATGACTAAGAGAGTTTTGTACTCCGAAACTCTTAAAAATCTCTGTATCATTCAATTTACTACACTTACTTTTTGCACTCTACGTTTTTCATTTAAGTCTATCTTCGTTTTATCTTGTGACTTGTCTACACTTTCTTATACTAAATTTAGAATTGTGATTTCTTATTAATCTTTGAAAGGATTTTTCAAAACATTATTCCGCTGTGTATAATCAATAAATTAACTTGTTTAATTTAACATTGATAATAATTTTCTAAACCAATTTTTTTAAAGATCTATTCAACACCCTTTCTATATCTCTTTGTGCCTTCGAGAATAACACTAACAATTCGTTTGTATATAGTTTTTAAATTTAATATTTCATTTTTATTTTCAATCTTTCTAATTTGTTTATAGTTTTTTAGATTTAAAAAATGAATAGAACTTAAAAGCCTAAACTTTGTGTTCAAGGAATTTTATATGAAATAATTGTTTTGTAGAATAATAAGTTGTCATCATGGTTTTTAGTTTTAAAAGGTAACTTCAATTTTAATAACTAATATATAAGTGAAGATATTTTTTAACATTAATTAACTAAAGATCTCCTATCTAAAATAAAATTAGTGACTAAAGTTTAATCATTAATATATTTTGTAATATATATTACGCTCTTTAATGTTATTTTCTCATTATATTTTTAATATATAGTTATTTATGAATAAAATTATTATAGAATATTAAGTTATCATTATGACTTTTAGTTTTAAAAATTGACTAAATTTAATCACTAATATATAAGTCATAATTATTTTAACATTAATTAATTAACTAAATGTCTCCTATATAAAATAAAATTGGTAACTAAACTTTCGCTATTATTAATATATTTATAATATTAAGTAATCAAAATATTTTTTCCCTATATTTTTAATATTTGGTTATTTAGAGTCCAAAGTTGAAGTAAAACAAAATTCTAAATATATTTTTAAAGTTAAAATTTAGTATACGACTAAGTAACTAAAAGACTCTTTTATAGAATAAAATTATTGTAGAATAATATGTTAGCTTTAAAATTTGTATGACCATAGTTTTTTTTGGTTCTACAACATTAACTATTAATTTTTTTTACTAGTTAGTAATTCCACAACTTAACTTACTAATTGCATATAATTCTATTTGGTTTTATTTTTTTTATAATTTATTATTAAATCTTATGATATTATATTATCATTATGTTCTGTTGGGATTAAAAGAAAATTATAGGAATCAACTAAAATTGTCAAGGAGCATGTATAAGAAAAAGTGCCATATTAAATTTAAGTTTTATTAGTAGCTATTTGGATTGTTTTAAAATAAAATAAGGGAGATTTTAGAAAGTGTTCAATTGGTGTTAAATTTTAGACCTATACTAAAAATATAGACGGAGATTAAAAAACCAAATGTTATCATATTATATATTTATATAGATATAGATGGATCCAAATACTACAATATGATTCTTCCTTTTTCTAATTTTTTTTAAGACTTAAATATTCATTGTGTAATGTTTAAAATTTAAATTGTATAGTTTAAATATCTTTGAAAAGACCATCTTTTATATTTTAAGTATTTTTATGGGAAATGTAGTAATTTTTAAAGGAAATTGATATTTTCACCATACTTTTTTGATATTTTTACAGAAAAAATATCGCTATAAATGTATAACGATAGGATTTATAAAAACGACTGTCATATGAAAATTTCATTTTCTATTTTCTGTAGTGAATTTATTAGTTTTCTTTTAAATTATTTTGTTTTCTTTCTCTTTCCAAACATAAAAACTACAGGGTTACAAAAATTGTTACTTTTTCGGTTGCTCTCAGCAAAAATTGTCACAGTTCACATTTTTCCTTCAACAAACTAAACTGAACTTTCATTCAACTCTATAAACTCAAATCCTTTGTTCTAATTAACATACAGATTCATTCGTCATTCTCACAAATGCCCCATTATTCCTTAATCCCACTTCGCCTTCGCTCCCATTTCTCCTCTCTTTCTCAGTTCTACCGTTCCATTTCACATACACCCCACAAAACCAAAATCCCAATTCTTCACACCTCAAACACTGGCAAAGAAACCTCCACACTCCAACTATTCTCATGGGGCCGAGGCAACTCAGGCCAACTAGGCAGCGGAATCGAGGAAATTAAGATATACCCATGTCCTGTAGCCTCTCTTTTTCTCCCTCCTTTCCGTCTTTCTTCCCCGATTCCCGGCCGTCTATCTGATCCGGGCGGCGGGGCCACGGCGGAGGTGGGTATTTCTTGTGGGTTGTTCCATTCGGCATTGGTGGTGGAGGGTAAGTGTTGGATTTGGGGGAAAGGTGATGGCGGCCGCCTTGGGTTTGGTCATGAGAACCCGGTTTTTGTGCCTACTTTGAACCCCAATTTGGATAATGTTAAAAGCATTGCTCTTGGTGGACTTCATTCAGTGGGTCTCAATTCTGTTGGCCAGGTCTTCACTTGGTCAGTATTACATTCAATTATTTGATGTAGCTTTTTTAAGTGTATATAGTTTTTTGATTGAAAATATTACATAACATTTTCTATAAATAATGAATCAAAAAACTATATAGACTTACTATGGTGAAGATTTCAACTTCACCGTAACCGGATCCCAAATAAAATCATTGCATTATTAATATATATGTATGCATATGTAATAAGTTGAGCTTAAATTATTCATTTATTTCACTTAATAGAATGTTCTGTTTTTTGTAAAGAGTAATGGATGCTGTTGGATATATAAATCATGTGAAATGTGTTTGATACATTGTTTAAGTTCAATTACAAAATTGGAGAGATATAGTGATTGCACTTTGAGGGATAATCAAACGATAACAGTTTAGATGTTGTAAATTGATTCATTTATCGAATTTGCTTGTTTTGATTTCTTAAAATGATAAAATGGAATGGGACACTATTATTTAAATAATAATTTAGATGATTAATAGGATGATGGACATCATAAACTTGAATTGCTGTCCCACCAACAGATGTAGTATACTCTCAGTCACCTCCTTAGGTCTTTGCTTTCAAATTGGCTGCCTTTGTCACATCCTAGCTAGAGTGTGACACCCCCAAATTTGGGTAACTCAATTCCACTGGATTTGGTGTTCACTATCTAATAATAACACATCTATCTACCCATAATAAATGAAACTCATAATTAAATAGAAATCATTCTCTTAAGGGATTACAACATCTGAACAAATCGATCTCAGGTCAACTAACCTTAATACATCTAGTGCGAAAACATAAATAAACAATTAAGTCTTAACATAACATCATAAGTCTTAAAACAAAACTTTCTCAAATAAATAAACAGGTCTTCATCACTTGTTTGCCTTGCCCTTTCTCTTACTAGTGGATGACTCGTTAGTTCTTTCAATCTTATCTACAATGTTATTATGCAAGAGTGAGCAACGATTGCCCACAAGTATAACTATATAATAATAATAATAATATGCGAGAAATCAATGAGTTCTGAATAATAAAAAGTTCGGCTTTTGAATCAAGATTTGAAACAAGAATCAAAAGTATATCTGAGGGTCTCAAGACCAAGAATTATGTCCCAGGTTATCAATTATTTCTACTTTAAACCTTTAACAGTCGTAAGATTATATGGACCTTACTTCTCGTACTTAAGGAGATCAGCCCTTAGTACCATGTATGTGCACAACATCTCAACGCTAACGCGTAAATAATCCCCTATACAGGGTTGTTCATCTCAGTTTGACATCAGAGTCCGTACCAAAGGAAGTTTGGTTTGGATAAGCTCAATAACAGTTCTAAAATTTAGAACGCTCATCAACTATGGACTAGTCGAATTAGTAAGGTTTCGCTAATCTTGCAGGGTTCAATAATAAAATTGATACTCAAATCAAATAATGAATCTCAAATGTATACAATTGATTAAGCATTGTATAACTGAAGTATTACTTTAAAAGAATTAAAACGTCTCATATGGAATCATGAATTTGAATAAACAAGAGTAAGACTTGTTTAATGAAAGAATAGGATTTATAAATTTGCTCAATTAAAAGTAGAGTTAAGAAACTTGCATAACGATAACAAGTCAGGGATAGAACACTTGCCTCGTGCATAAGCTACAATTATAAATCACGTTCTCCGAGTAATCCTACATAGCATTTACATTCACAATACAAATTTTACAACATAATTAGCACCTCGAGTATGTTATCTTAACTCTGGATCCGTTATCTTGGATCCACAAATGTTAACTCTTTAGTCACATTATTAGACTTCATGAACAACAAGTTTAAAACATGTATTCGACTTATTAATTAATCACGTAAATATCATTGACAAGTTAATAATCTGTTTTTACAACTCAATATATGATTAACACGTCTTCATGTTCATTACATTAAATTTTAAGTTACATTTCTGATTTTGAACACTTAAATAAAATTCTCGGGGCCATTCTGTTAACCGGCGCCGAGCCTACGTCAGCCAGCTGCTGGCCTGGCGTTGCAGCGCTTGGTTCCTTCGCAGAACCGGCGCTGCGGCGCCGCGATGCAGTGAGGCCTGACAGTGTTCGCGAAGAACACAGAAAAAACCATTTTAAGCCAAAATCATACTCAAACATCAAATTTAATGCTACCCATACATTCTGAACTTAACAGAAACATTATATACCATTCTTAGCATGCTTTTAACAACTTAAATCACATAAACAACTAAATTAGAACACATAATTTTCACGTTCTTGATATTTTTCATAGTTTCGTCAATTTTCATGAAATCATACATTACAGATTCGTTATAACACCGAATCAGTCCGTTTAAGTTTCGTTCTCTTCGTTTTTACATGCATAAACATAATCAATCATCAATTTTCAGTTTAATATACAATTGAAGCATGAATTTTCGTACATATAAGCCATATTCATATGTTCTTACTCTGTAAACTACAAAACTCCAATTAAACATATCTATATGGATTTGATTACTCTAAAACAGTTTATAATTGATATAAATCATGTTATAAACATCTATTAACACGTACACAACTATATTTCCAACAATCATCAATAAAATTCAATTACAGAGAACTTACATATACGTTAATGGAGAAAACTAAGAACGTAAAATTAAAAACTTGATATAAAGGAATTACCCTTCCTTTATTGTTTAGATTGATAGAACTTATTTTAATTCTCTAAATCTCTTCTTCAATCAACTTTTTCTCTCAATTCTCTCTTTTTTTCTTTCTGAAACTTTCTAATTGATGATATAATTTGAATGAAGCATATGACATAACTCTAAGTATAATAATATAACCGGTGGAACATTGGTAGCGGTTAAGCGCATCAGGCCTTAACTGCTCACATGTTCTTTAGGCCATGTTTGGTTTTGGTTACAAAAGGGTCCTTCCCATTTATTTTAATAACTTATTTATTACTCCCTCCGTCCTATATTAAATGTCCTAATTTCTTTTTTAGGATGTTCCAAAATAAATGTCCTATTTCTATATTAGTAACTATATTTATCATATTCTTACTCTTATACCCTCATAATCTTTTTACTCAATTTTTATTGAAAATTGAATAAATATGAAAATATTTATATTGAAAATTGGTGTATAGTATACCACTTTCACTATAACATCTCTTTTTATTTAATGTACTTATCGGGAATGTGAGAGTTACAAAAAAATAAATGTAGATAATTAAATGATGTGGAAAAGTAATTCTTGGGGTCATAGAAAAGTAAAGAACTACTCCAATTAATAAGTAATTAAAAGGGTAATTTAGGTAAAAGAAAATTGTATTAATTAGTGTGCCGAAACTAATTAGGATGTTTATTTCGGGACGGAGGGAGTATATAGTTTATTTGTCACACTTTAATTAATCAAATAATATCATTTAAATTCAATTAATTAAAAGGCAATATTACACATTAAATCAAATCATCACATAATTAAAATTCTCATTTATTAATTATGACAAATCATTGAATCTCTAATTAATTATTAAATTAATTAGAATAACATTATAATTAATAACAACTCATTTAATTAAATAATCTCAATTAAATTCACACTTTGAACTATAAAATTATTCTACATTAATTTAATCAATGTAACACATTTAATTAAATTAATCTACCACAATTCCATCAAATATTTATTTAACTCAATAAATAAATCAACAAAAATATTTATTTAATTCAATAAATATTTAAAGTAAATTACAAAATTCTCGTTCGTCACATCTTTCCTCCCTTAAAAGGATTCTGTCCTTAGAATCACGATTCAATTAATTCGTCCCGTTATATTCTCCCCCCTTACAAAGATTCTGTCCCCAGAATCGCTCACACATAGATTAAGCAAATAATGTGGGTAAGTTTTCATCATGTGTTCTTCGAGTTCTCACGTAGTTTTTTCAGCGTTGTGGTTCCTCCAAATTACCTTAACAGAAAGTATCACTTTGTTTCTGAGAACTTGCCCTTTCTTGTCCACAATCTGAACAGAAACTTCTTCATAGGATAAATCTTTCTCAAGTTGCAGGGGTTCATATCCTATAACATGTTTGTAATCGGGTTTATACGGTCGTAACACTGAAACATGAAAAACATTGTGGATGTGTTCTAACGCCGGAGGTAAGGCTACCGCATACGCAACTTCTCCAATTTTTCGCAGCACCTCAAAGGGTCCAATGAACCTCAGGCTCAATTTTTCCTTCTTACCGAATCTGATCTTTCCCTTCCAGGAATACACTTTCAAGAAAACAAAGTTACCCGATTCATATTCTATATTCTTGCGGTGTGGATCGGCGTATTTCTTCTGCCTATCCTAAGCAACTACTAATCTTGTACGGATCACCTTGACGATCTCGGCTGTCTGTTGTACCAATTCTGGTCCTAGCAATTGACGTTCACCAACTTCATCCCAGCATAATGGAGTTCTGCACTTTATGCCGTACAATGCTTCGTAAGGCGACATGCCAATACTTGCGTGGTAACTGTTATTGTAAGCGAATTCTACTAACGGTAGGTCATCATCCCAATTTTCTTTGAAATCCATGACGCATACTCTTAACATATCTTACAATGTCTGGATCGTTCTTTCACTCTGCCCGTCTGTCTGAGGGTGATATGCCGTGCTCATACGCAATTGCGTTTCCATGCATTCCTGTAATCGCTTCCAAAAGTTTTGATGTGAAGCGCGGATCTCGATCAAAAACTATTGACACTGGAACTTCGTGCCTTGAAACAATCTCTTTGACATACAACTTTACCAACTGTTCTATGTTGAATTTTATCTTGATCGGTAAGAAGTTTTGATTGGTAAGAAGTGGGCTGATTTCGTCAGTCGATCCACGATAACCCATACTGCGTCGAAACCTTTCTGAGTCGTCGGAAGACCTATTACGAAATCCATTGTGATATGCTCATATTTTTATTCTGGGATTTTTAACGGTTGTAGCAACCCACTCGGTCTCTGATGTTCTGCTTTCACTTTTTGACATGTCAGGCACTTGGCCACACAATCGGCAACGTCCCGTTTCATATTCGGCCACCATAAATGCTATCGGATATCCTGGTACATCTTCGTACTCCCCGGGTGAATCGAATACCTTGAATTATGAGCCTCGCTCAAAATTTCCTCTTTAATCTTTGGCACTGGCGGTACCCAAATTCTTCTCTCGAATCTTAACAGTCCTTCATTGTCCATTTTGAATTTCAGTTCATTCCCTTCGGATATCCTCTTCCTAATCTTCTCACATTCATCATCCTGAAATTGTGCTTCCTTAACCTTATCCACTAAAGTTGTACCAGTTCCTTGTTGGAATAATTTCTCGTCAGACTCCTTAGGATATCTCACCTCCAATTCCAGTTTCTCGATAGCTGTAATTAGTTTCTCCTGGGCGGCTAACATCAATTTCTCTCAACCCTTTCTGCTTAAGGCGTCGGCAACCACATAGTTTTGCACTAGATTTGCACTAGATTTGTTTCTACACAACAAATTCTAGTACATAGTAAAGTCTGGGTCTGTCTTATTTTACGAGACTAATTTATAGTAACCATGTATAGTAAAAGTAAGGGGTAAATATAGTTTTAAGGAAAGAGTGGTCAATCATTCGATTTAGGCGGTAATATTGTTGTTCTACATCAAACTACGAAGCGGATTATAAAATCTTAAGACTATATTAACAATGGAGGTCGACAATGCAAAACGTAGCTTGAATCAAATTATCAAACTCGAGAAGTTTGATGGATTATTCTTTAGACGTTGAAAGAGCAAAATGTATTTTTGCTTAACGGTACTAAAACTCTCTCATGTGTTGAATGAAGAGAAAATGGAAGAAAAAGAAAATGAGACACCGGTAGAAATGAAGACTCGAATAAAATGGAAACAAGATGACTTAATGTGTAAAGGGTACATCCTAAATGCGCTATTCAATTTATTGTACGATGTGTATGAAGCCAAGTTCATGGAAAAGACGACAAAGGAAATATGGGAGGATCTCGACAATAAGAACAAAATCACAGGAATAATTTTTTTTTAGTAAGTTCATTATTTGATTATTAAATGATAGATAACAAATTTGTTATGTTCCAAGTACATGAACTTCAAATTATTATGAATCAAATTGTGTCAGAAGGCCATAGTCTTGACGAAGGGTTTCAAGTTTCGACAATCATTTCAAAGTTACCATTTTCGTGAAAAGATTGTTGAAAGGACTTGAAACAAAAGAAAGATGCAATGACTTTGCAAGAGCTTATTAAATTTCTCCAAGTTGAAGAGAATTTTCGGAACTTGGATAAATTGGAAATAGAAAACAAAAGTGCTAAAGCTCTTGTCATAGAAAATGCATCTAAACCAAATGGCAACAACAAAAGAAAGCGTAGTGGTCAAGATAACACTTCTAAAAATAAAAAACCGAAAGATACTTGTTGGAAGTGTGGTAAGCCAGGACACTTCAAGAAACAATGTATTTTGTACTTGAAGCAAATGCAACAAAAGAATGATCAAACAAATATGGTAGGCAATGAAGATATTGCTGCTATGATTATGGAGACTAGCATGGTTGGAAATGACATGGAATGGTGGATTGATTCTGGAGCAACTAAGCATATCGCAAAGAATAAAGCAATGCTTAAAGCCTACAACCTATGAAGGATAGTCAAGAACTATTCATGAGAAATTCATCAACTGCAAAAGTGATGGGCAAAAACAATGTGGTTCTCAAGTTATCATCTGGGAAGACAATCACTCTTAATGATGTTCATGTTCCAGAAATTAGGAAAAACCTTGTATCTGTTAGTCTTTTAAACAAACATGGCATAAAAGTCTTGTTTGACGCTAATTGTATTGTATTGTCCAAGGGTGGCATGTATGTCGGAAAATGATATGAATTTGATGGCATGTACAAACTAAATGTTATTAATAAAAATTCATCTTTTTCTTATAAAGTTTCTACTTTTGATGTTTGACATGCTAGATTAGGACATGTAAATTATAACAGTATGCGTAGCATGAGTAATCTTAGTTTAATTCCTAAGATTAATTTTTCTGATTTAGAAAAACGTGTTATATGTATTAAGTCTAAAATTGCCAGTAAGTCTTTTTAAAAACTAGAAAAAAATTCACAATTATTAGAATTAATTCATTATGATATTTATGAATTTGAGGGCATATTAACTAGGGGAGGTAAAAGATATTTTATAACATTTATAGATGATTGCTCTAGATACACTTAAGTTTATTTGTTAAGGACAAAATATGAAGCTTTAGAAAAATTTAAAATCTACAAGGCTGAAGTTGAAAATCAATAAGATCGAAGAATTAAAATTCTTAGATCGGATAGAAGAGGGGAATACTTATCTTATAATGATTTTTGTGAGAATTATGGTATAATTCATCAAGCTACGACCCCTTATAGTCCTCAACAAAATGGAGTGGTAAAACGAAAAAATAGGACACTTGAAGAAATGATTAATACGTTACTTCTTACTTCTTGTTTGTCTAAAATTTATGGGGGAAACCATTAATGACTGCTTGTTATATACTTAATCGTATACCCCATAAGAAAACTCACATTACAACTTATTAATTGTGAAAAAAAAGAAAACGTGTGGGGATGTAGGGCATTATTAAGATTAACTGATCCTAAAAGGCCTAAGCTTAGAGCTAAAACAATTGAGTGTGCTTTTATAGGCTATGCACAAAATAATAAAGCCTATAAATTCTTGACCATGGAATCCACAGATTTTGTTGGCCAAAATAAAATTTTGAAGTCTAGAGATGTTGAGTTCTTTGAGAATTCATTCTTTAGAAAAAGGTCAAGAGAAGACACTGATAAAGAGGATAAAAAAACAATTCACCATGAAACAAATGATGAAATGAAAATTACTATATCTATTGAAGAAATAGAACCAAGAAGAAGTAAGAGAGCGATGATAGAAAAATCTTATGTCCTTCATTTCTATATCTACCTAGTAGAAGGGAACATGTATGCTATTGTTTCTCCTAGTGTTTTTGTGATTGAGCATTTCTAGTGATAGAGATCCATTGATTTTTAGAGAAGCGATGTCCTCTCAAGATTCAGGTTTTTGGCAAGAAGGCATTAATGATGGAATGGATTCTATCATGGGTAACAAGACTTGGGTCTTGGTGGATTTACCTCCTGGTTGTAATCCGATTGGCTGTAAATGGATATTTAAAAAAAAACCCGAATGGATCCATAGATAAGTATAAAGCTAGACTGGTAGCCCAATGTTTTAAGCAAAAAAAGGAATTGATTACTTTAATATATATGCTCCAGTAGCAAGAATTAGTGCTATTAGGTTATTAATTGCATTAGCATCAATTCATAAACTTGTTATACACCAAATGGATGTTAAAACTGTTTTTCTAAATGGTGATTTAGAAGAGGAAGTTTATATGGAACAAACAGAAGGGTTTGTTTTGAAAGGCCAAGAAATAAAAGTTTGCAAACTTGCTAAATTTTTCTATGACATAAAACAGCACCTAAGCAGTTGCATGAAAAATTTGACCAAATGATTGTTTTCAATGGATTTAAAATAAACAAATCGGATAAATGTGTTTATTCTAAGTTTAGTAAAGGTTTTGGTGTTATAATTTGTTTTTATGTTGATGATATACTTATTGTTGGTACTAGTGAATAGGTAGTATTAGAAACTAAAGCATTCTTGTCTGCTACCTTTGATATGAAAGATATGGGGGATGCTAATGTAATTTTAAGTATTAAAATTGTGCGATCTTATGATTCCATATCTTTAACTCAGTCTCATTATATTGAGAAGTTGTTAAAGAAGTTAAATCACGAGAATTGCGAGATAACTTCTACCCCATATGATCATACTGTTAAGTTATTTTCAAATAAAGGGAATAACATATCTCAGTTAGAGTATGCAAGTATAATCGGTAGTCTAATGTATGCAATGCAATGTACTAGACCTGATATAGCATTTGCGGTTGGAGTATTGAGTAGGTTTACTCATAATCCAGACCAAGTTCATTGGGATGCAGTATTAAGGATACTTAAATATCTTAAAGGTACAATGAACTATGCATTATGCTATGCAGTATACCCAGTTGTGGTAGAAGGGTACATGGATGCAAACTGGATAACAGATTTGGATGAAATAAAGTCTACAAGTGGATGGATATTCATTTTAGGGGCAATTTCTTGGGTTCCAAGAAACAACCTTGATAACACAATCAACTATAGAATCCGAGTTTGTTGCATTATCAGTTGCTGTAAAAGAAGCCAAATGGCTTAAGGATTTATTATTTGAGATACCACTTTGGCCCAAGCGAATGACAGCTATCTCAATATATTGTGATAATGAGGCGGCATTATCACAGTCTTACAATAAGGTTTATAATGGGAAGTTTAAGACATAGTTATATAAGGGATCAAATCAATTATGAGTTGTTACCTTTAATCAAGTCAAAGGGAAATTTGACGGATCCTTTTACAAAAGGTCTAGGCAAGAATGTAATATACAAGACTTCTAGGGAGATGGGTTTAAAGCTTTTGAATGAGAGGTAACCTATAAGTGAAATTCAACTAAATACTAGAGTAACATCTAGTATATTAGTTCAATGGAAAAATACTTATAGTAATAATCAGTCATATACTAGACAAGTATGAAGAAGAAATTCTTCGAAACCATCTCAAAGTTCGTGTATGTTTGTATGAAGAGTAAAGAGGGTAGGGTAAACCTTTAATGAATCTATGTCTGGTTTAGAGGATAAAGATCATACAAGTGCATCTAATTAGATTCGCCTATGTAAGTAAGGAAAGTGGGGCCGCTTCTGCGAGACTCGAGGCTTGTCTCTAAGTCACTTGCGAAATCCAAGAGGTAAACACAAGGTCATAAATGTGTTGGGTTTCCTTAAACTATAAGGGATATATTATGTCTATTGACTAAGATATCACTTTAATATTTCTTAGTTCAAAGCTAACGCTACTAAGAATTCGAATATTTGGTGATATAGATTATGTAAAGGTTCAAGTCGAAAGACACCTCTTACTTATGTATGCTATATCTAATAAGAGAGAAGAAGGTCAAAGAAAAAAGATTGCAAGATTGTGAAAATAGGGGAGGATTGTTAGATATTTTCAAATTTGGAAAGTATATAACAAATATATTATATGCTGCAATTAAAACCAATAGATGCGTTGGTTCAATTGGTTTGGTTTGAAAGATTATAACTCTTTGAACAAGAGTGATCTATTCGGACAAGTGATGTATTGCTTCGCGCTAAGAAGCAATTGAACTAATGCAATGATTCAGGATGAAGCAATTGAATCTATGTAATGGTTCAAATTGATAAAACCATTGGATGAATCATTACAATGGTTCAACATATCATTTCAAAGGAATATATCTTTAATATTTAAAATACCTTTTCAAAGGGATGTATCTCTTCAAAAGGATATGTATCTCTTCAAAAGGATATGTATCTCTTCAAAAGGGTACTTGGAAACCTATAAATAGATTGTAAATCCACTCAAGTTTGGTACAAAAAATTATTCCAAATCCTTCTCAAGTTCTTAGAAAAAATATCATTTTAATTTTTTTCTTCCTATAATTTTCTTCTCTCATGTATAGTTTTGCACTAGATTTGTTTCTACACAACAAATTCTAGTACAGAGTAAAATCTGGGCCTGTCTTATCTTGGAGACTAATTCGTAGTAATCCTGTGAAACAAAAGTAAGGGGCGAATATAGTTTTAAGTAAAAAGTGGTTAATCATTCGATTCAGGCAGTAATATTGTTGTTCTACATCAAACTACGAAGCGGGTTATAACAATAGAGATACCAAAATGCAGTTGGGTCTTTTGGAGCGCAGGGTCAGTTCTTGGTAGTTACGGAGTTGAAGGATTTTTGGGGGGTAGTTTTGTATTTTGCAGAGTAATTAGGGTTTCTTGTGTTGCATTATATAAGAGGAATCCTGGATTATATTATGTACTCTTTTCTAAGGTTGATTTGCCACCGACTATGGATGTAACCCAGCCTTTGGGTTAACCATGAAATTTTGTGTTGTTTGTGATTGTTGTCTTTTGTTTTTTCTTTGCTGTTGTTTCCCCTACGTTGTTATTTGCTAACTATCCTCTTCCCTAGAAAAATTAATGTAAAATAATTAAACAGAAAAACAACTGTCTCCTCTTTCATATTAAAACAGCTTATCGTCTCTACCATTCACATCCAATGAGTAAAGCCTTCAAGAAAACTGTCCTACGGAGTTCAATTCCTTTTGAAAAATTCCTCTGTAAGTACGAACTGGACTATGCAGGAAAATATAGCACTTCTTTCTTAATATAACTATCTATTTCTGGGCATGCTGTCAAGTTTTTCTTGTTTGCCAAGGTACATAAGTGAAATTTCTATTCTTCAAAGGTTAGGATTGAATTTGTTCAGATTTTCTTTTTCTAGATTGATTTTTTTTTTTTTGGCAAATGAAAAAGTTGGTACAAGAACTTAAAAAAAAAGAAAAGTAAAGAAGGTACAGATGACATAATAAAGCGTCATCTTAGAAGAAAACACTAGTAGAACTAGGAAGAAATATTGCAAAATCAAAAGTTTTGTGCCTTCCACCCTCTATAGCGGCTAATGAGAAAGTGCAACTCCTTGAAAAGCCCTGTTTTATCCCGTTGGGATCCAAATCACATCATCCTCACTAAAATTGACAATCTATATGTGCTCTTATACTATTACGCTTTTTGCAGAACCGTCTCCTAGCTAAAGGCACTGGTAACTGAGGATATAGGGTATGTTCGGTTATTGGCGTTTGCAGTGGTAGCCTTTCATGCGTTTGGACTGAAATGCGCCACACTAATTTTAGTGTTTTGCGGTTGAACCCCAAACATTGCGTTTGTGAGTAAAATAGGTTGCGTTTGGAATAAACTACTTCTAGACAAACAAGATTCTCAAGTGGGGACACCAAAGGCTTGAATGCCCCATAAGCTGGTAAACGAACAAGCACATAGTAATGGACATCGTAAAGTATGTAGAGTGATTGTTAGTTGAAACCCTGGTCAGCAATCAGAAGGCTGTAAAATTATTCATTTTATCAAAATAGAAATAGAAATCCACAGATGGGTCCTTGAGTTTGTCTAAACAAAAAGATTTAGGCATTTAGCTAATCTGTGATTTAGAAATGGATTTTGAATTCTTACTTATTGAATTAAGTAACAATAATTCATTCCGCTAAATTATTGTATGGCAGCCTTTAAACACACTACTAACTGAACTCCAACTGAACCTTAACGAATGAACAGAAGATCTGAAAAATAGGAAGCTCTTTTAGATATAAAATTATAAATATATATCATTTTCTAGTAAACAGGAATTTTAGAATCTCAACTCATCCCATAAAAAGAATAATAATGTATGAAAATGGAATTCTTGAATCTCAAACAGCACAAACCACAGACGACTCTGATGCTCGACATTAAGTTGTCCCGAGTGTTCTATCTAATCTTCCCTTGGTTTCTTAAAATGCTATAAAGTAAGTGTTGTGTTAAGAAATGCTCGTTCATTTAGAAAGCAGAACAAGTAGGAGGCTTTTTCCAGTTTTTTAAGAAGGAATAAACTCAAGGTTGACGCGTTTAAGAGATTTATTATGCTCGTAAATGACATGCCACCAATTCTCTTTTAAGTGGAGGCATATCACAGAAATAGATAAAATGACATAATTATGGCCTATAATTCACTAATTTCTACTTTAAAAGGTATAACAAGTTATTCCATGCCTTTGAGTTATGGTTATTAATTTGGATTTAGGGAAAATTTGAAAAATATGTGATCCTTTTGTTCCCTACTGTGAATTGCATGCTTCTAAGTTTTTATTAGAAAATATTGAAGAAATTATCATTTCTATGCAGTAGTTTCAAAATAATTTTATTAGCAATCATATAGAATAACTCTCTAGTTTACGCTGCTTTCAATATTACAAGTAATTCGTTTCTTACAACAGGTATAAAACTATTTTTACTCTTTTCTTGAATTGGGTAAGATATGGAGAATAACTTTCCATTATGGGATAAAGTGCATGATTCTAACTGGTTTGGTGATACTATAAATGAGTCAACTACTGTATGCATCGTTATTGGCTTTGAGCATCTTCATGCATGAACAAAAATGTTTATCATTCATTTACAGCCATAAAAAATAATACTGTTTGCCATATAATGGTGTGTAGAATACAGATATAAATGGGGCTTCAAGGACACATTCTTCTTAGACAAATGTACCTTGATAATATATCTAATATCTTAATCTAGTGTCGCTATGTAATATTAAGCTATAAAATGTACTTTGATATCTGTCCATAACAACAGTTTGTATGTTGAAACCGAAAAATTAAGACAAGGTTGTTAGATTATCTTAGGGGTTTGGTTCCCTTAAAGAATAAAGAATTGTCGCAGATCGTGTTAGAGGAGTGATCATTCTTAACTTCATGTCTCAAAAGAATTATTTATTACGATTCTTGCCAGTTTCTGAATTTCTTCCTTACAATTATAGTCAACCAATTTGTGCCATAAATCATCAAAATGTTTTATCTAAAGTAAAAAAGAAAACATCAAATGGTTAAACCATTAATTCACTTCCAAATTATATCCCACTATGTCATCCCCTTATAATCGCAGTTATATCATAGTTATAATATTGTTATTGCATGTTAGGCTTGCGTATGTAGTGGCGATGCTGTGTGCTGTGGATATGGTTTAAACTTATTGATATCTTATCATTAAATTTTCAGGGGGTATGGTGGTTTTGGCGCTCTTGGGCACTCGGTTTATCATAGAGAACTGTTCCCTAGATTGGTGGAAGGTTGTTGGGATTCAGATATACGTCATATTGCGACCAGTGGAACACATACTGCTGCCATCACTGAATCAGGTTAGAGACAGCTTCTTTCTTATTTGTAGCATTCTTAATGATTTATAAGCTGCCTGAAGCTATTCTATTTTTTGAGCAGTCCAATGTGGACCAACAGATTTGGGCTTAGAAAATATATAATTATAAGATTTTTTTTATGTGGAGTTTGTCGGCCAACAATTAGTAGAGGGAAACTGTTATCTTGTTCCCCCTTTTTCTTTCTCCTATTCTTGTTTTTTCTCCTCTTCTACTATAAGAAAGCAGTGTATTTTTGAAATTTAAGTGTTCTTGGGTTTAAATTTGACAAATTGCCTAATTTGATTTAGATTTAGATTATAACTCCCCTTCAGTTGCAAATGACATTTAGAAAGTGCATTATTATTTCCATATGACATGCCTTACTATATATAAACATTTTGGAAAGGCTTCTTATAGAATATTATGACATCCTGAAAAAAAAAAGGGGGAAAGAAGGCAATATCAACATGAGGCATGAAGACTCATAATTGTTTGTTGGTATTTGGTAATTATGTTATCAATGATGTTATGTGGTTTGATATTAGTTTCCTGCTTTATGTGTCTGCTAGTCTCTTGCATGCTGGGAAATGCAATGGCATTGAATTAATAAGTTAGTTATTACTATTTTTTAACTTTGGCCCTTTCATTGATTTGAATATTTGATTTAGGTGATCTTTATACTTGGGGTCGAGATGAAGGAGAAGGTAGACTGGGCCTTGGTCCTGATCGAGGCCCAGATCAGGCAGGTGGACTTAGCATCCCTTCCAAAGTAAAAGCTTTGCCTGTGCCTGTGGCTGCTGTTTCTTGTGGTGGATTTTTCACAATGGCATTGACGGAGGATGGGCATCTTTGGAACTGGGGAGGTAAATTATTATGTGTATTTTTTTTTGGCTAAGGGAGGTAAAATTATGTCATTTCTTTTTAATATTTTCTTATCCTTTCATGTGGTATTCAGTAGTGTGGATTATAGGAAGAGTATTCTCATGTTTTACTGGTTTATTGAGTTTGAGTAGCAGATCTTTAAGTTTGGCTGCTCCAACATGAAGCAATATGGTGTCTTAAAATATGGTGTTTTAGGAAGTAGTTGAGACGAATGTCTAGTAACCGAATCCTGAATCCGGTATCTCAGAGATATAGGTGTTATTTACCGGTTTAATGTGTTACTCCCTCTCCGAATTGAGGGCCATCTTTTAAAACATGTATGGCACAGATTTTAATACATGCCATTATTAGATGTCATAGTTTATTTAGTATTTCAGTATTATACTTTAAGGCTATATTTGTTTGCAATGATTACATTTGGGATAGAACTATTAATCCCAAGTATCTTGTTTATTTTTAAATTTGAGTTTGGGACTATTAGTCCTAGGATTATAAAATAGCTTAAGATGTGGAATTATTTAATACCATGTTTTACCTGGTATTATAATCCCTACCATTTGGGATTAAAAATTTCTAGACAAAATTAACCTCAACCTTTTTCTAAAATGACCATAATATCATGTTCTATCCATTTATCAGTCTCAATATACGATAAATTATATAATTTAAATTATAACAAGCGAGGTGCAAATTATAAAATAAATAAAATGGACAAATTGACTGCATAAAAAAGCTTCTTTGACCAAATCATTCAATTATTGGCTTGATAACTTTTAGTTATATCCATCCAACAAAAATCTTACTGTATTTAATATAAATAAAATAAAATGGACAATTGCTCTCTTTAAAAAATCTTACTGCAATTACTGCATTTACTGTAAGATTTAGAGCCAATAATATTGCAATATGTATTTATTGTATTTACTGTAATGATGAGCAATCTTACAGTAATTTCTGTAATTCTACTGTATTTGTTGATTCTTACTGTATTTAATGTATTTAATATTATTGACGGAATATATAAACTAAACAATATATATTTACTATATTTAAAAAATCTTACTGTATTTAATAGAAATTACGTGTGTACTACATAAATTGTTTCGATAAAATTATAACTTTATTTAAAGTTAAATTATATAATTAGTACCAGTGAGCATTTGATTGAATAATATAACCACTTATTTAAAAGTTTCTAATTAATTGTTCATCATTTTTTGATGTATTAACAAGTTTAAATTATAGTTTAAAATATATTATTATCGGTAACGGTATAATAGTCCAAACGATATTTTTTTATCCAATCCTTTAATTAATCTTAGAGAAAACAAACATAACATGTGATTATTTTAAGTTATCCCATGAATAATACCATAAAAAACAAACATGTGACTAGGATTATTTAATCCTAGTATTAATAGTCTTGGGATTATAATCCTTGCAAACAAACATGACCTAAAGGCTAAAGAATAACACCACTTTTTGATGGCACCGAGTTTGAGAACTATTATTATTATTTTTCTTTTTTTGGCTTAAATAAATATTGGTAACCTGAATTAGGCCTCTCATTGCACTTTGGTACGTTTCATTTCAATTTTTTCAATTAAGGGATTCTACACCCAATTTATTTCAATTTGGTCTTATTGAACCTGCCACGTCAAAAATTAATGACATGGACTGTACATGTGTCAAATGATTGCTTATGTGGATTAAGATCTTTACGGTAAATGCATAGGGCAAAACCGTGACTAACCATTACAATTTATAAATACGTATTAAAAACATTTTTTTTAAATATTAAAATATTTGTGACAGCTAAAACCCGCTGAAAATAAATTGGGTTCTTTTGCATCACATCCAAGGAAAAGATGCCCCACGCTGAAAATATAAAATATTTCTTCATTCCCTACCAAAAACAAATCTATTACATCATGTATAAAGAAATTGGAAGACTTGGGGCCCAAGTTTGACTAACAAACTGAACTTATTTATGACTTGTTTTGTGCTTACAAAACCTAAAACATCGTCTAAGAGCCCGAACCTTGAAACCGCCTGAAAGCCTAGTTTTACATCCTAAAAAGCAACATATCAAATAATTTGTGACAGCTAAAACATAATGTAAGTGTACTTAGAAAACAACTAGTAGCATATGAACCTAAAGAAACATAGAATGTTGCTCTGATCTTAAATTCGCAGTGTTCCATGAACCACATAAACTTTCCCTCATTTGAACATGCTTTTTCTTAAGCCACTTACGCACTGCCTCAAGGAAATCTTTTACTGCAACTTTGAGTTGTAAATTTGTGCGAATATACTCTAATATTAGAAGTCATCTTTCAGCTAGAGTTCCGCTTTATAGTTGAGCCACATTTGGAATTGTGGTTTTATTTATGATCACTTTATTTGTTGTTAATTGTTTGGATCTCAGTTGATTAAGATCCTGCGTGATCCTGCGTGGTCAAGTGGTATTGAGGTATTCTGGTAGCAAACATTAATGAATATATGATATACGTGGTAGTGATGTGACTCAACCAAACTCCTGAAGCATCTTTGCCTTGGGTGATCATTTTAAATGAATCACTCATGAAATTGGATCCAAGAGCACTTATTCTCGATTCATGTTTAATTAGATTTTCTTTGCGCTTTCTTATGTGATAACATGCGTAACTTATTAAAAAAAAAGATAAAAGAAAAAAAAGAGAGGCATGCCTGTGCATTTGGTTGGTTGCTTATTTAGTCATCTTTGGCTTTGTGAATTTAACATGACATCTTATGGACAAAATCCTCTGCTTGTGGCTCAGCAAACTCCAACTATGAGCTTGGACGAGGTGATAAAATTGGTGGCTGGAAACCACAACCAGTTGCTAGCCTTAAAGATGTTCGTATCATTCAGATAGCAAGTGGTGGATATCACTCTCTTGCTTTAAATGGTATAAAGACTGCATTTTCAGTAGCAACTACATTTCATGTTTCTTTTAGAGTACTTGAATAAGAATCTTATTCTTCTTGTGAGATTCAGATAAAGGTGAAGTTTTTTCGTGGGGTCATGGTGGACATGGTCAACTGGGACATTCTTCTATTCAGAATCAGAAAACTCCTCTAGCCATTGAGTCTATAGCTCATGAGAAGGTTGTCTATATTGCTTGTGGAGGTTCATCATCAGCAGCTGTAACTGGTAAGATGAATCCTTATATATGTAGTAGTAATAGCATGATTTAAACAGTGTCAAGGGATTATACATATTATTACAAATTTATAATTATTTAAGCTGATCAGTGTTATTAGTCTATCTATTCCATTTTCTTGTTACCCTTGGGTGGCTGACATGGACTAAACATTCAGAAAACATTTTAGAAACCACAGACTGCAATCATGGGACTAGCTTTACCATAGAAATGAATCAATTCCAAAGAGAAATGTATGTCAAGAGACTACTATAGAGCACTGATTGGACACTATGAAGCACGGATACGGATACGAGATACGGATACGGATACGAGATACGGATACGCGGATACGTGATTTTTCCAAAAACTCGGATACGATACGTTGGGGGATACGTTGAATATAAAAATATAAAAATAAAAATATTATATATTTAATTCCTAAAATTTCGTTACACAAGTTCACCATTTCAAAAACAAAAGAGCAATTAACATCATCAAAAGTCAAAAGATTGGCCTTATCCATCCAAAATATTGTCCAAGTGCCAACTACCAGCCATCAATGCAAAATAGGTCTATTTTTTACAACACAGTAAAAAATAACACTTAAAAAATATATCCGTAACGTATCGGAGCGTATCCAAAACGTATCCGATTAATAAAAATTAAATTTAAATTACGGATACTCTAAATCCGTATCCGATACGTATCCGGAGCGTATCGGAGCGTATCCGTATCTGATACGCGTACAGTACACGTTACGGAGCCCAAAATAGAGTATCCGTGCTTCATAGATTGGACACACTAAAAGGGTTTACTTGAGGCAAGACAGGTTTAGAAAAGCTTATAAAACAAAGTTTGGATGAAGAAAGAATGGGTTAAGAGTACCTATCCTCACAAAGAATCGGTAGAAAAACATTACACATAAAGTACACAGCTTTCATCTCCAATCAAAATTCAAATCTGTATAAACTTGTAGGATTACAATGCCTATATCGAAAATACATGACTTGGAGAACAGGTAAAAACCCTAATTTAGAAAGGAAAGAACTATTTCTAATCTTCTACTATAATCAAACTTTTGAATAATCTGCCTAATTTAATTAGATTGAAGTATTAATTACAATTGATTTACTTATAGACTTATACAATATTTAGAACAATAATTAATATATAGCCACAATCTGCATCATTACTTGTTAATGATATGACACAGCCTCCTTCTTCTTTCGATCCCTTGTTTCACCACTCCAATAGTATCATAGATCGTATCAATGCAGAGGAAATGAATGCATTTCCATACTATTAAATCTTAAGTCAGAGAACTAGATAAACCAGTCTGTACAAAATTATATGCATAGCAGAAACAAACAAAAAGAGTCTAAATGATGTGAAAGAGATGGTTGAACCTATTCATACTCTCGTGGAGATTGTGTGCAGGTTGGACTTTAGGTGGTTGTGGTTCTTCTTAAACTTATAACCAAGAAAATACATTTTCCCACAGCTATAGACTTAATTTATGTGTGCTTGATATGTCTCTGCCACTCATCCAAAGGTTTGGCTCGAGGAGAATGCCTTGGGTTGGAGTTAAAGGTTGATATGTCTTTCTTTCCAGTTTCAAAATAAAGAAGTCAGGCAGACACTTCTTGCTGACTGTGGGAAAGAAGCTGTTTAGAACCTGCTATCTCCAGAAACCGTGGCCAACGGGGAGGGGTGCCAACGTACCAGCCGACCGTGTTGCATATATCGTTCCCCATCACTCGTCTATCTTTTTGGGGTAATTGAGATGGAAAAATCCACACTTTAGAAGGTGAATGTCAGGATCAAGCTTGATGAACTTAAATCAATTCAATAACTAATCGAACAGTGAGATATTAGAAGAGATAACTTAGAAAATAGAGACAAAGGATAAGGAATTTATGAAGGAGAGAGATACAAATAGAGAGACGTAGAGAGAATATCTTTATATGGGGAGATTGAAAATAGAGAAAGGGAGATGGAGAGAATGACTAAGCCATTTGTTTGTTCAATCAATTCATATTCAAGTCATACCTTTTATATTACATGCTCTTATATTTATACTAGTAAAAGGACCACTACCTAATTTGGGACAAAGATGACTAGGGATAAATAAAAATAACCATCTGCTAGCTAACAATCCTACAACTTGGGGACCAAGATAATAGTATTAGTAACTAATAAGTCCCTAGACTTATTTCGGTTAAATGTTTCTTATATCACTCTACTTTAGGAGGCAGAAATTCAACCTCTGTGATGACATGGCAAATCAATAATGATGTGTATAAATAACTCATCAATGTACATATTTATATAACTCCACATCTGTAATAAATTCTTACTAACTTTATGTATGTCCATGTTTTATAATTGCTTAGTGACTTTATAAGAAAATATATGTATTTTCTTAGAGTATTTATAAATAAAACCAAAATAAAGAAACAAAATAACAATAGTAAACTTGAAATCTCCATTAGAATGGAATCTACCTCCTTGGTTTGTTCTTTGCCCTTGTGAGACGACGGAAGTTGGAAAAAAACTTGAAAGCTCCGGCGGAAATGATTTTTGAGTGAGCGAATTTGATTTGTACTATTGGAATGTATAAACCCAATTCATAGCCCCAAATTCGTATATCTTGGTAATGCCAACTACAATACGTTGCATTAGATCTGAAGCTCACCAGCAATGGTGTTGTAGATCTGAAGCTTACCGGCAACAATAATCTTTCTTTGCATGAAGTAGTTAGATCGATAATCAAAATCTTCCAAAAATATTGCCTTAAGATCAGCATGTCCATAATTTATGAATGGTCCCAATATTGGAGCTGATAGTCGGCCATTAAATTTCATTAACCCAAATCCCTAGTTTCAATTTTTTTATTTTTTGTAAATCAAAATGGCAAATAAATAGCCGAATCTTCTTTATTTATATTTTTTTCCAAGATCTGAAGCTCACCAACAACGGTTAGATATGTATTTCTTTGATTCACAAGCACAAATTCTTTAATTATTTTGTTGATTTTGTTTTTGAAAATTTAATGTCTATAGAAGATTTTGTTTGGTGATAATTTGTTTGGGGAGAAGAAGATGATGAACAGTGGGTTGTGAGTTATTTTGGTTGAGGATTTTTTCTGGGTTTTCAGATGAAGAAGATGAAATTTATTTTGATATTATGTTTAATTTATTATATTATTGAATAGAAATTATTGGAATGTTTGGGTTGGGTTAATGGGTGATGGGTTGGTCTTTATTAGGTGAGCATTAACTTACATGTCAAAAAGAAGCTTCCAAATAGGATTTAGTAAATATGTGGCATTTCCATGTTAGTATTATGTTAAAACAGTTAACCCCACTGACGGAAATTCAATTTTGTGTTGGAAAAGTAAAGTATATAGTTAGTTGACTGTAAGAAAAAAAGTTGAGTTAGTTGACTGTAAGTTAACTTAAAGTAGAGTGATGAAAAAAACATTTACCCCAGACTTATTTTATTTATACTATGACCCTTGGCCTTGCAGTGAATGTTATGCCCTTGAGTTATTTCATAGGGTGATGATGTAAAATGAACCCACGAGACATTGTTGGACGTTTATAAGAGACTACAAGCAAATGCCAAAGAGTCCAACAAGTAGAAGAATTATAGAATTTATATTTATTTATTTTATTTTAATTTGTAATTTTCTTAATTTATTAGAATCCTAACTAGTTTTGTGAAGTTGGTTAGGTTTTTAAAAATAGGGATGTACTTTACTTTTTTAAACTGCTTAAATATAAATTATTACCATGAACTATTGACCTTTTAGACTTCGGTGATCAACCTTTTAATTTTTGCAATTAGGTGATTAAACTATTATTTTTTTCCACTTTCATTCGGTTGAACTTGTCACATCATAAATTGATGACGTGTCATAGACATGTGGCATTTGAGTTTTGATGTGTCTAAAAGAATAATTTGTTTTATTTAATTATTATCATTTTAAGTAAATAAAAAGGTAAAAATGTAATAAACATAACATATATTAATTATTGAAAAGAAAAATCAAAATATATAATACAAAATGTTTTAACATATAATTATAGATACATAATAAATAATCAAATAAACATAACAAAAATTAAGACTATTTCCCTCTCATAATATTCTTGAAAGAGGGGTGCCTTTGGGAACGCAGACACAAGTGGTGCATGGTTGTCGTCAGCTCGTGCCGTAAAGTGTTGGGTTAATATTTTCCGCACTTTCCAAGTTTCCCCTTCCCGTTCACATCCCAAGCCCCATCCCCCGTTCTCGTTGCATGTGTCTATCCCGTCCCTGGGTTCCCGTTTTCTTCATCTCTTTCGATCTTTGTTTTTATTTTTTTTAACAGAGATGGTTAACAAAAGGAAAAAAAAGGAAAACAGGGGAGAGTTCTAAACGTTGGTTGATGGCGATCAATTTTCTTGTTCTCCTTTCCTTTTTTTTGACTTCGATGAAGAGGTAAATCGGAGGCATGGTGTAGTGCATTTCAATTCCAAACCTAGATAATGATACAAACTTAGATCTAAAAGAAAATAAATTCTTTTTTAAAGTCGCCAAAGACGATGCTGGTCGGGAAAAAAATTCTCTCTGTATTCATTGTTTCAATCATTCATTTTTTGGTCAAAGATTATAGTGGAGGATACATGGTGGCGGCGGGTGTTGTGCACAGAGGAGGAGCCAACAGGTTTGTTGATGATGAACAATAATGGCTGAATTGAGTCTCAACCCATTAATGTACAAGAGGGAGGAAATTAGATACTTTTAGTTTTTATTATATGTATTTTGGTTTTGCTTTTTAGTAATTAATATATGTTACATTTTATAATGTTTCAACCCTTCTATTTAGTTAAAATGATAATAATTAAATAAAAAATTATTCTTTTTTTACTCATTTGCACCGAAATGTGACATGTCTATGACACGTAATCAATTTATGACGTGGCTAGTTCAATTGAACGAAAGTGAAAAAAAATTAATAGTTTAATCCTAATTGCAAAAATTGAACGGTCGATCACTGAAGTGGAAAAATATCAATAGTTCATGGTAGTAAGTTATATTTAAGCCTTTTTAAACTTGACAAAATTATTATACAGTTTCTGCAGACGTTAACTAATTTGAGAACAATTGACTTATAATTCTTCCTAATTCTTAGTTGCAAAATCTAGTCTCCACTATAGTGGTATTAAAGATCCGGTCTAAACCTTACCCTACAGTCACCACTGTCCCAAAATCCTTTTTCGGAATCAGCTATCACCCTCCACCATAGTATGCCAAGAACTTTAAACTCTAGCCAACCGCAGCCTTAACTCCCACCTGTTTAGCCGGACTCCATCACCGTTTACATCATCTTCAAGCCCCAACCCTTGCAACCCTAATGTCAAACCCACCACACAAACTAGAGGGGAAAAAAAGACAACTCTAGCATCTTTGTAAATGTACGAAACCTAGCCATCTCCAGAAACATCCAACACCTAGCACCACCCTACGCTGGAGCCTTTCTTCTTCGTTGTTATCCACTTCATTTGTCAAACCCTGGCCACTAAAGCACCACCCACAAAACTAGATCTGCAACACACGAACCCCCAATCAATGCCGCTCAAGCCAAGCACTTCCTCGTCGATCAGTCCATATCACATTCGTTGATCCCAGTCGCCGCAACAGCGAAAAGCCAAAGCAACAAGTAGAGAAAAAAACTAAAATAAGAAAAAATAAAGAAAAGAAGAATGAGAAGAGATCTTCCGTTGTTAGAGTCCATTGCTGCCCTTACAATATTCAAGAGACCAATGCAAATGTTCAAGCTCTCCTAGGGATCCTGAGCATCTGCTACAGGGTCCTAATCTTAATCTTGAGCATCTGCTACAAGGTCCTAATCTTAGGGTTAATCCATGGGGTTATGATGCTAGAAAAGGGTAACCTTGTCCCTAAAGTAACCTTGTCCGACACTTGGACAAGGGTATGGATTATGGACACTTCATGTTAGCGTAAAAATGGCAAATTTGAGGAGTACTTGTGTTGGGCTCATCAAAATACCGTGTCCAACGAAAACTCTATCCAAGTTCGTGTAACATAGGTTAGTAGGCATGACTTTGAGATATTTTTAGATTGAATGCACAACTAGAAGAATTTCTTTTGTATGATCTAAATGATGAGAGGAGGAAGCTCTTTGCTGAGGCAAAATTAGTGATGATAACTCTAATTTGGTGGACCCAGTTTCTGAAAAGTTTATATGAACTCGTAAGGAGACCGGAAGATATGAAGCTTCCATGAATTATGACTTCGTGCGTCTCTCCAACTCACTGAGTTGGTGCAAGGAAGTAAGTTTGTGGCTAAGTGTATTGCATGATTCTACAGTCTAGATGTAGGTGCGAGTTCGAAGAGAGATCAACGACGGAGCTACTAACCTACCATAAGTCTTCCATGTACAATCGTTCCCTTGAGGTTCAAGACGTGTGGATATCTATGTAGTATGTACCATTGAGTACTGAATCCTGAGCTTTCAAACGAGGTAGCCTCTTGCAAATGCTTGCACTTGGGTGCAGCTATTCAAGTGGTTGAGGACTGAATCCTGAGCTTTCAAATGAGGCAGCCAATTAAGTAGAGCACGATTTAAAGAGGAAAGATCCTGTTATAACCCCAATGATGGCCACGACTAGGACTGAGTGTACTGTACTTCCGTGGAGCCTATAAGAAGTAACCCAGTTGAAAAATTGTTGACTAGCTCTCCAGTTAATAGTAGGTCAATTAAAAATCATCGACGAGCTATCCAGTTATTAGCATGCCTGATTGTTCCCCAACTTCTTCTGAAGCAAGTAGCAATCTGCAATCCTTCGTCCAGGTGTTACAGTTGTAATTGCTTTGGACATATAGCTTTTTGTTATCCTTCCCCATGTATGAATATATTACTCATTCTCAATGTTCTAAAAAGCGCTAGGCGGGAGGCGGGCGGCTGGGAGGGGCCTAGCTTCTAGGGGGCCTAGGGCCTAGGCGGGGCTTATGCGGGGCCTAGGCGGGATTTTTTATTTTAAGCTAATTTTAATATTTTATCTTACATTTATCCATACAAAACAATAATATAAAGCAAAACAATCTATAATAAAGATAACAAAGGCCTTTGCTTAAAGTTCAAACACATTCATATTGCCAATGTCAAAATTCAAACACAAACATGCAATTGTTCAAAATTCAAACATATCTTTAACGTATTAGTTTTATTCATAAACAATATTGCTATTAAATAATAAAATTTAAAATTTCAAGAATTCAATTAAATATTAAAAACTTAAGAAACTAAATATAAATTTAACAATTATATTGAATTAAACTAAATATTATAAATGTATCATCATTTATATAATTTGAAGTTGGTACAAGTTCAAAAAATTACAATTATAATAAAATTATTCATTTTGACTTGATCTTGTTCACTTCTTGTTGTGATTTGATATGCTACAACTTGCATTATGAATATGGTAAATCATTAGAAAAATAAATATATCAAGATCTGGTTTGGGTAGTTATTAAAATAAAATAAAAACCTCTGCGCCTAAGTCCTGCCTAATTTACTGTAGGGATTTTTTTGTCACCTTGGGCCTAGGCGAGGCACCAGGAGGGCCTAGCGTCTAGGTGGGACGCCAAGGGGGGGCCTAGGCGGACCTAGGCGAGAATTTTTAGAACACTGCTCATTCTAAAACAGCTAGCTGTGGTTGGAAAGGAACTTTGTAACACAGGTGTTGAAGAGAATTTTGTGAGCCTACAATTGTTTTTCCTAATGATGAGTGGCACGAACCCATGCTCTTGCTGATGAAGTTGATAATACTTCACAGATTCATCAAGGGAAATATTTTAAATAAGAATAAAGTGTACAGGACAAGTGTGTTCTCTAATAGTTGATACTGGAAATTGTACTGATGTTATTTCTGAGGATGTTGTTAAGAAACTTGGATAAAGCTTGAATCTCACCTGGAGCCATATGATGTAGCATGGATTGCTACCACGATGATGTGGGTTATTAAGAGTTGTTTTTGGTCACTTTTTCTATTGGCAAGTTTACAGGGACTGTCATGTGTGAGGTTTTGCCATTTAACACCCTGTCTTGTAGTTTAAAATTGGAGAGAAAAGAAAGGAAAGTTAAAGAACGTAAAATTTGTTGGGTGTCTTGGAGTTTTTTCACAAGAGAAAAGAAAGGAAAGCTAAAGAAAATATGCATCACTTTCCTCCAAATATTTTCTTCTCAAACTTGAGAAGATTGTGAGAGAAAAGAAAACTTGAGTTAGTAATAATTTCATAATACCAACTTTGCCCTTAAAATTTTAACTAAACACAATTTATTTCCAATCATATCCTAGGGTTGCCTTCTCCTAAATCTCACAGCAGCTCTCTATCCTCCTGCTGCTCAATCCTACCTGACAGCCACTTCTCTTCACTAGCAGTAGCATCTCTTCCACTCAACAACTTCATTTTCTCCATTAATTCAATTAATAAGATTCGTCTTTTTTTTAGTGATATATGTGTGTGTGTGTGTATATATATATATATATTGGACAACGAACCTATGAAGAAGAAATGGAAGAGAAAGATAGGAGCACGAAGGATTGAACGGCCAGAACAGAGAAACTTCAATTAAAAGAAAAAATTGGAGTGAATGAGAATGAAGAAGATGAATTGAAGAGAAAAAGAGGAAGAAAATGATTTTGAGGAGAGAGAAAAACAAGGATGAAGAGCAGAAGAAAAATATGGAGGAGGTGAAGAGCAGGTATAATAGTAAAACTGTAATTTTTTTTCTTTTCTTCCCAACTTCCAGACAAGACTAAAAAAATACATCAATTCACTTTTTTTCTCTTCATAAACTCTCAGACAAGACTAAAGAAAATTATCTCATTTTCTCTGACTTTCTTTTCTTCTCTTTTCTCTAACTTTCTTTTTTTTTCTTCTCATTAAAAACTCGCAGACACAGTGTTAAGCTTTGGCAAATCTTAGGGCTTAAATGACTTTGGGATCTTGATGCACAAATTGTTGTGTGCCAACAGTTATTCATTTGTCGACAAAACCACCAACATTCTTATTGACCACACTGTTGTACTATGACATGCCAAATTTGAAGCACAAGTGGACGAACTTGTTTCCTCCTATTGTATTCTTGTAATTCCTAAGATATGACGAAGTCAAGTTCTTCTCACTGAAGGAGTGAAATAAAACGAACCTTGAGACTTGGTTGGACCAGTATAAGTTACTAAAATGGAAAACATAACTCTTAAGGGGTAAAATTACATCGTTTTGTTAAGTAGTCTGCTAAGGCATGCCTTAGATAATATTTTCTCATAAGCTAAATGACTCCAAGTCGCCACTCACTTTCAAAGTCGTCCCTAAAGTTTATTTTTGTTAGTTAAGTCCTTAAAGTGACATTTTTTGGAGTATCCGTTCCTCCTACCCGATATGACCCCAACCCGATCCATTTTGACCAAACCCGACCCAGTTTGACCCAATCCCAATTTTTAATATTTTAAAATAAAATAAATATTTTAATATTTTAAAAGAAAATATTATTTTAAAAATAATTTTAAAATAATAATTATATTTAATATTTTAACATAAATTATTTTTTTAAAATAATAATTATTTTAATATTTAAAAATAAAATAATTATTTTAAAAATAGTTATTTTTAATATTTTAAAAGAAAATATTATTTTTTTTAAAATTAAAATAATAATTATATTTAATATTTTAAAATAAAATATTTAAAAATAATAATTATTTTTTATATTTTAAAATAAAATATTATTTTTAAAATAATAATTATATTTAATATTTTAAAATAATATGAAAATATTTATTATTTTTAATATTTTAAAATAAAAAATATTTTTAAAATAATAATTATTTGTTATATTTAAAATAAAAAAATATTTTTCAAAAGTTATAAAAATAATTATTATTTTAAGGAAAAATATTAGAAATTATATTTTTTTAAAAAATAAGTAAAGTTTCATAAAATATAGATTCAAAAAAATTTAATAAGAAAGTAAACTTTATTTAAAAAAAGTAGATTTTTTTCATTTTTTATATAAAACATTATTTTCAAAAAAAAGTTAATATCTTTACCATTATTATATGTATTCTTAATATTAGAATTTTTAAAAACAAAAAATGAAAATCAAAATTAAAATACAAAAAATAGGAAAAGATAAATAAAAAAACTGATTCTATTTTTTTTAAAAAAAATAAATTAAAAAGTTTTAAAAATAATTATTATTTTTTAAAAAAAAATTGGAAAATTTTTCATTTTATAAAAAAATGAGTAAAGTTTTATAAAATATATTTTCAAAAAAATAAAACAAAAAAATTAAAACTTTAAAACAAAAATAATATTTTTAAAGATGTGTAAATTTTCATAAAAATAAGTAAGATTTAAAAAAATTGAACTTTACTTTTTTTGAATCTATATTTTATGAAACTTTACTCATTTTGAAAAAAAATAAAGTTTCTAATATTTTTTTCTTAAAATAATAATAATTTTTAAAATAATATTTTATTTTAAATATAAAAAATCACTATTTTTAAAATAAGTATTTTATTTTAAAATATTAACAATAAATATTTTATTTTAAAAAATTAAAAATTGGGGTTCTGTCAAACTGGGTCAGGTTGGACCAAAATTTGGTCAAAATAGGTCGGGTTGGGATCAAATCGGGTAGGAAGGACGGAAACGCCAAAAAAATCCACTTTAATGACCTAATTGATTAAAAATAAACTTTAGGGACGATTTTGAAAGTGAGTGACAACTTGGAGGGACAGAAGTGCCATTCAACCTTTTCTCATATATATATAATAATAATTAAATAAACAATTTTGTTCGTCCTTTTTTTGTTCAACCTTTGACTTTTCCTACATTAAGTCAATTTTTATTATTTATCAATCCAAATCAGAAACTAGAATTAGTAGCATAGTTTTATAAAGAAACAAGAATTAATATTGTAGTTTTATAGGGAAATAATCAAAATAAGATCATCTTACCTAATATTAATTTGTTATTTTTTTTCAAATATATACATATAATAATGAAAGTTTAAGTACAATTATGTTACTATTATACTATAGTTTGAGAAGAAAAGAAAATTATCTTTACCCAACTTAAATTTGTTATTGTTAGAGATAAAATAGATGTATTGAATATTATTGTTATGTTATTACAAATAGTACTAAAGCCTTTATATATAGGCTACAAGTTGAGTAGTGACCAAGTATGTGTGGGAACCAAATATGTATGGGCACCAAGCATACTTGGTGACCAAGTTCTAATAATAGTATACTAATAGAATCATGATTATAGAATAATCTTTTGACACTCCCCCTCAAGTTGAAAGTCTTATATCACGACTTATAACTTGTTACATAACATAATCCTAAAAATAAAATACTCAAACCAATCATAGTGTGAAATTATTTTATCTTCAACACCCCCACTCAAATTGAGGTCATCTTCAATTTGCATAGGAAGAAAAGTTAGTTTTTTATTTTAATTTTTTTTTTTGCGTCCAAAGTTAGATTTCTCATTTTCGGTATATAACTTCACACATCCACTTTTCGATGATATCATATGCCGACAATAACCCACAAAAAATGTGAAGGACTCTCTATCCTTGCCCGAGAGCCAGAGATTTTCAGCGGGGGGTCTGGATTATGCATGTAAATTTTTTTTCGACGGTCTCTTAGTTGATTTTTTTCCCCATATTCCTAAATCACAAGCAATTTAACATTTCAATTAGTTCCTTAAATTCAATTGAAACAAAAAAAATTCAATTACAAATTGAAATACAAAATTAGCAATTAAAACCCTAAATTCAAATAAGTGAAATACCCAATAGGCTAAATTAGTAACTAACTCAAATTAGCAACTCAAAGTGATTATGCTTATCACTATATAAGAATAGGCGGCTAAAAGGTTCCATGGCTTTTATCTGGAGACTGGAAACTGGAAACAAGCAGATGATAACAAATAACAATTAACAAAACCCACTTAGAATGAATGCAACCAAATTTGGTAACAAAACCCATTTAGAATTAACGGAAATATATCAATTTTGGGGCTCCTGTATAAATCAATGAAAAGCCCTATTTTTAAGTCAGAAATTAAGAAACAAAAATCCAATAAAAAAATATTGGAACCTAACCTTAGAAGTTGGAGTCGACCGGTGGCAGCAGGCCAGCAGCGGCGGGTGCCGCTCTTCAGTCTCCTCTCCTCTCTTCTCCGGCTCACCTCCTCTGTTTTCAAGTCTTAAGTCGTGATTCTGTTCCTGGCTTCCTGCTGCTGATGCTACTATGCTATTTATCTTCTCTTTTTTTTTTCAATTTCACTTAACAAAACGACGTCGTTTTGTTAAGCTATAATTTTTTTAAATTTTTTTTTCCTTCTTCCCCTTCCTTCTTTTTCCCAGCGCACCCCGGACCCCCCGCCATTACCGGATTTCAGGCTGGAGCCTCCCACATACCTAGTACATAAAAAAAATTTCGGCGACAGGGGGGTTCGTGAACGGGGGGACCCCCCCCCTCCGCCCCTGCCGAGAGCTATCTTTCCAACTAGTTCAACATAACTAGTTACAGTCTTGGGATAATACCCCAGGCCGTCTTTCAAGCGAGCGAGAAATGGGAATTGGTTAAACTTACGAAGATACCAACATTGACGAACGTTTGTGCTTTCGGTTTCCTTAACCGGACTCTCTGTCCTTCAAAAAACAACTACGAAGGACTCCTTGCCGTGTCCTCAATAATAGGACTCTCTAGCCTCCCAAAAAATCGAAGGACACTCTTTCTAGAAATCTCGATCCCATGCAATTCTTACTTTCCAATCAACCATCCATTTACATAGTCAACCAGAGAAATAACTACTAAGGACAATGCATTTTTGTTTCACCACAAAAACAAACAATAAACATGGATTTTTATTTTAGTTTCTCTAAAAAAAACAGAAAAAGAACTACAAGAAGAAAAGATACGAGCCACTTACTATGTGCTGTCGGCGGCGGAAGCAAGACTTCTAGTTGGCCTCCCAATACCAAATTAGCTCTGATACCATGTTAGAGATAAAATAAATGTATTGAATATTGTTGTTATAATATTACAAAGATTACTAAACTCTTATATATATGCTACAAATTGAGTAGTGACCTAGTATGTGTGGGCACCAAGTATACTTAGTGACCAAGTTCTAATAATAATATACTCTAATAGAATCATGATTCTAGAATAATCTTCTAACAGTTATTATTATTATTAAATTTTTTTAACTATAAGTATAATTATAATTTCAACTATAAGATTGATTTAATTATTAGTTAGATAATATAATTTTCGAATGAAACAATTTTATTATGAAAATTTTCTTAATATTAAAGTGTTACTATTATTAAATATAAATATAATATACTAATCAACCATATGATTCAATTATAGAATATAAAATAAAAATGAAATACTCTATCCAATAAGAATTTTTAAAAATAAAATTAAAAACATCAGTAACATTATAATTCTACAACAAGACCCGACCAAGTCAATAATAAGAATTTGTAATATAGTTTACAAGAAAACAATCATAAGACATGTTACCTAATATTAATTTATTACCATTATTAATAAAATTTTATTACAACTTAGATAATATAGTTTGAAAACAAAATAATTTTTCACATAGATTGTCTTGCCTAACTTGAATTTGTCACTATTAATTAAATATAAGTGTAATTATATTTCAAGAATAAGTAGAATCTTATTATTACTTGCATAATATAATTTTAGAAGGAAAGTATTTTCTTATGAGAATCATTTTACCTAATAAGTCCAATAATATATTTGTAAAAAAAATTTAACAAAATATTTACATTATCACAACTCTATAATAAGACCCGCTAGTATATATATATATACATTTCTGATTTGTACTTTATATAATTGATTAGAATCCTAGTTTATGGAAGGAATTTACTATTTTAAAATCCTAATTGGTTTGGGGAAGTTAGTTAGGTTATTATAAATTGGGATGTACTTTTTATGTGACAGACATAAAATAATTATACAATTTATAGAGGATTTTTGAGAGCAATTGATTATGTGTTTCTCCTGTTGTCTTCTTTAATTCTTCCCCAATTCTTAGTCCCAAAACCTGGTCCCCTCCAGGTGATCCCCTATTGTTCTTTGACTGATAACCTAATGCATTGCTAGGGAGATTGCATATGTATGCCAAGGCTATATGGGGTGCATAGTTATCATAATCTCATGATTCATGATACATACATTACAATTCGGCACGAATCTGGTCTCTAGTGTTATGAAACAGATGGTGAGTAGATTTTATACAAAAGATACATGAATCTTACTATTCGCGTTACAAATCTTACACTTTGATACAATTCAACACCCTTACAATTCAAAATTGAAAGTTAAAACAAGTCCTTTTGTTGGTACCTTTTTTTTTCTTTTTTTCCCTTCCTATTTTGCATTATTCTCTTGGTTAGCATGTTTATTAGTCATTTAAGTTAAAATGGTAATACAAAAATAATAGTGATCCACTTGTGATCATGCATGAAAGAGCCCTATGCCCCTATCAAGGAGGATACCTTAGGACGGAACAAGAAGAATGAATCTGTTTAGAATGAATTCTTTGAATAAGCAAAATTTATTCAAGGAGTAGGCAAACCAAAACAGAAGACTATTACTGCATTTGCTAGGAAGGGAAAAACTGGAGGTCAACAATACTCTAAATGGGATGATTAAGAATAGAGAATTAGTGAATAAACAAAACTGCAGCTACCTTATATAAGATTGCATGCTCATATTATCCCAGTAGTTTTTGCTATACTCTATGGTTCCAATAACGGATCTTTCTACTTGTTCAAATAATGTTTTTCAAATTTTGCAATTTGTATTGAATATTATGATTCGATTGACGAGATCAGAATGCCCGCCCTTTGTAGGATTTCCAGTAGTCGGTTTTAGGTTGGGGTGCGAATAGTATACGGTTCATGAGTCTGGGTTTTCAATTTGCGAACAATATTACGATTTAACTATGTTTGGGTGTTGGGAGTTCAAAATCTGTCCCTATTATAACATGTATATGTTGTTGTGAGTATATATAAATTTATACTTTCTCCGTTCCAAAATATAGATAATTTTTAACTTTTTGAAGTCAACTAGAGACATTCTCAAACTCAAAATTGACATACATTCATTTAATTTTAGTAAATAAAATAATGAATATTGTAAACTATCTAAAAAGTACTACTAATTATAATATTTATTGTTTCGTAATTTTTAATGAATCTTATCAATTTTGAGTTTGAAAGTATTTCTTTATATTTTCTGTTCTCTGCTGTCTATACAACAATCTTCGCTAACCTCATAAGAAATAACTGAAAAGCTCTTCCTGGTAATGGACAGATACAGGGAAGTTATACATGTGGGGAAATTCCAAGGATCATCAATTAGGGGTTCCTGGACTGCCAGAGGTACAAACATCTCCTGTTGAAGTCAAGTTTCTTATAGAGGAAGACGGATTAGGAATTCATAAGGTGATCTCAGTAGCACTTGGTGCTTCTCATGCCATGTGCTTGGTGTTGAGGTTAGGTTGCTAAAATGTAAACTTTTGGGTTTGGAGCCATTTCATTAGACTAAAGCAGGGCAAAAGATTAAGTACTTGGTGACATCTTTAATAGAGGTGATAAATTGTTCTACAAAAACAGTTACGAGATATAGTAAGAGAATGCTGTTTCCCAAATGCAACAATTTACTGTCATTGCCTCTTCTACGATACGGCTGATGCTTCGTCTCTGTGAGTTTTTGGTTTCTACAACCTGAAAATGAAGCTACAAGGATCGGATGCTTTTAAATTCTGTATTACCCTTGAAATTTCCACACAAAAAAGAAAGAAAAAAAAAACCCGAAGCGAGAGGTCTGGTGGGTCATATCTCAAAGCGACCTAATTGAAGCTGGTGTTCAGTTTTTATCAAATGGGGCAATATTATTCAAACTTGGGGGAGTTTTGAAATGTACTTAGAGGAGTTTTGAAATGTTGCAACAGATTTAGGGTAATGTTGCTACGAAGTTGTGTTAAAATGGTGTATATTGTGCTCAACTATAGTGTTAGCAATGCCCCCAAATCAAAGTAGCCGAGTCAGATCATTTCAATGATTTATTTTTTCAATTTTTGTCTCAACAGAAGATCGTGTTTAAGTACACTACCTGAATCTTATAGAGTTGTTTTTAAATTTTGAAAGAATGGGCTTCAAAAAGTAAAGCCGTTTTGATAAAGGAAAATGATATATTTTGCAATTTCACGGATCCATTTTTTTGTTGCTAATTGTGTGGATAACTGTTAGTGGTAACTCTTTTATTCATATATGTAATATGGTGGACTAACTTTATAATGCTATCCATATATTAATGTATGTGGTAATTGTAAGTTAACATAAAACTTTCACAATGCATATCAAAGATTCTTTGACTAATGCTATAATAAAAAACAACAAAATATGAAGGACAATTTTTAATGCTCTTATATTTAAGAATCTAATTGAAAAATTATGTCTGCATGATTATAATTTATTTTAATCACTTTTACCACCGACCGATGCCTAGGAGGACTTGCAATGTTTCAGAAATTTTCACATGTTAAAATAATATTTTTATGAGTTCTTCATATGGAGGTGGGACTCACTCACTATTTATGTGAGAGGGATCATATGAAAATATCAATTCTTTATTTGAAAATATCAGTTCCCTTTCGAAAATTATACCCTTTTTTTTGTTGAGAATGGACGGCAGTTTGACAAACCTGAAATTGAGTGTTTACTATTATTGTTTAAGGGGAGAAAATAATTTGTAGTTGTTATGTTAATCAAGTAATTTATTTTTAGATACTATTTGTTGGTTGATTTTGTAGTTGCCTATAGGACCCGTTTGTCATAGTTTATTTTAAAATAAGTTGGAGTTCTATTGTGCTCGGTGTAGAATATTTTCAAACAAGCTTGTTAGCTATTATGTAAAAGTGCTTTGTTGACTAAAGATTTAATATAAAAATGGTGTAGAATAGTGGTCGGTTAATGTTCACAAATGTTCATAATGTATTTTGTCACATAGCATTTGTTGTTCACAAATGTTCAGAAACACCTCGTTGTTTTCCATTATAATTTTATGTTGTTTTCCATTATAATTTTCTGTTTCAAATTTAGACCAACCGCCCCCAAGTCCACCATCATGGCCACCGCCACCTATTCACCACCCCATCCACCATCATGACCCACCGCAGCAGACCAATCGAGAAAATAGAAAGAACGAAGAGGGGGAGAGATAGTAGACGAAGAGGGAGAGGAGAAAACGTGACCCATGATCTGACATTTTTATGTATAAATAAATCTTACAAAACTACGTCATTTTGAACGGTCAACACATCTCCCTAATCACCTTTGTTTATTTCAAAAAAATATAAAATCACTTACAAACTTAAATTACTAATTTACTATAACAATTTATCTATTATATTTAACAAAGACAACTAATCTTATATTTTATAACAGTATCAATTTTATTTTATTTCTTTTGTAAATTAAAAGAATCTTTGTCATATGACTACAATAAGACTTTGAATTTATAAAAAAACACTGGACTCAAATTCCTAAACATGTCAAAACACCATAATAAAAAATTATCAATTCTCTGTCAATATGACAAATCATGATCTTGATTTGGTCTGCCCCACCCCATTTTTTTGGATCAAATCTTCACCTTATTTGATCAACCAATTCGCAATCTTAATGAGTTGGATCAAAATTTTAAATGGATAAAATCATGGATCAAGACTCCAATGATGTTAAGGAAAAGCTTGAACCCGATTCTTACGGTAATAAATACAAGCATAGTTGAAATTCTAGGAGATATTATGCATTTGTGTTGATAACACCGTACACTGTTTCTTACACTATATAGCTAAGAGAAACTATAAACCAGAATAGAAAAACTTGTCACATCCATGAATAAATATTTCATAATAGCCTCATTAGAACATACATCTTTTTCTTGGTAATCAATAAAACATGAAGAAAAATAGATCTGATTAGCAAGTTTGATTGTTTGTGATCTTAAAATCAATAAAACATGTCTGGTGTATTGCAAAAGTAAATTGGTAAATACGTTCTCCACTTACAGTTTGATACTTAAAAGTACTTAATGGGCAGAACTGACCACAGACCCCTGCATGAAAAACATAAACATCTTTGGGACTTGGTTTTCTAATTTTCGCAATTTACAAGGAATGCAACCCACAATGGTGTCGGCTAGCGCAGGAGATGATGAAGATCACACACAAGAGATCTGGATGCTACAAACGTGATAGCAGAAATTTAACGAGCAAGTCACAGACAACACACAACAATCAATATAATCCAACATCAGAAAACTCTACTTAACAACTCATCTGCATTCAAATTTGTTGCTGGCTGCAAACAAATGGACTGCCTTTTTCAATAGCTATTACTATATTGATGATATAGAATGTTGGATTAGCTATTATGTGCACTGCCAGATTGTCATGCCAAACTTGTCAATGCCTAGATTCTTTCTTCTTGGCACAAGACCAAACAGTAAAACTAAACTGCAAGAGATAATAACAAAGAGAACATAACAGTTGTGGTCAATTGGTTGTGGAGACTGGAGATCTTTAGCCATGTTAATTGGCTTTGGAGATAGAATACCATTGTTTTACATTTCTACAAAGTAAATAGTCAAGAACATAACATTTTTTCCCTTTACTAAACTTTATAATCATAAGAGATAAGGCGCATATGGAACAGTAGAAGCAGCACAAGAAATGGGAAAATAATATGCATTGAACAGGATAATTAAAACACATTAAGTCATTAAGATCCAACTATATCAATACCTGAAATCAAAAGGCAAGGAAGATATTTAAAATGGACACCAGGAGCTTAGACAGAAAAAAGGGTCTCAAATTGCTGATGAGTATTATCCATACAGTAGGTATCAAAGGCTTCACCAATCGGCAAATGAAGTAACAGGTTTGACATCTCGTCCTTCTGATTAAAGTTGATAATCTTTCCGCTCACTTTCAGAATAAATGTCAACCCTTCTCCTTCTTCTTCCCATACAACACTTAAAATTTCATAACCATCATTTATTTCAGGGAATGTATGTCCTACAGCACTAAGGTTGACTGAGTACTATGACACCACATTGGACGTCCCTTTTGCATCTCAAATACATCAATTAGTTGAGGACTTTTCTCCGTAATAAGATGAAGATGACTGCTAGAGAGTCCAACCCAATTACCAGGTGTTTTTAGTGAAAAACTCCTCATGCACTCTTCATTCATATCAAAATATGAGCAGTTATGATCACCAAACCAGTAAATTACGTTGTTCCAAAAGAACCTTCGCACCCCCATAAGGCCATAAATCTCAGTTACTCTCGATGCCAGTAACAACTTTCCAAGCGTCAGTTTCGGATGAGTAAATTTGTATTTGAAATATTTTGGAACCAGGAGTTGCGAGCACGCAAACTACTTTGTAGTGAGTTGGTTTTAGAGGATTAAAGGCCAAAACAGCTTTAAAATTCAAAAAAGGCTGAGGTTCAATAGGCTCGGGGAGTTTTCTAAATTGTTTGGTAGTTAAATTACAAACATAATACAAACCAACAGTATGGCCATTGCCAGCTCTACATAGCGACAAACTGTCACAGGTCGATTCAATTCTGCCTCTGTTGTATCCACCATTAAACCCTAGAAATGGAAACATCTCCGATGTTGTTTTCAGGAAAATCATCCAGGGGGAATGAAATGATTTGATGTGCATTACTAGTTGAACATATAAATAAACCTACGGGTTGAACATATAAATAAACATATGGGTCGGCGCTTAAGCTGATGGATAGATTGTTTGTTACAAAATTGGGGATTTGATATGAGGGAAAGCCAATATTTTGACACAGATTCAAATCTACCAAGTGGTTTTGCAGGTAGGCGTATTAGAATCTCAGATAGGAGATCTTCATTCTCGGTTATAATCTCTTCAGGTGTTCTCAAACTTGCGTATTTCGACATTTCTTTAAAATGCACACAATGTGTTGGACAATATCGCAAAAATAACACTTCCCAGAAAACAAATGGCTGAAACTCTCGTACCTGATATATGTTGCAACTCCGATTGGAAAAAAAGAATTCGCTAGACCAGCAGTGGTTCCGCCATAGATGGTCGTATTGGCTTGGCTTGCCTAAAACAAACTGACGCGGGTAAGCTTGGGTTACGATTTGTTTCACTTGTCTGATTGCTGCCTCTGTTCATTATTCACTTGTTGGGCTCTACTGATGATCGATTTGGGTGATTCGAATGTAGAGCATAAATCTCCCTCATAAATACATTACTTACGCAAAACTGTTCCTTCAACCTTTTTTTGTTAATAAAAAGTAAACTTTGTTAGTCAAATTTGATAAAAGTGCTAACATATTATTTTTATGTTTAAAGTAAGGTTATCATAGTCATTTTAGTAGTTAAATTTATTTGAGATGCATTTTGAATAACAATATTCACATTCATGACTCGGAAAAAAGAGCATAGGCAAGTCAAAAGGTTTCAAATTAGGACAAAAATTCATCTCATTAAAATTGTATTTTGAGAAATTAAAGTTGCAAGTAGTTATTAGGGTTTAAATTAGTGTTGCAAATAAAGCTGATAATTCGATTGTCTTCGGAACCTGATAGCGCACCTGTTAGCACTATAATAACCTTACTTTAGACATTAGAATAATACATTTATATATAAGTTTAACTAACATAATTTATTTTTTAATTGAAAAAAAAGATGGAGGAAAAGTTTTTGTAATATCCGAGAATTTCTGAATAATATTAATAATTAAATTAATAAACATTGAATATATATATATATATATATATATATATATATTGTTGTGACATTGAATGCGATAATTCAATTGAATTGAATAAGTATATGTGGTGGAATTGATGAAAAACTTAAATTAAAGCTTATGAGAATTGCCTAGTGTGACATAATGAAAGACTAAGAAATTCATTAAGTAAATTAATGAAGAAATGAGTTAATAATGAGATTGATTAGTATTATTATATTAAATTAATGAGTAAATAATGTGATAGATTAATTTCTATTTTTATTAATTATTTGCTATGTGTAATAACATGTATTGTGTGACCATATATAATAAAGTCACTTCGTGCATTAAATATAATATAAAGTGTGACTTTAGAATGTGAATAAATGTTATACGAAACTATATAGTAAAAGTAAGTTGAATTAAATAATTTTCTAAGTTATATGAAAAAGCTTATGTGACATCATAAGGTATGGTGGGACAATAAAAAAATGTATATTAAATATATGGGAGAACATAAATCCAAGTAAATAAATATTTATTTCAATATTCATGTATAATTGAAATAATAATGTTTTATGAAAATAATGGGTTGTTAGTACCCAACTGAATTATGTTTAGACATATTGTAAATATTATTTGAACTAGCCCAATGTACATGGATTATATGATTTTATGTATATATACCCCCAACTTATCACAATATAATAATATTATCTCATTGAAGTTACATTTGTACACCCAAAAGGGAATAAAACCTAAGTATGCTTACACCAATTTGCTAATGCTGAGGAACTAATTACTTGTCCCATATTGTGAGTCCCTTTCCTTCATCACGTGAATAGGCCATTGGCCTAGACTACTCCTACCTTGCCCAAACTCAGGAAAATGGTGATGATGGAGAGGGGAGTTTGTGATGCCCCCAAATTCGAAACGTCACGTCGTCTCGAATTCGGTTCGTCACGTTCTACAATCTAATATAATAATATGACTAAATGTCATATCGCACAGCGGAATAACTCATAACATACGAATAGATTTTATTTATTTAATATAATCATTCACGTCCCAAGGGTTCGTAACTTAAACATCTGTTACATATCTTAAACATATCTTAAGCATATATAACTTAACTAATATATGATAGAATATAATCTTATTACATTAACATAAAAAGTTCTAAACAAATGCAAGCTACTCCGTAGCCTTGCCCTTGCCCTTGTCAGTGCCCGAGGGTCTACCTTGTTCTGTCTTAACTGAAATATTTTTAGGGAAAAGCAAGAATGAGCAACAAGTTTGCTCAGCAAGTAATATAGCAATAAGGGGATAATATAATTTTCAATTCCCAAGGGTATGACAATAATTGATAGTTCAAGGATAGCAAGAAGCATCAAGAGTTTTTCAACAACAGTCGCTAAGGACAAACAGATATCAATAAGATTCAAGGTATAATCTTTTCACAGTTCAAGAATAATGAAAACTGAGCAGTCACTAAGGACTATGAACTTCTACTAGAATTAACAGAAATATACTGATAATCCAATAAGATAAGTACAACAGGTGATCAGCCTAAAGTACCCTACATTATGCATAACATTTAATCGTACTCAAGTGCGCACGTGGGTCTCCCGACAATATATATTTTCCCCTTCAAGAGGGTTGTTCATCTCAGTCAAGTATAAGATTCCGCACCAATCAATTGGTTTGGGTGGCTTTCAAATTATGATATAGGTCTAGCCGAATTAAATAGCTTAGACCGCTCTTTCAATGTATATAAGAACAATTATAAGTTAATGTTTGAAAACAAAGTCCGAAGAATATAAACAACTCTATCTTAACTATTATGTTATAAGACAAGAATCATACTTTCAATTGTTTACTTGTACAACCAATAATAGTACAAGCTCAAGTAATGCTCAATAAAAATAGAGTTCGAGTACTTGCTTACAATATCCGTTGAATAAAGTAAATGCAAGGTTAGGATACTTGCCTTAAGCGTAGTTTACCAAAGTATAGCTTATCAACACTTTTCGAATCCTATTATAACATAGTTATGTATATAGGGCATTTATTAGTTATGTACATTCGATACACAAACTTAATATGTAAGTTAGACATACACACACGATTGTAACTTAGTCATATAATCCTTTACGTTCGTCATTACGCACTTAACATACACGTAGCACAACATACTATGAAACCAATTGACAAAATTCGTAATCGTCACTTGACTTAACATTTGAAGTTTATAAACACTTTATCAATTCAATATGGTTTCGTCATAACATGTTCACCAATACTTGAATACTGTATTGTATTATAGATTAGGATAACCATACGAGCCTACATAAATCTCAGATTACAAACAAAATAGTCAGACTCCTCTACAGGGTGGCGCGGCCGTGCCTGATTTGAACTAGGGAGTGGCGCGGCCGCGCTGCTCCCAGTTTAAATCAGAGCTGAGCATCAGAATGCTTGACCTAGCTTGCACACCCTCATACTCTAATGATAACACATGTAGAAACATACATGTTATGATAAGTTTGATTCTTATATCATGCTTTCAACATCGTCTTATCGATTTCTGACTATCGAGGCTTAACGTGTTTGATTACAATGTTTCTTACGTCTACTCATTATACGCATGCAATGAGGTTACTAAGTATCATTTACACATGTTCAAGTTATTTTAGTCATGCATTTCATCTTTCATGGTTCCACTCCTTTAACACTCGTCTCAATTCGTGTTCCACTAGTTTCTCATGCTTAAGACTAGTTAGGCATACATCTTGATCATTTCTAGAGGCATATGATACCCTATCAAGATGGTTATAAATTTTAGAATATATGCAAGGCGACTATCAACAAAATTAGTTTTAAGTTTTCTTTGAAATCTTATGTTAAACCAATTAATCATGCAAGGTAACTTCACATACCATATTTCATGCTTACATACATACACAATCAAGCTACATAAGCATGCTTAGAAGTTTCAAAACTTAAAGAGCATATAGTTCACCAAGTTCGTATTAGAAACTCTAAGTTTCTCTCAGAAGGTCATCAACCATTCAAGCATGCAAGGTAAGTCCATAGGTTTTAAAATAGACCATATAAACATGCTCACAAGTTCATAACTCAAAATGTATATAGTTTATCAAGTTTGCCTTGAACTCTAAGTTTCCATTAGAAGGCTATCGAAATCATTTAAGCATACAAGGTAAGTCCACATATTTTATATCATGCTTTCAAGTCCAGAATTTAAAGTGTACATAGCTTATTGAGTTTTCACTTTGAAAACTCAAGTTCCCTTTGGAAACCAAGCTATTGTAAGTGATAACATGTAAGGCCACCTATACTAGCATTTCTGGGACTTATATAGGCTTAACTAAGTTATACTAGCATGCTCCACTTTACAGAAACCACAAAAAGTCATCAGTTGTTTCTGCAGATGGGCGCGATCGCGTCTTGTTTGTACTAGGGAGTGGCGCGGCCGCGCCACTCCGTTTCCAGGCAGGTTTCTGCTATAACAGAGCTTAGAAACCAACTCTCAAACTCTTTATGATACATGCTAGAAATCAACTACATTGTATTTATAACATGTATATAGACTCCACTAACATGCTAGCATCATTTCTCATATCCAATTTCAACTAAATCTTGCAATTTCTATGAATCATTGAACTTAAGGCTAAGAACACAATGAAAGATTTATACCTCTTGAGCTTGAATTGGACAGAACTTTCTCACAATATCATATTACTCACTCAATACTCTCTCTATATCAACTTAGCAACAATTTGGTAACTTGATTATGAGAGAATGAGCTTGGCATTTATAGGAGAATTCAATAACCATGCCAAAGCTTTGCACCATGAATCAAACCAATAGATGAAGGAAGAAGGTGATGGGCAATTGTTAGTTGGTGGAATAGTTGCCACCTACCACATCAACCCACTCCCCTTTGCCATCATTAGTAGCTAGATTGAGGAAATTGAGAGATGAAGGGGATAGGCTAGACTTAGGCCAATGGCCATTCACGTGAAGGAGAAGGAGTGCCACTTAATTTGGGATAAGTTTAAACTTAGCATTTGCAAGAGAAATAATGCTAACATACTATAGGTTAAATACACATACACATCTATATATCCCTAAAAAGATGTATATATAGGTATACCTAGGTTTTAATCCTCTTTTAATTATAATGTAGCTTTAGTGAGAATTACATTGTAGCAAATTGGGGGTATATATCTATACACATTATACAATCAATGAACATTTGATAATACCGAAATATGATTTTAGTTGAGTATTATCACTTCACATTATTATAAACTTTATTATTTCAATTATAATTAATTATTGAAATAATTATTAAATAACAATTATTCATTTAGTTTAATTTAATATTCCTCATAAAGTACATCCTTAATATACCCACACCTACATGTTGTCACATAATCATCATACATGTAATTTATGTAATTCATTTAATCTTACTATATAATTTTATATATTATATAGTCTCCTTGTAGTGTTACACTACACTTTATATAATATTGTTTGATCCCATATTGTACAATATACACATAATATATATTCTCATAGGTCCAATCATGTGACTTACTTTTTTTTACTATATAGTTTCTATATTACATACTCATAACCAAATGTGACACTATACTTTATATTATATAGATGTAGTTACTATACAATATGTGATTACATAACTATATACTAAGCAATTAATTGAACAAACATTAATCCCAAAATATTAATTAACTATTTATTCATTAATATGCTATTACTCATAATAACCATTAATTAACAATATATTATTAATTAATCATCCACTTATTAATTCCTTCTTTAATTAATTAAATCATCATCAATTCCATTCTTGTGCCACACAAGGCATTCTACGAGCTTATCATAAATTCCACATGTTTCTCAATTATTATATATTCAATTTGAAGTAATTGAGTTAACTCATCTCATAACACATAAATATTTATATATTCAAATAAATATTCGACTTTCATTAATTTATTCATTAATAATATTCAGAATTTTTCGGGTATTACAGAGTTGGTCCAATAGTGATGGGGGAACTATACAACCAAACCCTCATTGCCCATTGGCTTCTCCTTTCTTCCATTGAATTCAAATGTTGGGCAATGACTTTGTATGGGTAAGAAATTCTCTATATATAGCAACCTCTTTTTCTCAAATTCAATTTGCTAGATTACTGGTTGAGTTAAATTAGAGAGAGTGTTGCTGAGAATTGAGAGAGTATAATCTGAGATTTGAAGGAGTTTCCTTTCAAGCTTCAAGAGATATAATTCTTAAACATGTTTTTAAATTCAAGCATTTATAAATTATTAGAAATGACATGAATTAGTTGTGGATTGATATGTGAATTGATGTTAACATGTTAGTAGGGTTTATATACATATATGGGAATAATATGGCTGATGTATAAACTTATTGTGTGAAGGAATTCGTATATGGGTTGAGTTCTGCAGTTGCAGAGCTCTTCCTGGTGTTGCCCAGGAAGGGCGCAGCTGCGCCCATCCGGCAGTACAAACCGGCGTAGCTGCGCCGTGCACCAATAGGAGATTCTAATTTTTACTGTAATGTGATAGTTCTAACACGTTAGTTCGACTTAAACCTACATGAAAATAAGTCTAGCATGTAGTGTAAGGTCCCTTTGCATTATGTGGTTTGATTTAGCCTATTTTAATGTGTTTTTTCCAAAAAGGAACTCGAAGCTTTGAAAACCAATTTGATAAAACTTGTAGCAGCGTACATTCTGACCTTGAGCATATATATATGGCTAAGTTACGAGCATGACGTTTAGTTAGAGTTGCCTTGCGTGCCTTGACATGAGTTAGTATATGTTTTGAAAAGAAAATTTGGAGTTTTGAAAATGAACTTTGACGAAACTTATGATGTCTAAGTTCTGACTTTGTGGGCATGCATATCTGGTCTAGCTGCGACATCCCGGATTTTTAAAAATTTATAAATGAGAATTTAATAAATAAATTCTTATTATCTGATGTTTTGAGTTTGATTATGTGTATACGTGTCATATATTGTGAAATATGTGAATTGATGTGAAGAAGATTTTAAATATTAATTTTAATATTTATTGAATTAAAATAAATATTTTAATTAAATTATTTATTGAGTTGAATAAATAATTATGTGATTAATATGGAGTAATGTAATTAAGTGTATTATGTTAATTACATGATTATTTAATATTGAATTTAATTAATATGTAATGATTTTATGTTATAGTTCTAAGTTAATTGAGATAATTAAATTAGATGTAGTGACGTGGTAATTGTTACATGAAGTTATAATTAGCGAGTAATTATAATGTGACAATTTTATGTGATTAATTGATGTTAAACTTTTAATTAATTAAATTAATGTTAAGATTTAATTAATTAAAGGATAACATTAAAAAGATGTGTTAAAGGATTTATTAAAAGAATAAAAATTTTTTTAAAAACTGTTTTTCCAAACAAGGCCCTTGCATTATTTTAAATTCGTTTTGCCAAACGGGGCCTTAACTACTAAAAATCTATTTTTAAAATAACTTGTTTTGCCAAACAAACCTTAGGGCTTTTTAAATTCCAAACTTTGTAAATCATGTATTAAGTATAATTAATATATTTATTATATGGGTTAATTAATTAGCAGTAATATTATATTAGTATACGTATTATCAGTTATATGAGTTTACGCTAAGTTATTCTATGCCTAAATTAAAAGAAGAAAAGAGAAAGGGAGAAACAGAGAAGAGAGTTCAGAGAAAGTTGAGATGAGAAGAAATTCTCTAAGAAGTTGAGAAGATTTTTGAGAATCAAGGAGGAAGAAGAAGATTGTTAATCAAAGTTGTTAATCATCTTCTATTCTAAGAATTGAAGGTAATAATCTAGCCCTAGAAACTCTAGTTTATTATTTCTTGAGTTCTTCATAAAAATGGATTTTTATGATTTATTTGTTAAGGAATCTATAATATAGGTTCGTGAGTATGAATAATTTGGTCTATGTGGTTATAAGTGAGTTTTCAGTAATCAAATCCATGAAAACAAGTTTTACATGAAGAATTGTGTTCTTATGAGTTTTTATTTTATTGGTTGATTTTAGAATAAAAATTGATGTTGTAGTATGTATTAATATGCAAAATTGAAAGATGTTCATGATATTATCTTCAATAATGAAAATAATGCATGTATTATGAATGGAATCGGTTGAGAATTAAAATTTTGGTGAATTAGTTTGTTAAAAGTATAAGTTTTATGAAAATAGCAATTTACAATGAACTAACTTGAAAAATAGTTTCTTAAATATAAAAATTAGTGTTTGGTTGTGATATGTTATATAAATTGATCATAGATTATAATAATATATCAAGAAACGAACAAAACATGATTTGAATCATGTGATTTGGGTTAAAAACGAACTCACAATGTTAATTTTCGTTAAGAACACTTAAAAAAATGGTGTTTTCTTCATAATCATGAAATTAGGTGTTTTGATTATGTGCTGTGGTGTTATTGTATGTTCAAATCATGTTAGAAGTGTAAGATTTTGTTTGCATAAAGTTTCATGTACATTGTGTTAGTTAAAATCGGACTTTGGTGCGAAGAAATAAGCCAAATTGGCTTATTTCTCTGCAAGTTCGCGAGCCGGGGAACCCAACAGCAGGTCCCCCCCGCCCCAGCGGGGCTTTTGGCCTAGGAACTCCTGCCCCAGCGGGGCTACAAGCTGTCCGGAGTGGTTTAAAGTAGTGTAATGCAAAACTGCTTTGACCTCCTATAGTAAAACGGCCATAACTTTTTCATACGAACTCCGATTGAGGAGATTCAAGATGAACCAGAACGAGCACGAGTAGACCTACAACTTTCTTAATTTAATTTTTTGATTTGAGGTCGTTAATAGGGGTCAAAAGGGTCATCTTTGTGACTGATGCGTATTCCGAGGCAATCGAAGGGCGTCAGACATACACATACGCAAGTATAGTGCTGTCGACGATAATAGATGTTGTTCTAAGTTATAAAACATGAATGTTAGTAAATATAATGATGCTTATTATTAATAAATGATGTATTAGATAAGTTATATAAGCACACTAAGCATACACAAGAGAGACGAATCGGGCATGCGACGAATGAACGTCGAAACGCCGTGACAAGTGTTAATGTACGTAAAAAGTGTTTCAATTGAACTGAAATAAACACTATAAGATATGGAAGGGGGTTAATATAAAACCAATAAGGAGTCTTAGCAAGACTTAAACACTTGAATGAACTTCGAGTATGACTAATAAGAAATATAGTGAGATATAAATTGAAAGTTAACACAATCTAATTAAACATTGTGTATTAATTAACAGGAAGGATTATGAGATGTAGAGTAAAATTATATTACAACTACTATGCGTTGCTATGTGACTAATAGTTGATGTGCATGATTATATAATTGTGTAGGGCACGTGAAGTGTAGATAGCTATAAGCTGTTAAACTGTTATTGATAAACAACGATTAAGGCAAGTCTTTCAGTTCCTATTTTCTACAAGAACTTGATGATGAACTGGTTTAAATTGTTTTGCAAAGAGCATGATATGTTATATATGTTGCAAGCATGAAATGTTAAAGTCAATTTATGACTACATTGATTGATTAAAGAATGTTGATTGAGTAAGGAACTCAATCTTTATATTTGTTATGTGAATTAAAGCATGTATGCCATGTTACTTTAATGATTATGAGATGTATGTTGAGCATGTTATTATGTGCTATGTCATGCATGAAAACTGTTAGGTCTTGCTGAGCTAGTCGAGCTCACTCTTGCAAATAACCACTTTTGCAGGTCAAGGATGCAAGGTAATGATGCGTGCTAATTGAATGTTAAGATCAATAGTGATGTAAGAAATTATTTATTCTAGATGAGTAATGTGTTTGTTTTGGAAGTATTATACTTGTTAAAGTTGTAAAGTTGAGCTATCCGATGTATAGTGGATATTGCTTATAATGTAATACTTTGTATAGTAACTTAGAGGAAGCGATTCATGTAATAGAATTGAATCAAATATTTGTAATGTAAAGATTGCGATTCAGGGCAATAAAGAAAGATTGTATAAAAGTTTTAAATATTCCGCATTTTTAATGATTTTAATATCGAATAATGATGTTAAGATAGATTAAAGTTGTATTGTTAACGATCGAGAATGAGAATTATATTGTAAGAATTTTGGGGTCGTTACAGTTGGTATCAGAGCTGATAGGATATATACCTTAGGTAAGAGTAACTTAGGCTATGACCTTAGGTTAAAAGAATAAGAAGTTAAATTTAAGTTACGTATAATGAAAAGGTGATTCTTTTCACATACGTAGATGTATAGGATGACTTCAGTCCTAGAAATGTTATAAGAAGAAGATTAGAATGGAGAGGGATAAAACTCGAATAAAATATTGAGTAACGTGAATGATATTAAATTCTTAAAGGAAGAGTTAATAAATAAACAAGAAGATTTAAAGAAAAATCTTGAAGAGATATGTAGATAAGAATCAGGGTAGTGCAATCTGACTGTTTTATTGATAATCTGAAACTTGATGCATGTGTATATGAATGTTTTAAGCTATAGTACATGACTCAACTGAGGTTTTAAGTATTCCAATACGTGTTGACTATATGAAACCAAGAATTAATAAGTGTATCTAAAAACTTTCAAAAGCTAAGTCAACGGTGATTATAAAACTATGTAGTTTGATTATGTAGTAACGTATAATCTGATTATGTAACTAAAATAGGAATTAATGTATGTGCTTAAGGTACGTAATGGTGTATGTGTAAGATCTCCGGTTTATGTATTGAGCTTGTTTAACTAATGTGTGTGTATATATATATATATATACGCACACACACATAAATAGGATACTATAAGACTTTGTAGTGACGTTAAGCTTTTGATTTGTAAACTACGCTTAAGGCAAGTTCCCTAACTTTCTTAACTTTACATATTGTGTAAATCCGAATTGTTGGTATATCATCCATATTTACATCAAGCAAATACCTATTATTGTTCATATTCAAAAATCAATTATGTATCTCGATTCTTATTGCAAGCATTGAACTTATTGTTCCTAAATGCATTGTAGCAGTTGTTTAAGCCATTTGACTCGGCTAGACTAATATCATGTGTTAAAAAGTTATCCAAACCAATTGTCTTGGTGCGTACTCTTATAATTCTACTAAGATGAACAACCCTCATTGAAGGGGAAATTATATAACTGTCGGGGAACCAACGTGCGCACATACTAGCATGTTTAAATGTTATGCATAACGTAGAGTATTTTAGGCTGATCACCTGTTGTACTTGTTACATTGGATTTTCAATATAATACTGTTAATTCTAAAAGGAATTCTTAGTCTATAGTGACTGCTCAGTATTTAATTTTCTTGAACTTTGAAATGATTAAACCTTTGAATCTTATTGATATTCTTTTAGTCCATAGCGACTCTTATTTAGAACAATTGATACTTCTTGTTATTCTTGAACTATCATTTACTGTTATACCCTTGAAATTTGAACTTTATATTGTTCACCCTTATTGTTATATTGCTTGCTGGATAAATTTGTTGCTCATTCTTGCTTCCCTAAAAACTTTACAGTTAAGGCAGAGCAAGGCAGTACCATCGAAAATGACAAGGGCAAGGCTACGGAATAGCTTTAGTCCTTTATAATTAAAAATTTATTATTATTATTATTATGTACTAAGGAATGACTAAGTTGTATTTTAAGTTATATCTTAGACTTATTTTTGTATTGTTGTAGTAACGATTATGAGACCTTGGGACAAGAATATTTATGTTATATCAATGTAAATTATTCTATTATTCCGTTGTTGGTGATTTTAGTATGATATTAGAGTTAGGTCGTGAAGCACAGAATTCGAGATATTAGTGTCTGAATTTGGGGGCGTCACAGTTTTTCACAACAAATGTATCTATAAGGGATGCTTATGCTAAAAAAAAGTTTAAGGAACACTTTTATAAAAATATGACAAATAAGAGTGTTAGATTTATAATTTAATTCTTTTTCTTCAAAGATAAGTGTAGAGACCCAAAATTTTTCCTTTCTTTCACTAACACTGGCAAATGGGCAAAAATGTCATTTCACCCCAACGTCAAAGATATTTGAGTATAGATCACGGAGCTGAGGATGAGTTTATGAAAGCTGCCACAACGATTCCCATGTAACAGACTACTCACAACAAGACGATTGACTATCCCCTATATTCAGGAAGATATTTTTCTGCTTTTTTCTCTATCTTCCCATATCCATAATTAGTCAAACTTTATGTCATTGCATAGCTCTCGAAAAAAAATTTCTAGAATGGTATGTCACGTCTCCCAGCTTTTCTCGGATTGAAAGTTACAAATATTTAAGCAAATAAGATGAAAAAACGAAATGCACGATACGAAAATCGAGACATGTGGGCCCCACCTGGGCCAGCCGCAGGTACACCTACGTCCAGGTCTGAATCCTACATAAGCGGGTTCAACTCATTTTTTTCAAAGGAGAGGAAAAGAGGAAGAGTTTTAGAGAGAGAAGGAGCAATCCTAGAGAGAGAAAGAGGCAATTTTTGAGAAAAATACTTTATAGATTCAACATAAATCTAGCTATTTGTATATAGATCTATCATCCATTGAGTGAGATATCATAGATCCAAGGCTAGGAAGCTCGTTCCTTCATTTTCAAAGGTGAAAGATTCAATATTTTTTATAAATTCAATGTAGATCTATTAGATCTTTCGTGTTCTATCCATTGTAGTATTTAGATCTTGTTTATTTTCCGATCATTATGTTTAGTCATTGGTTTTCCATAGATTTAAATCATTTTACAGTTTATTTTGGTTAGAAGTTATCAAAGGTTGCATCTTTTTGCTAGATCCACCTTAGATCTAGCTTGTTATCAGTTCGAAAGCTTAAAGGTTTGACCTTTATGCTAGATTAACTTAGATCTAGTTTGGATCTAGTTATTTTTAATGTTTTAAGTTGATTTTTGCTTACACTGGGAGACCCTAAATCTATATTCAGTGGTAAGGGGATCCTATTTACTAGCCGTCAAGGGATTCTAACAATTGAATCACTTGATAGCCAGTTTGAAATATATTTTTTGATTCAAATACCGATTATGTCATTGTATAAGATCTAGAGGATCTTGGATCTATGGATCTATTCCTTCGAATCTAATTCCATTCGATATATCTCATTAATACACATAGTCCCTCGTGATGTTGGCTTCGGGTGTGCGATCTACGAGACAAGGGTTTATGAGAGCCCTTTCCTAGATCTCAATTTGCTTTTAGATTTCAATGTATTATTTATTGTGATGTGAGCCTAGGAATATTGGAATCGAGATCCTCTGATCGGATCTTGACGTAATTCCCATGATGGACGTTGTTTAGGTTGTAAAAGTTATCATCCGAATCATTGTATCTATAAATTTGGGCCTTAAAACGATATTGAGGGTTTCATCCCGAGAAAATTGAATTTAAGGCCTCGTAATAGTGAAGATTGTGATTGCGGGTGCTCAAGATTATTGAGATGACTTTCATGCCCACGGGTGGTCCCGACCCTTTTTCGATGCTTGATTTTATTCGTCCATCACCAAAAAAGCAATTTTTGAATAAAATGATAAAACACCTTTTAAAATCAAAACGATTCGGGTTGTTAAGACAACTTTAGGCTAAAATTGAAAGTAACGAAGAATCTCGATTCCTATTGGTGAAGGGTTTGAAAATCATGTTTTCCAAAATGTCACCTCTGTAAAGTTTGTATATAACGCAAACATGCAATCAAATTACATAAGTTTAGCGGAAGCGCGATAAAATCAGATTTTAAAATTTTATATAAGCCATCACCATGATCTTTCTTTGTGCTCAATTATCAATTATACAAAAGAGATGGAGAATTAGAGTCATAACTTTGTAGAACCGTGCTTCCTCAGGTATGAGTCCAACTCCGAATCCTTTCGTGTTCTCCTTGAATTCCACTGATGAGTTTCCTTCTTTAGATCAACGTTAGCCACCCAACTGTTTGGCCTCTAGAGGTGATCTACTAAGGAAATATGTATTTAAGAAGATGGGCGTTGACAAAACCATAATTTCTATCTTTATAGAATTTGCAAGTACTCTCCCAACTCTTGGAAGTTTGTCTAACTCCTAACCTATAATAAGACTCCTCTTATTTATAGATGTAGGCAACTCTCCTAAACTATTTAGAAATAGGGTTTTATTTTAATTAATTTTTTTAATTAATTAAGCTCCTAATCCAATTAGGAACTTATAAGAGTACTCTTATTAATTAATTCACAAACCCTTTTAAGAACTAAAATAATAATAGTAATAATAATAATAATAATAATAATAATAATAATAATAATAATAATAATAATAATATGACTCCTCTTATTAATTTATATTTAATATTTTTTAAATATTAAATAATAAATATTAAGTTATTTAATTTATTCTATCACCAAATATTAAATTAGATATACTTAACTCATTATTACGATTATGCCATTTACGTCTTAAATAAATATTTTTCTTCTATGGTGTGACCCTTTAGGTTCTCTATATTAAAGCGGTTGTGAATAAATCAATTAGAACAATTCTAATCTTATTTAAATAAATAAATCAAACTATTTAATTCATTTAAATATATAATATTTATTCTATAATGAGGGTAAGTCTCCTTAGCGATCAACAACTTTCCAGATAATATAGATTTCAACATTAATCATAAAAGAACCTTTCAGTGAATAGTTACTGTACAATTCAATCCTTCTACCATATAATGTCCCAATTAAATATAAGACATGTAATTACCGTCAAGTCTTATTTATTTAATTATATGTATTTCGATTCTCAAATGCACAACTCTAAATAAGGCAAATTAGAAACTACTTTCTAATTTTATTCTACCTTGGCCAAGGACTACTTAGTTGTCATTTATCGAATCACATATGACATTCTTTCCTTTTACTAGAAGCGGTAGATTCTTTATTGACAATTCATTATCTCAATGTACAACTTATTATACTCATGCATACCCTTTGATATACCCTAAGGGTCTTAAGGGACATGTCAAAGTATAACTCATCATACACTAGATACTATGATGATTTCAAGTCCAAGGATCACTTGTACTATTATCACTATAGGAATTCCTATTGATAGGCGAGTAAAACTCCATTAGGTATTTCTTTAGCGAGTCACGTTCAGTGAACTTATTATCCATTAAGCACCTTACGCATTTGCTTTAGTGTCTCCACAAAAATTATTATGAGATCAATCATCCTTTTTCTAAGAGTAAGCAAAGTATGTACCAATCTATCTGGATTCACTAATCCCCTTTTTAGTACTCCAATGCTTGGGAACAATTTTAGTTTTAAGTTATTTAAGAATTTAGATCTTATTAGCATGATCATCATCATAATTCTAAAAGCTTTGCTTAAAACTATTGGTTTTTCACATATAATATAACAAACACTATGTAGATAAAGAAAATGCCTTTAATAAATGAATTCTTTTATTAATAAATGGATAAGATTAGAAAGTATATACTACATCATATCAAATATGATTGGCTTGTGTGCATACTGCTTTCAACCTCAAAATGCTTTATCGAAATTAAATCTAAAATGAACCTTTCTTCAAATCTAATCCAGCGTGCATAGGCTTAAAGATGCTTAGAATTGCTTTCAAAATAACGCACTTAACATAATTTTCATTCAAAACTAGACATTCTAGGTTTTAAATCACACACACACACGCACTTCAATTTAGGAAAATATTAAGATGTGGTAACCGTGTTTTCACAGAAGTCGGGGGTGCCTAACACCTTAATTTCTCTCGTTTAACCAAGTCTCCGAACTCTATGAATTTCAGTTTCGAGACCAATTTTATGGAGTCACATATTGCGAAAATCTCAAATATCTAGATGAGTTGGTACATCTATTTTACTTTTTCCAACTGTCGACTTTGTCTAATTGGCCCACCATTAAAATCAACATTTCAAAACCCCGTCAGCATTTATGTCGGTTATTCCAAAAAATCACCATTTAAATAAAATAAATTAAAAAGATAGACAAAATCTAAAAAGGGTAGCAACGCATTTAGGAAAATTCCCCCTGACGTCGACAGATGACGACTTTGCTAAGGACCGGTAGAGGGCTTAAGCATCGTGCGATCTTATTATTTTCCTTCCTTATCTTTATATTGTGCAAATGCTTTGAATGTATATTGTATTATTCTTCTTGAATGCTTTATTTTAGCGCTTCGCGCAATGTCATCATGTGCATGCGGTAAGACATGATTAATGTATGTGAATGTATGTTGTGTAATTCCTCCACCAAGAGGCGAACTCGTTAGATGTTGATTACTGGACTCAAGGGGCGTTCCTCCACGAGGCTCAGTAAATGCACCACTCAGATCCGCTTCAATTGAAAGATCAAATTCATTCCCATCGAGTAGGTTGCGAAGATCTGGGAACCTTCATTGTCGAAAAGCCCATGAAAGTAACCTTAGGGTAAGTCAACCTCAGATAAACCCAACGTTACAGGAAGTTTCTTCATGGTTTGTTACTCTTTATAAACATGTCATCCATCTTATACTTAAATTAAATCATCTTGTATCTTAGCACCCTGCCTTTTTAAAACCACTAACTGCTGTTTTGTAGGAAAAGATTAAAAAACCTCAAGGCAAACCTAATGCATTGACATGCATCCATACTTACCAGTTCTTAAAAACTAAATTATATATTATTTTATGTGTAGATTGGTCCTCGAACCCTACTTCAAGCTAGGAAGGTCAGAACACCACCAGTCAAGACATTTGAAAATCCTACACCAAAATATATCTATGTGTCCCGGGAAGAATTCGAGGACTTCAAGAAGCAAATTATAGAAATGACCAATTTTTCAAAAGAACAGTGTTAACCAAGAGCCAAAATCCAAGACTCAACCCGAATCCTTTGCACAGGGAGGGAAACAAATCCCTGGCCGAACTAATGACACACAGATTCCTGTTCCTATATTCAGTTCAGTAGCGGAGCCACCACAGATGGAGCAAGAAGAGGTTAAACAAATGAAGTCATTGATCTTTGAGAAGATAGAGAAACCAGGGATATTCGAAAGAAATTCAGACAAATGGAAGAATCCATACGGTCAATGAAAGGGGTTAAGGCTTATGACAGTGTCAACTACTATAATTTATGTATATTCCCAGCAGCGAAATACCCTGAGAAATTCCAAGTACCTGAATTTGAGAAATACAATGGGCGAGGAGACCCTTACACGCACTTGAAAGTATATATAGGGGAACTTGGGTCTTATGCTGAAGACGAAAGCCTTATAATGCAGTTGTTCTAGAACAGTCTAACTAGGAGAAGCTAGAACCTGGTATGCTCGACTCGACAATTATAACGCCCTGAAATCCGGTCTATCTTCAAACCCAGATTTCGTACGTAATGAGTACTTCTCATTCCATACATACATCATTATATCATTAAATATAATAACATATCTCATTAAATCCCATATTCTATTACCTTAAAATCTCGTTCATTACAAATAATGGTAATTACATTATTCTTTACATCTTACAAATGTGACTTTCATCTGCAATAAGAGATACATAACAATTTATTAAACTACTCTATAGTTTAATTAACTATTCTACATTACAAGTCTTGGCTTGATCTTCACGCTCATTCATATAATGAACAACACTTCATCGGGATACTGGTCAACTTGATCTTTACGGGATCCTTAATTTCATTCTATCGTCGTTCGTTGAAAATGTTTTTATTTAAAGCAAGTGTGAGCAATTAATTGCTCAGCAAGTTAAAGCAGTTGAATAAACAACAATTCAAGAATCACAAATTCTTTTAAAACTTCCATAACCAAACAAAGGTTATGAAACAGTTCGAATAATAGAAAAAACTATGTTTCCTATCATTTTAAAATATTAATCACATTTACTCTCACATACCTTACATTCAGTATGGCTAGAATCATTAGCACAGACTTAATCCTAACAGTTCATATATGGAACCGTTCCATCATAGAACAATTTATCTCATAGAAACACATAAGTATTGAAAGTTCGACACAAGGACTCATACATATACAGCTTAAAAAAATATCACACATTTGTTCATAGGAAAAACTTCTCAAGTTCAACATTTGAGAAATTTTAAGAAACTAGCATTCATTTAAAAATATGAATGAAGTTAGGAAACTTACCTTAAGCACAGCTACATCTTATAGTTTATGCTGAACTGTTCATCGAAATCCCTATATATCACATAAGGAATAGCACATACTAATTAGTCGTATATTCGACGCACATATTGGTTTAACTAACTTTACTTCTTATGGTTCACGTCCTATAACTTAATCTCACGTAACCAACTTTCTCTACCGTCTTACGACTTTACGACATTCGAAGATGCCTTAATTCTTACAATCATAGTTTACGATGGTTTTACATAACCATTTCCTTCCCTCTAGCTCAACTGTAAGTCGATTATTCTTCTTTATGGCTTCCTGAAAACCAAATGCTATACCTCAAGATTATTCATTAACATCTAAGTCATACAATCTTGTGTATGCCAAGAGCAAACTTTCGATGTTAAAACTATGTGTTCATAGCCTTTAAGCATTTTACATTATCTTATCTTCATATCTTACCATGTCCGATTAATTTACCTCGAAACATTCTTCAAGTTATAATCACTAACTCTGCTTGTTTAACATTTATACGTTATTCATTATTCTTCATTACCTCACGTTCAAACCATACACGGTGTGTAGGTTATGCACGTTTGACTTACGCGTACACTTAACACCTTTACGTCGGTTTAAGTGTTCTAACGCTTACGTTTCTTTTTACGTTCATTATCCAATTCACACTTGGACTTTCATTAACATTATTACCGTTCGTTACGATTCTCTTGATAATTACATATCTTACTTACTACATTCATCAACGTCTAAGTCATACAACCAATGTATGCGTAGAACATTCATTTTTACACGAATATGATTTCCTGTATATCTGAATACAGGGTCTCGTATCCGATTACACACTTTATGTTTACATTGAATTTGTATTACTTAACCTCCAGTATGGCTTTACAACACTTCCATGTCATAAGTCACCATCTTCGTACAACATCTAGGTATTACAACCTATGTAAACCCGAGACGTTCGTCTGACGCTAATACAATTCATGAATATCTTTTACGTACTCCGCATTCACATTGTTCGTCTTTTAAACCTCCATTCAACCTTTACTTAAGGTTTTAATCACTTTTATTAGCGATCCATTACATGAACATTACGTTCATCGTCATCTCATAAAGTCTAAGCCATACTGTTCGTCGTATTCTAAGACCGATCGTTCATCGTAATTACTTTACGTTTACAGCGTCTATACGCTTTACATCTAACTCTCATTATGGCCTTATAACTTTAAAAATATATAAGTCATCATCTTCATTCAACGTCCAAGGAATTACAATCATAACAATCTCACACGTTCGTTTTAACACGAATACGATCCCCGGATATCAGTTATGTATTTTACATTCGTCGTTTTATAACCTTTATTTGACGTTTAATCATCAAACTCAAGGTTTTACTCGTCATTCAAGATGTTTCTTTTCATGAACATTGCAGTCATGCTTGGCCCTTAATTACCATCCAAAAAGTTGGACAATAAAAATCTCTAGTCAAATTTTTTTCGGTTAAAGGCGCTGCCGCGCCATTCTTCCTTATAAATCCTTCGCTGTGGCGCCTTTTGAGAGTACTCGAGCCCCGAACCCGGCGCTGCAGCTCCCCATTCCCTTTTTTCCAAGTCTTGAACATGTTTGAGACGCCTACTTTGAAATCTCATAACTTCTTCATTCTAACTCGGAATTAATCTGTTCTTAAGGCGTTAGAAAGCTTACAACACCCTCTACAAATTCCCCTGGGTAGAATAACTTTTCCAAGTCTCTAACAAGCCTTAATCTTGGCTCGAAAGTCCTTCCTTGCTCAGTTTTTCAACTTAGCATTAAATTTTTGTTCGTCCGTAATTCTTTCATCCGAACCCAGAATTCGTTCATTCTTGAGTCCACGACTCACGTTTTCTACGTTTTTTAACATTCTTATGAAGCCCAAACTATTCAGGTTCCTTAACTTACTATATATATTCATTCGTCTTTCCTTAAATTATTTTATATATCATCGGAGAGTTTATATAACTCATCCGAATCGTCCATTAACATCAAGCAATTCATACTTCCTATGAAAGCTTTTAAAGAAATTTATAAACTAAACTTCAAATTCTTATTTCTTCATTTCCTTATGATTAACCATATGAAAATCATTTCTTAACATCTTTTACTTCCATTTTCATTAAGCTATGTATTTTAACGTAGAAGACTTAAAGAAAATTTGATCAAAGGTAAGTTTTAATACCTTTCTTCTTGGTTTTTCTTTTATTTTCTTGGTTCTCGTGGCAAAGCTGGCGATTTGCTAGCTTTTCTACTTCCGAGACTTGTTAATTCGAGTCTCTCACGTGCTCTCTTCATTTTTCCAGAGTTTCCTCTCTCGGTTTTTTGAAAAATGAAGAGATTAAGCTTGTTTATATAGATTTTCAAGGCTAGGGGCATTTTGGTTATTTGATGACTTTTTACCATTTTACCCCCACCTCCTTACTATTCATGCCTCCTTACTATTCACGAAGCTTCTTGCTGGAAGCTTTGTTGTTTCGTCTTTCGGAATTCGTTCGACAGTTTGAAAAACTGAATTCTCCAGAGTCTAAATATTTTTAGATATTCCCTCTTTCCTATACCGATTAACTTTTGCTCGTTCTTTGAAAATTCAAAAAGCTAAAAAACGTTTTTTGATGAATAGTTTTTTTCTTCACGTTTTCCCACAACGTAGTTAAACGATTGAAAAGTACATAACAATACTTTTTTGTCGTTTTAATTTCGTTCGATTTCTGTATATTTTTTGAGAAAAACTTTTATCGGCTAATATAACTTTTCATGGCATATTATCGGCAAATCTTTAGACGGAATGTCATTTCGACATACCGATCTCTCAGAACGACCTAGGTTATTCAAACCCTAAACCTTTAGATTTAGTCGGGTAAATAGTGCCTATTTCGTCTTTTTCTCAGAAAAGTTTTTATTCCCGAATTTTTTTTATTTTCGTCTTGAAAATTCTTACTCGTTCATTCTAGCTCATAGCCAGAATCCTCCCGGTTTATGATCATCCTATGTCTTAGAATGATTAATAAACACATAATATAATTAATAAAAATCTATTTTATTAATTAATAATCTTTAAACTTAACTTTCTAGACAATCCGATTTTTCGGGTTGTCACATTCTTCCCCCTTATAAAAATTCCGTCCTCATAATTTCTAAAATCACACCCATACCCGAATGCTTTATCCTTACAACCTTTATCAAAGGTTTTAATCTTACTTCTTCTCCTTCTTGTTGAATAACCTCAACATCTTATTTCTTCCGACATAATCGTCAATAGTTAAACTTATTGCTTAACTATTCTTCTAATCATTCGAGATATCACATTCACCCCTTCTTCTATAAATTTCGTCCTCGAAATTTAACATACTGATCTTCTCAAATGAATTGAGTTTCTTCCTACTTCTCGTATGAGAATCACATCCTACCACACTTCTCTCTACAGAAGTTCACATCTTCCAATCATTCGAGAATGAATAACTAGGAATATAAAGATTCCTTTAAAACATTTTACATCTGCTGAGGGGTCATAATAACCATGAACTCTTTAATAGATTTAACGGTATTTCATCGCAAACCTTTCTTAATCAGCCTGTTTACAATCACAAAGAAAGTAAACTATCTCTTCTCGTACGTTAAGTGATCAACCTATTGTACAACCCCAAATTCCGGGATTTGTTCACCTCAGACTTATTCGTCAGATTTCGCACCAAAACAATTTGGTTTGGAATTCATTTAACAAATTTGTCTAGCCACTTAAAAAGGGCATTGACTACTCTTTAAATATTTCACAATCCATCAAAACATTTTATGACGTCATGATACCGCACTACTTCACAGTACGTTGAGAACTTCGTCAGTTTATGACCTTATCATTCTACATCATACCATAGCGGGTTGATAATCCAAAGATCACATCCAACACTAAGTTCAAATGCATTAATAACTCCATCTTTTTACCATCTCTGCATCAAATGTACTAATGATATAAAAATTTATTTTGATATTTCAAATCAATTTCTGTCTAGCCAAAACAATTAGCATAGACATACAAAAAATAGTTCTTTTAAAATCTATTGATTCCAAAAATTTGAACCTATATTATTTTCTTAAACATGTACATTTTAGCACGATGTCAATAAATTTTGAAATCTAGCATAGCTAGAAGACTTGGAATTTTCTAATTTCTTCTTCTTCCTTCATTGTCTTACTTGCAATAATTCTAACTTCCTCTAGCACCGTCAATGCTACTTACACCGAAAATAGCTTATTTTCAGTTAACAACTTCCTATACCTTAGTATAGTTCATCAAACTTACCACACCTCATGTGTTTAGGAACTTTCCACAATAATATGTGCTTAAGAACTTGTCTTCGTATTATGTAATCCAAGAACTAATCAAGGACTATCCATACGCTTAGAGGCTCAGAAACATAACATATAACTATGAGTCACAAACTTTTCATAAATATGAGTTTCAAGAACCCGCACTTATCTTATTATATTTCCTAACTATCCAATATACAAATGAGAAAAGATTCACCTTCTCGTCATATACATATCAATAGCGCGTCAATACTATTCCAATAATTATCACTGTAATAGACTGAGTAGTTATTACACAAAGCACAAACTCCTGCCCATAACAAAAGTTCGTACAACTCAGCTATCACTTGAGTCCCCAATTGAAATTTACAACATTCTTACCTTCTCTTTACCTAATACAAATTTTCTTTAATTTATATTTTATACCCTACAACTCTTTTGAGTTCTTATGCTCGTACTACTTCATAGTACCATTCCATTATAGCATTTAGCTAAAACTCATCCATCGTTTAACAGAATATCCGTTATTTCACGATTTAATATGATCACGTGTTGATTTTTTTCGTTAATCATTTAACTCAATGATTTTCTTATTCTTCTCTATCAGATTATAGCCTAAGATATCCATACCTAAGGTTTATAACCTATCGGCTCTTATACCAACGTATAACGCCCCAAAATCTGGTACGTCACGAGTACGTCTCATTCCATGCATACATCATTATATCATTAAATATAATAACATATCTCATGAAATTCCAGATTCTATTATCTTAAAATCTCGTTTATTACAAATAATGGTAATTAAATTATTCTTTACATCTTACAAATGTGACTTTTATTCGCTACAAGAGATATATAACAATTTATTAAACTACTCTATAGTTTAATTAACTATTCTACATTACAAGTCTTGGCTTGATCTTCACGCTCATTCATATAATGAACAACACTTCATCAGGATACTGATCAGCTTGATCTTCACATGATCCTTAAGTTCATTCTATCGTCGTTCGTTGAAAATATTTTTATTTAAAGCAAGTGTGAGCAATCAATTGCTCAGCAAGTTAAAGCAGTTGAATAAACAACAATTCAAGAATCACATATTCTTTTAAAACTTCCATGTCGAAACAAAGGTTATGAAACAGTTCAAACAATAGGAAAAACTCTGATTCCTATCATTTTAAAACATTAATCACATTTACTCTCACATACCTTACATTCAGTATGGCTAGAATCATTAGCACAGACTTAATCCTAACAGTTCATAAATGGAACCACTCCATATCAAACCGTTCCATCATAGAACAGTTTATTTCATAGAAACACATAAGTGTTGAAAGTTCGGCACAAGGCCTCATACATATACACCTTACACAAATATCACACATTTGCACATAGGTAAAACTTCTCAAGTTCAACATCTAAGAAAGTTTAAGAAACTAGCATTCATTTAAAAATATGAATGAAGTCGAGAAATTTACTTTAAGCACAACTACAACTTATAGTTTATGCTGAATTGTTCATCGAAATCCCTATATATCACATAAGGAATAACACATACCAATTTGTCGTATATTTGACGCACATATTGGTTTAACTAACTTTATTTCTTATGGTTCACGTCCTATAGCTTAATCTCACATAACCAACTTTCTCTACCGTCTTACGGTGTTACGACATTCAAAGATGCCTTAATTCTTACAATCATAGTTTACAATGGTTTTACATAACCATTTCCTTCCCTCTAGCTCAACTTGTTAAAACCATTACAACTGTAATGTTCGTTAAGTCAATTATTCTTCCTTATGGCTTCCTGGCTACCAAATGCCATACCTCAGGATTATTCATTAACATCTAAGTCATACAATCTTGTGTATGCCAAGAGCAAATTTTTAATGTTAAAACTATGCGTTTATAGCCTTTAAGCATTTTACACTATCTTATCTTCATATCTTACCATGTCCGATTAATTTGACTCGGAACATTCTTCAAGTTATAATCACTAACTCGACTTGTTCAACGTTTATACGTTATTCGTTATTCTTCATTACCTCACGTTCAAACTATACACGGTGTGTAGGTTATGCACGTTTGACTTATGCGTACACTTAACACCTTTACGTCGGTTTAAGTGGTCTAACGCTTACGTTTCTTTCTACGTTCGTTATCCAATTCACACTCAGACTATCATTAACATTATTACCATTCATTCAGTTCTCTTGATAATTACTTATCTTACTTACTACATTCATCAACATCTAAGTCATACCATCAATGTATGCGTAGAACGTTCATTTTTACGCAAATGTAGTTTCCTATATATCTGAATACAGGGTCCCGTATTCGATTACACACTTTGTGTTTACATTGAATTTGTATTACTTAACCTACGTTATGGCTTTACAACACTTCCATGTTATAAGTCACCATCTTCATACAACATCTGTAATACCCGAGAATTTCCATATATTATTAAATAAATATATTAATGGAAATGAGAATTTATTTGAATATAAATGATTTTGTGTTATGAGATGAATTAATTCAATTATATATAATTGAATAATCATAATAATTGAGAAATTGGTGGAGTTTGTGATAAACTCGTTGATTGCCTTGTGTGGCACAGTGGCGTAATATAAGAATGATTATATTAATTTAAGCGAACAATTAATCTATATTAATTGTTAATCGAAGAATATTAATTAACTGTTATAAAATACTAATGAGGATTGATTAATAATATGTGATTATTATTATTGCAAGAAACATAATAATAATGAGCAACGTGTTTATAAATATAATAAGATTTATATCAAAGTGATAATTAATCATATAAGGGTTAATTAAATTGTTATGGAGGTTAACAATTATATTGATATGTACAAATGTGCAATACTTGAATATATAAAGTATATGGAATACAACTATATTATATAGTGTAGAGAGACACTTAAGTGTGACCATGCATGTATATACATAAACTATGTTATATAATGCAATGCGAATATATTACACATAGAAACTGTATATTACATGAAGTATAATGTGATTATGTTATATTAAAACTATATATTAGGAATACATGATAATGCCTATGTGACAAGGTGAGTGTGTTTACAGTAAAATAATGTATCATGGATATATTATAAATAATTGTTGATTAATACAATTTAATAATATATGATATAATGTAATGTGGTAGTATCCGATTGTATTATATCAGTAAGATAAACGTACATGGATTATATGTGTGTAAATTACACTTATTACATTATGTGAAGTACATTGTGATTTAAATTATAACCTAAGAGTACATATATATATAACATATGTATATGGTGTGTATATACAAGTGTAGTATTTGCAAATGCTGAGGAGTTAAATCAATTGTCTCATTTTAAGTGTTCCATTTGCTCTTCACGTGCTTGACATACAGCTAAGGCCTATTCCTTCTTCTTCTCCCCAAACTCAGCAACTAGCATTTCATAGCTCATGATTGTGGAGGGAGTGGGATTCATGATGAATCCAACCACTAATTACCTACCCTTTGATAACCTTCATGCATTCCTATAATCCGTTAGTTTGATATGGGATACAATTGCTTTGTCTGTATAATGGGAGTTCTATAAATATAGCCTCATCTCCTTCACATTTCTTTTGCTGAGAATTTCTGGCAAGGAAAGTAGAGAGTGAGTGTCCATATATATATATATCAGTTAAAGAGGGAGTGAGGCAGCAATAAGCTCTAGCAGAAGGTATAATACAATTTCCATATTCTTCACTTTCATTTTCTGTCAAAAGAACTCCATTGTTGTTCTCTGAGTTTTGTTGAAATTCTTGATTATGCCAAATTGGATCATGATTGGTTTGTAGAACCCTTATATTATTGTTATATGAACATACGCACATGATAGAACCACTGAATAGTCTTTCATTTCCATTGTTCCTCTTTAATTTCTGTAAATACATGAAATTCGTGAAATTAGTTAGAGTTCGTAAAATTGGGAATTGATAATTTCTATTGACTGTTATATAAGCATATATGTATGTGTTAGTAAGTTAAACAAGTCTAATAGCATTTGGGTATGTTGAAATCGATGAAATGGGAGGTTTTTGGTCGGATTTCGCTGCAGTCTGAACTGCAGAAAACTGCCTCGACGCCGCAGCGCCGCAGCCCGCGCCGCAGCGCCACACGCGCCGCAGCCCGCGCCGCAGCGCCGCACGCAGCGCCACTCGCGCCGCAGCGCCAGTAGTGAGCTGCTGAGCCGCGCCGCAGCGCCAGCCTCTGTGTTCAGTTTTTCTGCATTCTGCAACAAAACTGTTATGAACTAATTGTTTGATTTTTGTTTAAACAAGCATGGAAGCATGATTAATACATATATATAAACCTAATGAGGCAATGTGAGCATGTTTTAGTATATTAGCATGCATGGTTAACCAAACGACATATAGTTTGAAAACGAACTTAAAGTTTCATGAACGACGTTAACATATATGAAGCATGTTAATATTCTGACTTTCGAGACATGTTAGTATGACCTAGAAACACATGAAATGCATACTAACTTATGTATATAGGTTCCGTGATATAATATGGACATGTGAACCCAACTAGTGCACCTTTCTAACAAAAATACAAGTTTTGAAGGTTGATATTGACATGTAAAAACCATGTATACATTCTGACTTTTCGAGCATGTTTATAGGGCCTTGAGATACATGAAAAGCATGTTGACTTGTGTATATGGGTTTCATAAGGAAGCATGAACATGATAGACCTTATTAATGAACTATACTAACAAAGTATAAGCTTTGAACGTGAACGTTGGTATGTTATGACGAGAATTAGAATTTGACATTTATGAACACATGTGATAGTACTCTTAGACTCATTCATGTGTCATGCATGTATATATACCATGATTAGTTGCCATGATTAAAGTTTAGCATGAACAAAGCATGTTTTCAAGATAATAACAATGCTAGCTACATATATGCAATACGAGTACTCATGAGCATGACTAATACAAGTTATATGAATATCTTATGTGTTTAAAAGCGACCATGTTAGACCATATGAGTTCGTGTCCTTGAATGGCTTTAAGTATTAACTTAAGAACCTATACCATGTACGATTGGATTTGGAAAAGTTATACGAGCATGTAAAGTATCCTTTAAATATGAATACATGCTACGTGATATTATATGATGTTACTTGAACCCGATTTTGACGGTTAACTTAAGGAGATGCCGTAACTTGCTAAAATGAAATATATTTAGTATTGATTGTGGTCTTATGAGATATTAATAATATGCAAGCATGTTTGCTAATTGTTGAGATCTTATATAATATGAGAATGCGTTTAAACTCTAAAGAAGGAACGTTAAGGATAGAAATTATATCCTATATAACTGTGTAGCTAGGTAAAACTTAGCTTATGTGTTGATCGTATATTCAAAGAGAAAATGTGAAGTTAAATTATATGACTAATGAATATCATATATATACGTAACTGTATTACGATAGGAATTCGAAAGTGTTGATTTCTTTTCGTGGATAAACTACGCTAAAGGCAAGTTCTCTTACTTACACTCTTTTAAAGTGCAAGTATCCTAACCGACGCATTTACTTTATGCAAGGAAATCTATGATTGTGAAAGTTTCCTAACTTATACTTTTTACTATGCAAGTATCCTAAAACCTTGCACTACTTTATTTAACGGATATCGTAAGCGAGTATCTAAACCTTATCTCTTTGGATACGAATATTCTATCTTTGTATATTGCGAACTAGTTTCCTACTTAATCGTTTGAATTGAATTAGCATACTTGAACTCTTATTTCATTAAAGCTATTATTCATGTTGAACTTAGTGTTGTTCTTGAATATTGTGAAAGTGTCTATGCCATTTGATTCGGCTAGACTTACATTATTGAAAAGCGACCCAAAACCAATTGATTGGTGCGGGATCTTATATATGACTGAGAAGAACAAACTATAACTGTCGGAGAACCGACGCGCGCACTTGAGTATGATTGATTGTTATGCATAACGAGGGTACTTTAGGCTGATCACCTGTTGTATCTGTTTTTGTTGGATTTTCAGTTTATTACTGTCAAATCCTATGGAAGTTCATAGTCCTTAGTGACGGCTCAGTATTCAGTTATCTTGAAATCTTGAATTGATTTATTATTGAATCATATTGATATTATTCTGTCCTTAGTGACTGTTATTGAGAACTGTTGATATTCTTGCTATCCTTGAACTATCAAACTTTCCTATACCCTTTCGAGAATTGAGAATTATATCATTTACCCTTGTTGTATATTACTTGCTGAGCAATTTGTGCTCATTCTTGCTTTTTCCTAAAACATTTCAGTTAAGGCAGAGCATGGCGAACCTTCGGGCATTGATAAGGGCAAGGGCAAGGCTACCAACTAGCTTGTCTCTTTTATGTTTTAATATTTTAATGTTGTATTAAGATAATGTAGTAAGACTGGATTTGATTATGTTTAAGCTTAAGTTAGATTATGTAATAAGTCATTTATTGATATTATTATGTTATCTATTAAGTACTGTAGGTTGCGAGACTTGGGGGAATAATTATAATAAATCATTGTAAATTATTCTAGAATAAAATTTCCGCTGTGATTGTGCAATATTTAGTTATTATTATTGTGATATATTACCATGAGCACGTGATGAACCGAATTCGAGAGACCAAGTGGCGGTTTTAGAATTTGGGGGCGTCACAGGTTGGTATCAGAGCCGTAGTTATAAACCTTAGGAACGAGTGTCCTTAGACTATAGCTTAGGTGAACTTAGAAGTTAGGAAGGAGATAAAACTCATGTAGAGTTTTCCTTGAGAGACTTAGTCTGTTATGAAATGTAACTTCATTCTATACAATGAACTTATATTTTGTTTAACATTCTAATGGAGATGCTATTTCTTGTCTTGTGTTTGTGAGTGTAGGATGGCAGACACAGGGGTACCTAGTAGAGGTGCAGAGGAGGAGCCCAGGGATATACACGTAGTATACGAGGCACCTCTAGAGGCTGTGCCAGTGCAGGCAGTTGCACCATCCGAATTTGATGACGAGGATGAGATCGAGATTGAGATAGAGACTGATCCAGAGGAGGAGCCGATGGAGGATGAGCCAGTAGAGGACTCTGATGAGGCTACTATAGAGGAGCAGATGCTAGGAGAATATGAGGAGCGGATCCTAGAGTTAGACTGCAGAGTCCAGGAGCTGGAGGCAGAGGCCCACGAGAGAGAGTCTGAGTTCCAGAAGCTGAGGGATGAGGACCACCAGAGGAAGCTGGCTATGCAAGAGTTAGAGGTGGAGATTGCCTACCGTAGGGAGGCAGGGATCCAGATGGGGACTCTATTTCACAGGTCAGTGGCTAGGAATGTAGATTTGGCAGAGAAGCTAGAAGAGGTTGAGCAGAGGGAGCTGAGTGAGAAGACTGAGAAAGAGGCACTCCGTACTCAGCTAGAGTTGGAGGTGATGGATAGGTTACACTTCGAGGAGAAGTGGGAAGCGTCCAATGAGAGAGCCGACGACCTTGAGGACGAGGTCAGGTGCAAGAAGAGAAAGATGAACAAGATGGGGTATGTGTTCCGTTCAGCTTTTGAAAGGGTGATTGATGGTGTGTACCACTACCCGGCAGAACAGGGACAGACTCTACATACCTTGAGCCGAGAGCTGGTTGCGTATATAGCACAGTTGGAGTACAAGAGCGCAGTGGAGCGCGGGATGATGGGATGAGATTTCCTTAGTCAGTCTAGTGGTAGTACTAGTTGTGTCTTTATGTATTGTATATACTATGTTGTAATCCCGATCTTTTGTGTAAGATGTGGGATGATGATGTAAACCCCGAGTTAGCTTTTGTTAGAGGGGTAGTATGGTAGTAGGTTGGTATATTCCCCGTCTTTTGTGATATTAGGGGATATATGTGATAACATTTATAGCAGTATGCTAGGAAAATCATGTAATGAAAATGAAATGGCATATGAATATAAATGGAGTTGATTTTAGAAACGTGTTATAAATTTATTCTTTTAGTATTAAAAGAAATACTTAAGTGATATACTTGAATAATAATAAAATGAAAAATTGTGATGCAGATAATGCCGCCCAGACGTAGATTGACAGCACCCGAAGAATCTGTTAACAATGAGAGAGAACAAGTAGACCCGATCCAGAAACTGGTAGACTTGTTAGGAGAAGCCTTAAGGGGAAGGAACAATGAACCCGTTCGCCCGAACCCTCAAACTGTGCCAGTAACAACCTTTAAAGACTTTAAGAGTGTAGGACCCCCGGAGTTCGAGGGAACTACCGACCCAATCGTCGCACAAACGTGGATCAAAGAGATCGAAAAAGCTTTCATTATAGCTAGCGTAGGCGAAGATCAGAAGACGGTGTTTGCCACGTACATGATGAGGGGAGAAGCGAACTACTGGTGGGAGGCTAATCAACAAAGAGCTGGAGAAGGGATAATAGCTTGGGATAAGTTTAAGACACTATTCTTCGAGAATTACTTTCCAAAAAGTATGAAGAATAGGATGGAGGTGAAATTCCTAGAGTTAAAACAAGGTGAGATGACGGTGGCGCAATACGCGGCTAGGTTTAACGAACTAGCGCGATTTGCGGAGCACCAAGTTGGTGATGAAGAGAGGAAGGCTAGACGCTTTGAACAAGGGTTGAAGCCGTGGCTGTTCAATAAGGTATCAGTTCTTCAAATTGATTCCTTTGCAACATTACTGGAGAAGGCAATCATTGCGGAAGGTGGCAGTGAGGCCTTAAGTCTGTATAACAAAGAAAAGAAAGGAAAGAATACTGGAGGAGAGAATCGTACGGGAGGAAGCAGTAGCGGAGGAAGCAACTTGGGAAAGAGAAAGTGGGAGAACAACAACAACAACAAAAACAACAATAATAATCAATCAGGGAATTTTCGTGGAGGTTTCAAGAAGAGGGCTGAAGGATGCCCGAAGTGTGGGAAGAATCACCAGGGCGAGTGCTAGAAGGGACGTGGCACTTGCTACAACTGCGGACAGGAAGGGCACATCTCGCCCAACTGTTTGAAACCGAAAAAGATACAAGGATGCTTTGCGTGTGGCTCGACGGAGCACCGAATTAAGGACTGCCCAAAGAAGGGAAGTGGGGGGGGTAGTAATCAGCAAGGAGGCAACAAGCTGATGATCGGTGGACCGGCACAATCCAACCGCCCAACCGCCAGAACCTTTAACATGACCGTCCAAGACGCAGTGGCTGCGAAGGACGTGGTGTCAGGTATAATCCCAATCAATGATATAAATGCTTATGTATTATTTGATTCGGGTGCCACCTGTTCTTTTGTATCTGAAGAATTTGCTAGTAGACTTAGTACACCCCGTGAACGATTAGAAAATCCTTTGGTCATAGAAGTTGCTAATAAGGAAGTGATCCCTGTAGAATACGTTTATCGAAATTGTCACGCAAATATTAGTAAACATGAACTGAGCGTAGACTTGATTCCTATTAGATTGGGAGAATTTGACGTAATACTGGGAATGGATTGGTTGTATAACCATGCTGCGATAATTGACTGTCAGAACAAATGTGTGAACCTTCAGACTCCGAGTAAGTCTAAGGTAGTGTTTTATGGTAGCTCATCGCTTAAGCAATCGTGTTGCGTTACGATGATGCAGGCCAAGAAATTGTTAAGGAAAGGATGTGGAGGATATTTAGCTTACATCGTTGATACTCGGAAGAAGGGAGTAGAAATTAAGGATATATACGTAGTTAATGAATTCCAAGATGTGTTTCCGGACGATCTGCCTGGTCTTCCGCCAGACAGAGAAATCGAATTCGTAATAGACTTAGCACCGGGAACGGCACCGATTTCGAAAGCTCCATATCGTATGGCGCCAGTAGAAATGAAGGAATTAATGATGCAATTGCAAGAATTATTGGATAAGGGTTACATTCGACCGAGTGTTTCTCCTTGGGGAGCACCAGTACTATTCGTTAAGAAGAAGGACGGATCAATGAGGCTCTGTATCGATTATCGAGAATTGAATAGAGTAACGATAAAGAACCGGTATCCGTTACCGAGGATAGACGACTTATTTGATCAACTGAAGGGAGCAAAGTGTTTCTCAAAGATCGACCTACGAACAGGATATCATCAACTGAAGGTACGGGATGAGGACATACCAAAGACTGCGTTTCGAACCCGTTATGGACACTACGAGTTTTTGGTAATGTCATTCGGATTGACTAATGCTCCGGCAGCATTTATGGACTTGATGAACCGAGTTTTCAAGCCATACTTGGATAAATTTGTAGTGGTTTTTATCGACGACATTTTGATCTACTCAAAGACAGAGGAAGAACACGCCGAACATCTGAAGATTGTTTTGGAGGCACTAAGGAAGGAGAAGATGTATGCAAAATTTTCTAAGTGCGAATTTTGGATGGAGAAGGTTCAATTCTTAGGCCACGTGGTGGATAAGAATGGAATCTCTGTAGACCCTGCGAAGGTTGAAGCAGTAAGTAATTGGGAACAACCGAGAACACCGACGGAGGTGAGAAGCTTTCTAGGGTTAGCTGGGTACTATCGAAGATTCATCCAAGATTTTTCTAAGATAGCAACCCCGCTGACCAATTTGACTAGAAAGACAGTGAAATTTGTATGGACCGACAAATGCGAAGAAAGTCTTCAAGAACTGAAAAGGAGATTGAGCGAAGCACCTGTATTATCATTACCAGATGATGCGGGAAATTTTGTGGTGTATAGTGATGCATCGCACAAGGGGCTTGGCTGTGTGCTCATGCAACATGGCAAGGTCATTGCATATGCATCACGACAATTAAAGGATTACGAAAAACGATACCCTACTCACGACTTAGAGTTAGCGGCAGTAGTTTTTGCGTTAAAGATATGGAGGCATTATCTATACGGAGAAAAATGTGAGATATACACGGACCACAAAAGTCTGAAATATATCTTCACACAGAAGGAGTTAAACATGCGGCAGAGAAGGTGGTTAGAATTAATCAAAGACTATGACTGCGATATTCTTTATCACCCGGGAAAGGCAAATGTGGTTGCCGACGCTCTGAGCAGGAAAGGAAGGGAGAAGTTGTTTAATTTGACGACTCAGGAAGAGTTGATAAGAGAGATGGAGAAATTGGAGATAGAAGTAAAAGGACCAGAAAAGTCTGGTGAGAAGTTAATTGTAATGGAAGCTTGTCCGACGTTGTTGAATAGAGTAAAGGAAGCTCAGGAAAAGGATGAAGAGTGTGAGAAAATCCGAAAGAGGATCACAGGAAGTGAGGGAGAAAAATTTCGAATGGATAAAGACGGTATTTTGAGATTTGAAGGGAGAGTGTGGGTACCAGCGGTAACTGAGTTGAGGGAAGAGATTTTGCACGAGGCACACAATACGACATATTCCGTTCATCCGGGAGGCACAAAGATGTACCGAGATCTAAGGCAACATTTTTGGTGGCCTAATTTGAAACGGGAAGTCGCAGAGTGCGTCAGTAAATGCTTGACTTGCCAACGCGTTAAAGCAGAACATCAGCGGCCAAGTGGTTTACTACAACCATTAGAAATACCAGAGTGGAAATGGGAGCATATTACCATGGACTTCGTGGTAGGACTTCCAGTTACACAGAAAGGTTATGATGCTATTTGGGTTATCGTGGATCGACTAACGAAGACCGCACACTTTCTACCAATCAAGATCCGCTACAGTTTGAACCAATTAGCAAGCCTATATGTAAAAGAAATTATTTCACGACATGGAGTGCCGGTGTCAATTGTCTCTGATCGAGATCCGCGCTTCACGTCCAATTTTTGGAAGAGTTTGCAAGAAAGAATGGGAACGCAGTTGAGGTTGAGTACAGCTTATCATCCTCAAACAGACGGACAAAGTGAGCGAACAATACAAACGCTAGAAGACATGCTTAGGACTTGCGTGATGGATTTTAAGGGAAATTGGGACGACCACCTACCCTTAGTAGAATTCGCATATAATAATAGCTACCATGCGAGTATTGGCATGCCACCGTACGAAGCTCTTTACGGGAGAAAGTGCAGAACGCCGTTATGTTGGGACGAAGTCGGAGAACGACGAATACTCGGACCAGAGTTAGTTCAACAAACCGCAGACGTGGTGACAGTGATAAGAGCCAGACTTGTAGCAGCTCAAGATCGCCAGAAGAAATACGCAGATTTGCATCGGCAGGACCGAGACTTCAAAGTCGGCAGTTTCGTATTCTTAAAGGTATCTCCATGGAAGGGAAAAATTCGTTTCGGCAAGAAAGGAAAATTGAGTCCAAGATTCATAGGACCGTTCGAGATACTGAAGCGAGTGGGCGAAGTGGCATACAAAGTTGCGTTGCCACCCGAACTGGAGCACATCCACAACGTGTTTCACATTTCCGTGTTGCGACCGTATAAGGCCGACTACAAGCACGTGATTTCTTACGAACCCATTCAAGTGGAGAAGAACTTGGCGTATGAAGAAATTCCTGTCCAAATATTAGATAGGAAAGAACAAACTTTGAGAAATAAAGTTATTTCATCTGTAAAAGTACTTTGGCGTAACCACGATGTCGAGGAGGCAACGTGGGAGTTAGAAGATAGGATGATGAGGGACTATCCCCATATATTTGTGTAACCTTGTAGCAATTCCGGGACGGAATTTTTATAAGGGGGGGAGGATGTAATACCCGAGAATTTCCATATATTATTAAATAAATATATTAATGGAAATGAGAATTTATTTGAATATAAATGATTTTGTGTTATGAGATGAATTAATTCAATTATATATAATTGAATAATCATAATAATTGAGAAATTGGTGGAGTTTGTGATAAACTCGTTGATTGCCTTGTGTGGCACAGTGGCGTAATATAAGAATGATTATATTAATTTAAGCGAACAATTAATCTATATTAATTGTTAATCGAAGAATATTAATTAACTGTTATAAAATACTAATGAGGATTGATTAATAATATGTGATTATTATTATTGCAAGAAACATAATAATAATGAGCAACGTGTTTATAAATATAATAAGATTTATATCAAAGTGATAATTAATCATATAAGGGTTAATTAAATTGTTATGGAGGTTAACAATTATATTGATATGTACAAATGTGCAATACTTGAATATATAAAGTATATGGAATACAACTATATTATATAGTGTAGAGAGACACTTAAGTGTGACCATGCATGTATATACATAAACTATGTTATATAATGCAATGCGAATATATTACACATAGAAACTGTATATTACATGAAGTATAATGTGATTATGTTATATTAAAACTATATATTAGGAATACATGATAATGCCTATGTGACAAGGTGAGTGTGTTTACAGTAAAATAATGTATCATGGATATATTATAAATAATTGTTGATTAATACAATTTAATAATATATGATATAATGTAATGTGGTAGTATCCGATTGTATTATATCAGTAAGATAAACGTACATGGATTATATGTGTGTAAATTACACTTATTACATTATGTGAAGTACATTGTGATTTAAATTATAACCTAAGAGTACATATATATATAACATATGTATATGGTGTGTATATACAAGTGTAGTATTTGCAAATGCTGAGGAGTTAAATCAATTGTCTCATTTTAAGTGTTCCATTTGCTCTTCACGTGCTTGACATACAGCTAAGGCCTATTCCTTCTTCTTCTCCCCAAACTCAGCAACTAGCATTTCATAGCTCATGATTGTGGAGGGAGTGGGATTCATGATGAATCCAACCACTAATTACCTACCCTTTGATAACCTTCATGCATTCCTATAATCCGTTAGTTTGATATGGGATACAATTGCTTTGTCTGTATAATGGGAGTTCTATAAATATAGCCTCATCTCCTTCACATTTCTTTTGCTGAGAATTTCTGGCAAGGAAAGTAGAGAGTGAGTGTCCATATATATATATATCAGTTAAAGAGGGAGTGAGGCAGCAATAAGCTCTAGCAGAAGGTATAATACAATTTCCATATTCTTCACTTTCATTTTCTGTCAAAAGAACTCCATTGTTGTTCTCTGAGTTTTGTTGAAATTCTTGATTATGCCAAATTGGATCATGATTGGTTTGTAGAACCCTTATATTATTGTTATATGAACATACGCACATGATAGAACCACTGAATAGTCTTTCATTTCCATTGTTCCTCTTTAATTTCTGTAAATACATGAAATTCGTGAAATTAGTTAGAGTTCGTAAAATTGGGAATTGATAATTTCTATTGACTGTTATATAAGCATATATGTATGTGTTAGTAAGTTAAACAAGTCTAATAGCATTTGGGTATGTTGAAATCGATGAAATGGGAGGTTTTTGGTCGGATTTCGCTGCAGTCTGAACTGCAGAAAACTGCCTCGACGCCGCAGCGCCGCAGCCCGCGCCGCAGCGCCACACGCGCCGCAGCCCGCGCCGCAGCGCCGCACGCAGCGCCACTCGCGCCGCAGCGCCAGTAGTGAGCTGCTGAGCCGCGCCGCAGCGCCAGCCTCTGTGTTCAGTTTTTCTGCATTCTGCAACAAAACTGTTATGAACTAATTGTTTGATTTTTGTTTAAACAAGCATGGAAGCATGATTAATACATATATATAAACCTAATGAGGCAATGTGAGCATGTTTTAGTATATTAGCATGCATGGTTAACCAAACGACATATAGTTTGAAAACGAACTTAAAGTTTCATGAACGACGTTAACATATATGAAGCATGTTAATATTCTGACTTTCGAGACATGTTAGTATGACCTAGAAACACATGAAATGCATACTAACTTATGTATATAGGTTCCGTGATATAATATGGACATGTGAACCCAACTAGTGCACCTTTCTAACAAAAATACAAGTTTTAAAGGTTGATATTGACATGTAAAAACCATGTATACATTCTGACTTTTCGAGCATGTTTATAGGGCCTTGAGATACATGAAAAGCATGTTGACTTGTGTATATGGGTTTCATAAGGAAGCATGAACATGATAGACCTTATTAATGAACTATACTAACAAAGTATAAGCTTTGAACGTGAACGTTGGTATGTTATGACGAGAATTAGAATTTGACATTTATGAACACATGTGATAGTACTCTTAGACTCATTCATGTGTCATGCATGTATATATACCATGATTAGTTGCCATGATTAAAGTTTAGCATGAACAAAGCATGTTTTCAAGATAATAACAATGCTAGCTACATATATGCAATACGAGTACTCATGAGCATGACTAATACAAGTTATATGAATATCTTATGTGTTTAAAAGCGACCATGTTAGACCATATGAGTTCGTGTCCTTGAATGGCTTTAAGTATTAACTTAAGAACCTATACCATGTACGATTGGATTTGGAAAAGTTATACGAGCATGTAAAGTATCCTTTAAATATGAATACATGCTACGTGATATTATATGATGTTACTTGAACCCGATTTTGACGGTTAACTTAAGGAGATGCCGTAACTTGCTAAAATGAAATATATTTAGTATTGATTGTGGTCTTATGAGATATTAATAATATGCAAGCATGTTTGCTAATTGTTGAGATCTTATATAATATGAGAATGCGTTTAAACTCTAAAGAAGGAACGTTAAGGATAGAAATTATATCCTATATAACTGTGTAGCTAGGTAAAACTTAGCTTATGTGTTGATCGTATATTCAAAGAGAAAATGTGAAGTTAAATTATATGACTAATGAATATCATATATATACGTAACTGTATTACGATAGGAATTCGAAAGTGTTGATTTCTTTTCGTGGATAAACTACGCTAAAGGCAAGTTCTCTTACTTACACTCTTTTAAAGTGCAAGTATCCTAACCGACGCATTTACTTTATGCAAGGAAATCTATGATTGTGAAAGTTTCCTAACTTATACTTTTTACTATGCAAGTATCCTAAAACCTTGCACTACTTTATTTAACGGATATCGTAAGCGAGTATCTAAACCTTATCTCTTTGGATACGAATATTCTATCTTTGTATATTGCGAACTAGTTTCCTACTTAATCGTTTGAATTGAATTAGCATACTTGAACTCTTATTTCATTAAAGCTATTATTCATGTTGAACTTAGTGTTGTTCTTGAATATTGTGAAAGTGTCTATGCCATTTGATTCGGCTAGACTTACATTATTGAAAAGCGACCCAAAACCAATTGATTGGTGCGGGATCTTATATATGACTGAGAAGAACAAACTATAACTGTCGGAGAACCGACGCGCGCACTTGAGTATGATTGATTGTTATGCATAACGAGGGTACTTTAGGCTGATCACCTGTTGTATCTGTTTTTGTTGGATTTTCAGTTTATTACTGTCAAATCCTATGGAAGTTCATAGTCCTTAGTGACGGCTCAGTATTCAGTTATCTTGAAATCTTGAATTGATTTATTATTGAATCATATTGATATTATTCTGTCCTTAGTGACTGTTATTGAGAACTGTTGATATTCTTGCTATCCTTGAACTATCAAACTTTCCTATACCCTTTCGAGAATTGAGAATTATATCATTTACCCTTGTTGTATATTACTTGCTGAGCAATTTGTGCTCATTCTTGCTTTTTCCTAAAACATTTCAGTTAAGGCAGAGCATGGCGAACCTTCGGGCATTGATAAGGGCAAGGGCAAGGCTACCAACTAGCTTGTCTCTTTTATGTTTTAATATTTTAATGTTGTATTAAGATAATGTAGTAAGACTGGATTTGATTATGTTTAAGCTTAAGTTAGATTATGTAATAAGTCATTTATTGATATTATTATGTTATCTATTAAGTACTGTAGGTTGCGAGACTTGGGGGAATAATTATAATAAATCATTGTAAATTATTCTAGAATAGAATTTCCGCTGTGATTGTGCAATATTTAGTTATTATTATTGTGATATATTACCATGAGCACGTGATGAACCGAATTCGAGAGACCAAGTGGCGGTTTTAGAATTTGGGGGCGTCACAACATCTAGGTATTACAATCTATGTAAACTCGAGACGTTCGTCTGATGCGAATACGATTCACGAATATCTTTTACATACTCCGCGTTCACATTGTTTGTCTTTTAAACTTCCATTCAACCTTTACTTAAGGTTTTAATCACTTTTATTAGAGATCCATTACATGAATATTACGTTCATCATCATCTCATAATGTCTAAGCCATACTGTTCATGGTATACTAAGATCGATCGTCCATCATAATTACTTTACATTTACAGCGTCTATACACTTTACATCTAACTCTCATTATGGCCTTATAACATTGAAATGTTATAAATCATCTTCATTCAATGACCAAGGAATTACAATCATAGCAATCCCACACGTTCGTTTTAACGCAAATACGGGCTCCGAATATCAGTTACGTATTTTGCGTTCGTCGTTTTATAACCTTTATTCGACGTTTAATCATCAAACTCAAGGTTTTACTCATCATTCAAGATGTTTCTTTTCATGAACATTGCATTCATGCTTGCCCCTTAATTACCATCCAAAAAGATGGAAAATAAAAATCTCCAATCAAAATATTATCAGGTTAAGGGTGCTGCGACGCCACTCTCCCTTATAAATTCGGCACTGCAGCGCCTCTTGGCAGTATTTGAGCCCGTAACCCAGCGCTGCGAAGCCCCATTCCTTTTTTGGGCGACGCTGCGTCGCCAGTCTTAAAACTCAAATTTTTTTTCTAAGTCTTGAACATGTTTGAGACGCCTACTTTAAAATCTCATAACGTTTTCGTTCTAACTCATAATTAATCCGTTCTTAAGACGTTAGAAAGCTTGCAACACCATCTACAAATTTTCTTGGTATAATTCTGTTGACAAGTCTCTAACAAGCCTTAATCTTGGCTCGAAAGTCCTTCCTCGCTTAGTTTTTAACTTAGCGTTAAATTTTCGTTCGTCCGTAATTCGTTCATCCGGACCCTGAATTCGTTCGTTCTTGAGTCCACAACTCACGTTTTCTACATTCTTTAACATTATTATGAAACCCTAACTATTCGAGTTCCTTAACTTACTTTCTATATTCATTCGTCTTTTACAAAATTTAGCCATAACTTTATTATTGACTAATTTTAATCCGTTCATCATGAACGTTTCTATCATTCCTAACCAAGCATATATCACAAACGTATATATAATGGTTTTAAAATTATCCATCAACAACAAGCTCTAATTAGATGGTTTTAAATTTGTCCATCAACAACGTTCTTACGACTTTCTTCGTGTTCTTCGTTCGTTCTTTGTGTTCTTCGTTCGTTCTTTGTTTTTAATCCATATTATGATTACGATTTCACTTTTTCATGCATATTAACGTTATTAGTTCGTTAATTCATTCTTATATCATTGTAGAGTCCATATAACTCATCTGAATCGTCCATTAACATCAAATAATTCATACTTCCTATGAAAGCTTTTAAAGAAATTTATAAACTAAACTTTAAATTCTTATTTCTTCATTTCCTTATGATTAAACCATATGGAAGTCGTTTATTAACATCTTTTACTTCCATTTTCATTAAGCTATGTATTTTGACATAGAAGACTTAAAGAAAATTTGATCAAAGGTAAGTTTTAATACATTTCTTCTTGGTTTTTCTTTCATTTTATTCTTTCTCGTTGCAAAGCTGGCGATTTGCTAGCTTTTATACTTTCGAGACTTGTTAATTCAAGTCCCTCACGTCCTCTCTTCGTTTGTCTAGAGTTTCCTCTCTCGATTTTTCAAAAAATGAAGAGATTAAGGTTGTTTAGATAGATTTTTAAGGCTAGGGGCATTTTGGTTATTTGGCGGCTTTTTACCATTTTACCCCCACCTCCTTACTATTCATGCCTCCTTACTATTTGTGACGCCCCCCAAATCCAGGTACTTTCAACCCATGGATATGGTGCTACACGGTGCTTCTAACTACACATTCATTCAACCACAACTGCATCAAAAATGAATATCTTTACTACGTTCTTATTACAATAATAATAATAAATTCTTCCCAGGTTCTGATAGCCATTACATCATTCGTTGTTATAGTATAAGTTCATACAAAATCATACTATTCTATTACAGGATAATTATTTATCCATTTTGGCTTTGCTCTTATCTTTACCAAATCCTTCGGTCCATTCGCTCTTAGCTGCAATCATATAATTCAAGCAAGAAGTGAGAATAACTAGCTCAGCAAGTCTAACAATATACAACACAGCCACAAAATCAAGAATCATATGATTTATCTTCTAAAACTGAACAAATAGTTATGAAGTACTATGAACAATCGAAATAACACTTTCCATTCTTGTAAAATAATTCCAAAGTACATATAGTAACTTAAGAATTCTGAGTTGGTCAAAAAACCATGAACATTCCCTTTAGTTTTCATTCATGAAAAGGACATCCCGGCACTAAGACCGTACATCCGATATAGCTTACGAGCAGCTCTAGGTGATCAACCTATAGTACTTTATGTTGATCAGCACTACTCCGTTAAATGTGTTTACGTTTAAGTTTTGGCAACCTCACGTGCCCGTCGATAAACGACGTAAAATACCTTTGTTTATTCATACTCAGGCTTACCTTTGAATCCGTACCAAAGCAATTGGCATAGGATAGCATTAACAATAATACTTTGAAAGACTTCTAAATAAATCAATCAAATCTTTAAGATTCTTTTGTGACAAACGAGAATTTTGTAATTTAATTTTAATATTTATTGAAATAAATAAATATTTTTGATGAATTATTTATTGAGTTATCGAGGTTTTAATTATTGAGTTAAATAATTAATTAATGGAATTGTAGTAGATTAATTTAATTATATGTGTTACATTGATTAAATTAATGTGGAGAATTTTTATAGTTCAAAGTGTGAATTTAATTGAGTTTATTTGATTAAATAAATTATTTAATAAGGATAATGTTATTCTAATTAATTTAATAATTAATTAGAGATTTAATAATTTGACATAACTAATAAATGAGGATTTTAATAAGTGATGATGTGATTTAATGTGTAATATTATCTTTTACTTAATTGAATTTAAATAAGATTATTTGATTAATTAAAGCATGACAATTAAACTATATAATAACACTTTAATTAAAATAATGGGAAAGGAAGGAAAAGAGGACAAACCAAACAAGCCCTTAAGGCAGTGGCTGTCAGTTAATTTGAATTAACTGCTCCCCACTACCCCTGACAGTTATATATATATATATATATATATATATATATATATAAAATACGTATATGTATTATACCTTATATAATATATATCAGTTAAGTACGTATATTCATATATCATATATCAGAGATACACTTCAAAGAGAAAAGAGAGAATTTGAGAGAGAATTGAGAATTTAAGAAGAAGAGTTGTAAATTCTAAAGCTCATATCATCATCAAACAGAGTTAGCAAGGGTATGATTCTTCAACCCAAGCCTTTAATTACACGTTCTTATGTTTTCTCCATGAAAATCAATTTTGAGTTCTCTGTGACTAAAGTTATCAATGATTATTGATATATGTGTGTATGTATGTTAATATATGATCATAACATATTTTCTATCATCTATGTATGTTTTAAAACAATCAATTTCATGTAATTATGCCTTAATTGAATTTTCATATGTTATAGAGTATGAAAAACATGTATATGACCCTTATATACAAATTGTATGCTTTAAATTATTTATTTAACTTAAAATTGATAGTTGAGTATGATTATACGTGTTTAAATAAACAAAATAAAATTAAAACGGACAGATTCAGAGTTATAACGAATCTGTAACGTTGAATTTCATGAATTGTCTCGAAACTTTGCAAAATACCAAAAATAGTGAATTTAAGTGTTTTAATTTGAGTGATTATGTGATCTAAAGTGTTAAAAGCATGCTAGAATCATTGTTTGATATTTCTGTGAAGTTTATACTTCATGGGTAACATTAAGAATCACTGTGTTAGTTTAACTTGGGATTTATTTGGCTTTCTCTGTGATTTTTGCGAACTGCAACTTGTCCAGCCGAGGTACCCCCGCCCCAGCAGGCCCTAACCCCGCCCCAGCAGGCCTTCTACTGAGCCAATCCTCGCCCCGACGGGGGGTACAGAGTGGGAACGGTTTATTTTGTGTGTTTTAAGCTATAACATGATGAGTTAACCTAACCTAATGAGCCTGATAATGTATTGAGAATGTAACACAGTACTATTACACATTGTTGACATGTATAAGGCAATTTGGAGTTTCATGTTAACAAACTATGTGTTAACTTAAATATTATTGTCGTAAGACTTGATTATGATTGTCCAAGAGCTTATGCTTGTATGGTATACATGTTGTGGGTTCAGATTCCTGTTATGTGGTTAGTCAACAAGTTAATATTATAAACCAAGTTGTTAAGTTGAACTTAAGTAAGGAGTTTAACAGCTAAACGTAGTTGTAATAAAACTTATCGATATCATATACATAATGTAATGTGTAGGACGTTGAGGAATTGAATTATAATTATAACTGTAGTTTGTGCACGAGGTAAGTTTCTTTACCCTAACTCGATTACGATTACGCAAGCTTTCTAATTACACTTTTTACATTGAGCAAGTCTTAAGCTTATGTTCTTATACCGAACGAGTTCTTATCCTTGTTTATTCAAGTCAAGATTTCATATGAGATGTTATAATTCTTTTAAAGTATGATTTCAGTTATACAAAACTTATTCGATTGTATACCTCTTGAGATTCATTAGTCGATTTGATTATCAGTCTATTGTTGAACCTCATAAGACTAGCAAACCCTTATTAATTCGACTAGTCCATAGTTGATGAACGTTCTAAATTCTAGAACTGTTATTGAGCTTATCCAAACCAATTTTTTTTTGGTGTGGACTCTGATGTCAAACTGAGTTGAACAACCCTTTTATAGGGGATTATTTACGCGTTAGCATTGAGATATTGTGCACATTATGGTACTAAGGGCTGATCCCCCTAAGTACGAGTAGTAGAGTCCATATAGTCTTATGACTGTTAAAGGTCTAAAGTAGACTTGACAACCTGGGACATAGTTCAAGGTCTTATGACCCTCAGACATACTTTTGATTGTTGTTATTCATTCTTGATTCAAAAGCCGAGCTTTCTATTATTCAGAACTCTTTGACTTATTCGCATGTTATTATTACGATTATATTGTCATACTTGTGTGAAATCGTGCTCACTCTTGCATAATAACAATGCAGTTAAGAACGAAAGGTCCGGCGAGCTTTCTACTAGCAAAGGCAAGGGCAAAGTTAACAAGTGATGAAGACTTATTATTTATTTAAGATTGTGTTATTTTAAGACTATGATGATATGTTAAGACTTATTTGTTTCTTTTATTCCGCACTCGATGTATGAAGGTTAGTATGACCTGGGATTCATTTATTTAGATGTTGTAACCCCATAAGGGGAGGATGTTTTTATCTATCTCATGAGATGATTTTATTATGGGTAGATAGATATGTGATATTTGTATAGTGAACACCAAATCCCGTGGAAATTGAAGACCCGGATTTGGGGGTGTCACATCTTCTAGCCGAGTTAAGATTGGCATCGACTCTTTTGTAAATAATTCATGCATCACATAACATGAATCACAAAACCTGACTAACACGAAGGTTAGACAATAGTTAGAAGAACTTGCCTTTAAGTGTCTTCAAACTTAAACTCACTTTTCTTGGTCTTTATACGTTCTACATGATATATTTACATAGCACACTAATTAGCTACCAAATAATCTAAACACATTGTTTATACCAACTTCTTTCTCTTCTATAGCTTAATTGAATTTATTTCATTAATAACACTCGTTAAGGTATTTAACATTCATTACGACTTATTAAATTCTAAATGTCATAAACCATCATTCTTTGTTCATCGTTTAAGTACAACGATGCCATAACCTTAATCGGTTGGTTAATTAGAATATAGTTTCCCCGGATTGCCAATATAGGACCCCGTATAGCGATTATATAGGTTTTATCTTCATATTTCATCATCTTTGTATCACATCTATCTATTATATACTATATAACATTAAGATGTGCGTCGAACTGGAATACGATACACGGTTGACGGTTTCGCATTTCACGTTCTTCGTTTATTAACTTTTAATTCCTAAACTCATAGTTATACATATCGTTTAGGATATTTCTTCATGTATATTAAGTATATACTTGCCCCTCAATTACCACGCAAAAAATTGGATTAACAAAAGCTTGCGTCAAAATTTTTCCCATAAGGGCGCTGTAACGCCACTCTAAGGCTTAAAGCCGATGTTGCAATGCACCTTGGCAATGAAAACTCCTCCAAGAAGGCGCTGCGGTTGGACTTTCTTATGCTTGGGCGGCGCTGCAGTGCCTCCCCTGAGCCTTTGATTTTTTTTCTTCTAATTTTGAACATTTTCAAACCGCTTACTTCCCAAGCTCGTAACTTGATCATTATAACTCGAAATAGGTTCGTTCAAAAGTTATTTTCTTAATTATATTACGTACTTCGATTTCCCCTAGATAGAATAAGTTTCTGAATCCGTTAACTAACATTTCATTGGTTCAAATTTCATTGCTCGTTCGTTATTCGATCTTGAGCATTCTTCGCTCGTTCATTCGTTTCTTATTCTTTTTATATCCGAATTCGTCCTTTCTTGAGTCTACGACTTCTAAATTCATAATTCTTTGATATACTAACAAAACCCTAGGTTTCTAAGTTTGTTATCAACATTTCATTATCGTTCGAAAATATTAGTTAACTACAACTTCGACGATTAACGTCATTTACTATAAATTTCGCTATAACTTTGTTATGAGAGATTTTTATGCCATTCCAAATTGAATCAATCCATTGGTTTTTCATCTATGTCCTAACCAAGAAATTTGCACCTAACTTATACACGATGATTTTCAATTTATCCATCAACAAGAAGCTCTAAATTTTATGCGTTCTTCATTTAGTGCTTAATCATTAGTTTATGATTTCACTTTTTCATGGCTCGTTAATGTTTTAATCCACTAATAGCCATCCTTATTACTTTAAAAGAGTCATGCTCCACCAATTAACACTTCTTTATAAAATTTGAATAGAAAAGAATCGAAGGTTAGGGTTTATGTGTTTTTACCTTTGCGTTCTTCGTGTTCTTGACTTAAGTCTTGATTAGCTAGCTTCTCCTTCCTTGATTACTTGTTAAGCTCTCACTTCTCTCTCAATATATATTGGTTGATGTTTGTAAACCAACAAATGAACTCTTAAGCCTGTCTTTTATAAGAATTGCAAGGTTTAGGGCAAAATGTTAAAGAGGCTAACCTCCTTATTATTCCCACCTCCTCACCTTTTCACTAAGCTTCCCAAGGAAGCTTGGCTACCACGTTGGCCGTCTATGTGCCCCATGGGGGACCTACATGGGTTGCCCTATGGGTTTTACCTACCTGGTGATCCCTCGGTTCGACCCACGGGTTCAGTTCTTAGTTCGTGTAACGCCCCCAAATTTGAGTACTTGAAACCCGTACTTGGTGCTACACGATACTATTCATTCAAACTAATTAATTTATTACAAACTTATAAATTATATCAGAGTTGTCAAATCTCCAGGTACGACGACCTTTAAGTACATTATTACATGATAGTTAATATATTAACATAATACTAAAGTCTAGATATTACAAATAACACCTTATAACTATTCTTTTAGCTTCCCCTTTCCTTTGTCCTTTCTAGAACCTTCTGGTCGATCACGCTTTGTTGAAAACATTTAATTTTAAAGCAAGAATGAGCATTTAATTGCTCAACAAGTAATAACTGATAATAAACATCAGCTAAAAGAAATAAATGATTTCTTTGAGGTATACTTCTACAACGAATCAATAGTTATGAAGCCATTTGAAACATTTCTTAACAACATATCAAACCGTTTACATTTTTGAAACGACATAGTGACTATAAATGCTGAGCGGTTAATAGACCTTGAACCATTGTTTTCAAGTTTGAAAAGGTTTGTACAGAAATTCATCTGCAAACCGTCATGACTTACGAGCACGTTGGGTGATCATCCCGTATGCCCTGTATTGATCAACACTACTTAATAAAAAGACATTTACATTCATCATAACTGCCTTTAGCGCATAAAAATTTCCTAATTACGGGATGTTCATAATCAGTCTGGAGTCCAAACTAAAGGAATTTAGTTGGACAACTTTATCATAAACAATAATATTCAATGATACATTTCAAACTATGTCTAGCCGAGTCAAATAGCTTAGGCAACTTTTAAACCATGTATACATACCAATATTGAATAATATGTATAAAAACTTGTTTAACTACAACAATTTATACAAGTGAGGGCACTTGCATAACCAAACTTAGCTTACAAAGAACAGAATAATTTTTGATCATATATGAATCATATAAAGACAATAATGAAATACTGGTATTCAATGAATAAATTGAATATTGTTCAAGAACTGGCTTGCACAGAATTAAAAGCTATATATAGAATATTTGCATAATAAAAAAGTATAGAAACTTGCTTACAAGATCTATTGTATAAAGTAAATGCAAGGGTTAGGATACTTGCTCAATAAAAGTAGAGTTCAGAAACTTGCCTTGATCGCTGCTTACTGCTACGCAATATAATTTTATCTTTAATACAAAGACCTATCAGTAATAAGATTATTCTTTTAATTAGAATAGTACTTCATGACTCATAATTACACTACTATTTAAAGTAGTCATAAAACCTAAACACATTATCATGTATTCATATCAGTCATTAGAACATTTAAGAACATGTATCGAGTCAAACTATGTAATTCTGGTTTGATTTTGGTATCAATTCGGTGTCCCGATTGCGTTATCGGATAATTATCGAGTTTATTTTCAATAAAACTCTATTTTAAAGCTTTAATATTAGTTTAGATAATTATTTATCATTTATAATACTTTTCGGAAGCTCATAATAATTTTCAAATAATTATTATCATTTATAATAATTTTTTAAACATTAATATCATTTATAATGATTTTTCAAACATTAATATCATTTTTAATGATTTAATTGCTAAATAATTTCATTATCATTAAAATTTAAATAATTTAAAACTAAATGAAATCCATGTTAAAATATTAAAAGTTATTTATCATAACTTAAAATATTTTTAAAACATTAATATCACTTTTAAATAATTTTTAAAATATTAAAATAATTTTTAAATAATTATTATTAATATTAAAATATTAATATAATTCATGTCAAAATATTAAAATTTATTTATTATAACTTAAAATATTTTTAAAAACTTTATATCATTTTTAAAACATTATAATCATTTTTAAATAATTTATTTAATACAATTATTAAATAAATTTATTATCATTAATATTAACATATTAATGAAATTTATATCAAATTATAAAAAGTTATTTATTATAACTTAAAATATTTTTTAAAACTTTAATATCATTTTTAAAATATTATAATCATTTTAAATAAATTTATTTAATATAATTATTAAATAAATTTATTATCATTAATATTTAAATAAATTAAAATATTAATAAAATTTATGTCAAAATATTAAAAGTTAATTTTTATAACTTAAAATAGTTTTTAAAACTTAATTATTGATAATTATTTAATATTTATTTATAATTATTTAAATAAATTTTATTTAAAACTGTCACTAAAGGGCTATAGTGACAGAAACTGTCGCAATAGGCGTTCTTCATCAATGAAGAATAACCTTGGTCACTGCTCTGGGGGCTGACCATCCATGCTTTCCATTTGATATTATTTTCTGGACATGCGAGTGTATCAATGGTGTAGTACTGATGTAGTATTATAAGTGTGTTAGTTCCCAGTAGGCACATAATAGATCTAGAAGGGGGGGGGGGGTTGAATAGATCCTTTGAATTTATAAAGTCTTTTGCATTTTAATTTGTATAGCTAAGAAGTTAGCATATGACAAACATAAGAATCATTTCAAGCACAACAGAATAAGTTAAATCTCCCCTTCATTGATATATTGATAAACATTGATACATTGTTCTTGGAGTTAGTTTAGTTGTAAGTAGTTAGTACATACATAGCAGTTATAGCAGTTAGGTACATAATGTAAAGACATAAAGTAAATGATAGAATGTAAGAGACACAAAAGGGTTTTAAGTGGTTCAGAGCCAACTCGACTCCTAATCCACTCTTCTGCACTCTCGCAGGAAATCCACTAATGAATGGGCAACACCCTGAATCACTAAGATTCCTTTAAGGCCAGCAGCCCTGGAACTTCAGTTCACTTTTGAACTCTTCAAGCCCTTTGGCTTGGAACTCCTTTAGTTCACTAAGAACTCTTCAAGCCCTTTGGCTTGGAACTCTAGTTCACTAAGAACTCTTCAAGCCCTCCAGCTTGGAACTCATTTAGTCCTCCGGAGAAGGACCCTTTGGCCCTGGCTACTTGTAGTTGTAGTTGTTGTTGTAGTTTGTGCTTTGCTGCTAAGATGTCTTGAAGCTTGATCATCTTGGTACTTAGTAGCTAGGCTTGGTCCTCAGCATTCTGCTTCGCGTCTGGACCTCTTCTATGGTGCAGCTGATCTTCAGTCTGTTCAGCTCATCTTCACTTGCTGTCAGCTGTGCACCTTCACCACATAGGACTGCTAAGGCTTTTCATTGTGGGTCACCTTCTTCTGACCCTTAGCATCCTTTGAACCCTTCTTGAATGATATGCAGACATGGTTCTGCATCTTTTCTTGTTCAGCTTTTGGTTCTTCATGGCGATCTGTAGAGTGGCTCTTCTGATCTTCTTTATGCTCAGCCACCTTCCTAAATGCTATCTTCTTGGCCTTCTCGGCTCTCAGCTTGGCTGCCATCTTCAGTGGCATTCTCATCCTTGTTGAGTGAAGCTTTAGTCTGTTCAGTCCTTCTTTAAGTCTGTTTCACTTCCACCTTCGTAGTCTCACTGCCACTGAGACTTGTTCTCTTCAGCTCTGGTGGAACTCGTAGAGTCAACAATGTAGCATTCCAACAACTTGACGAATCTACAACTCAGCAACAACTCTTATCTTTGAAGCTTGTCCTTTAAATACCCTTCCATAATCTTCCCGTTGGAAAGTAGCCGTTGGAAGCTATTTGAATTACTTCGTAGATCTCGAGTTATTTGGTGCAGACTGCTGATGTGACGTGACAGCTCCTTTTTAACTTTACTAACACAGCAGTCTACTTTCTCTCTACCGTATCAGAGATGTCACTGTTCCATGTCAGGATGGTAGTCCTCTTTATTACTCCTCTCTGATTCCTTGATTCTAATCCTTAGGAGTTGTCCTTCTGCATCGATGCTCTCAAATAGTAACATTCGGATGTCAGTCTTCAGATTAAACCGTTGCCAATGCTTCAATCTTCAGATGTCAGAACTCTACGATTCTGATGCAGATGTTCTTGGACATTGATCGTAGTGTGACATATTGAATGTTGCTTTGACTGGCAGATACAACACTACGATTCTGATGAGTGTTCTTGGATCTTCAATGTAGAACATCTCTTCCTTCATTTGTGCAGTGTTTCAACAGTTCTGCTTGCCTTGACTGATCTCAGGAACTGATATTTTAACTTGTCGTTCTGACCTCTTCTGTATAGCAAGACACTTCAGATTTCTGGCATACCCAACTCCTTTCTCCTGGTGATCTCCCGTTCACCTATCTTCAATGGTCTGACCCATGCTTAATCACTTCTGTCTTGTTCTTCACAAATTGGCCGGTATCTCTGTAGATTGTATGAGTTCCTTCTTTACTTTGCCAAACACTACGATCTTGAGTGATTCTCAAGATCGTTGTCTTCTGTTCTCTTGACAGCTACTGCACTTGCTGACTTTCTCTAGTCAGTCACTTTGCATGAAGTCTTCTTTTGATTAGCTTGTGGAAGACTTCATCTCGAATGGCCTCACAACTCAGTCTGCATGTTGATAGAGTTGATGCTTAGATCTTCTGTTAGCTTGCATGCCATTCGGTGAGTGCTCTCTGGTACTCTTCATGTAGGATGTATATTTGTAGCTCAGACCAGAGGCTTTATGCTTTGGATATATTGGGAGTGCCCATTTGATGAGAATCGTGTTGACACTACGATTCTTCCCTTAGCGTTGTTGAGCAACCTTTGTGGAAGCCTTAGTTCTGCAGACTACGATTTAGCTTAGTTGCTGCAGACACTACGATTCCGAGATCAGACCTTGACAGACTACGATTCTGCCTTTATGCTTGCCGCCTTCGTCTGATCTTCCCCGACTACGATCTCTGCCTCTGATGATCATTAGACTCCACTACTTTAAGTGTGATCTACAATTCTTGACTTAGTTCTGGCAGTTTCTCGGTCGGCTCATAGACAGACTGTCTAGTCGATTCTGAACATGACTTCCTCAGCAGACTACGGCTCCGAGGAAATTCTTCTCGACACACTACGATTCTTCCTCGTTTCTCCTGGCAGACTACAAACTCTGAGATCTACTATCCTGCAGACTACGATTCCGCCTTGATAGCTCTCGAGTCTCCTTTGTCTCTCCTGGCAGACTACGATTCTGATGCAGTGCTTCGATAATCAGACAGGCCTATTTATTATATTATAAGATCAACCTAACAAGCTTGATCTTTCTATCTTTATAGTCCTTGTACATCATTTCTTTTTAAGGACTTCACAAAGCTATTTTGCTTATGTAGGATCAACCTAACATATTTGATCATTTCAGTCTAAGTCCTTGTACATATATTCCTATTATCTATCAAAGGACTTTACAGCTTTTATCAATGCAAGCATACTTGCATATTCATTCATTTATATCATAATCAAATTATATATAAATAGGAATAACATTCTTATGCATATCCCTAACAAAGTGTATAATAATTTCAGGGTCTAACTACATCATACAAGGAAGTTATTAGTGGTAAAACCACCTAACCAAGCCTGTTCTTCATTTTTGGAATTTCCAGAAATGAAGTCAGTGCTGAGAAACCATTTTGGGGCTTTAATAACTTGGATTCCGGGCATTGTTTAAGTGTTCTAGTGTCACACTCTTGTAATATACATGTCAAGGTTCAAAAGTATTACACGCTAGTATCCTAACAACATCAAGAATAGAAGATCTAATCCGGTCAAAGTACCTATCAGAGCTTGTTCTTTAATTTTTTGGAATTTCCAAAAAATTGAATTTTCAGTTTGGTCAACCCATATTTGACCATTAATAACTTGGATCCTGGTTATTATTTAGGTGTTCTATTGTCAGGTTTTATAGTCCATATGTCAGGGTATAAAAGTCATACAATTAGATAAGCTAACAACATAACGTGAAGAAGATCAAAGCCATACAAAATCTTGTCAGACAGTTTTTGGATTTCTGGGTTTTCCAGAACTAGTTTTCCATGACTGGTCAACCATGTTTGAACATGAATAACTTGAAATCTAGACATGCTATGGTCATGATTCCACTTCCAGTTTGTTAACCTTATAACATACTATAACAAGTATACACTTAACAGATCTAACTATTAACAGATCAAGATCTACAGGCCCTGACATTTGACTGTAAGGCTATATTTTTAGGGTTCATCCAGTTTTCTTAAATCTCTATTTTCATGCATTTAAATGTTATATATGGATCCATGATATAACAACCCAGATCACTAAATAACATAACATAGAACATATTTAAACACAAAAACATAAAATCTACCTAAGCATGCAAGATCTAGCTTAGGGTTAGGGTTTATACCTTCTTGAACAAATTTTTGTTTTCTTCTATTTGATATTATCTTATATGGTTATGGGGTGTTCTTGGCTTTTCTTTGGACTGAGTTTCTTGCTAAAATTTTGTGGGTTTGGAGAGAGAGAGAGTTGGCTATGGTTAGAAAGTAACTTTAGCGTTTTCTTACTGTTTACTCTTCCTTTAAAAATCTAATCTTTGATTTATTGCACATAGCAGGTATAGGTGTCCAAATATAGCTGATTGGAATGGATTTTGAGCACATGGTGAATCTCAAGTTGGTGAATCACAAGATATTGGCAAGATTTACACTCCCCCTTTATTAAAGAAAAGAAAAAGGGCTCTTTGGTCATTAATCACACAATTTTAAAGGCAATTTTGTCATTTGGCCTCCCCTTTAGATTTTAACCCTTAGGTTTTAAACTGATAGGTTTCCAAACTAATCAATTTATTTTTATGATGTTGATGATAACAAACTTAGTAAATAGGATTAATATAAAATAGGTAGAATCCTCTCTATAGGATTAATATATAAATTAATTTTAATTATCCTATTTTATTCCTATGAAAAATATTTTTTCACCCTAAAATTGAATTTCTTTTTCTTGACCTTGATAAATTAATTATCAAGTGTTAATAAAATTCATTCAAATATTAACATTTCATAAGGCAAAGAGATTCCTATTCTTTTCTAAATTTTTTTTCTAAAAATCTTATTGGGCAAAAAGAATTCAAAATTATTTTTATAATATATATATATATATATATATATATATATATATATATATATATATATATACGGTATATATATATATATAAGGTATATGTATTATATATATATATATATTAAATGCACGCATGTGCCGTGTGTGTGAGTGTCAAAATATGTATGCATGTGTGTGACGTGTGTGTGAATATGAATGCATGAAAATGAGATGTGTGTGCAAAAGTAAAGTGTTTATAAATATGCAGGAAATTTTGAAAAACTATATACCAACATGCAATTCTTTTAAAAGAAATAACCTAGTCATTTGGCAAAACAATTTTTGCAATGATGCCCAATCCGTGTGCTCCACTTTAAATCCGGACCATTCATTTTTCATCCATGCAATCCGAACCATTGGTTCAAAATTAGATTTCAAAAATTACTATTTTGCCCTCAACTTCAAAATCCTATAAATAAGAGGTTTTGCATTCATTCCAAACTTACCAATTCACAAAGCAAAGAAATGTTATATCTCCTTGCCTACATAATCTCTACAAAAAGCTTTCTTTTCATATTCTGATTCAAAGTTCTATTTCTTGAAAGAAGATTAAATTGGCCAAAGTAGTTGAGATAAGTCATTAAATTTTTGTATTTACATTATCTCATATCTGCTTATATATATATATATATATATATATATATATATTTAAATATATTAAAGGTAAATTGTTATACACATTTATATATATCTATATTTAATCTATCAAATATTTTAAAAAGTCTGTACTTAAATACCGATATAATTCGGAAGAAATTTCTCTTCCGGTCGGTCTTTAAAATCCTAAGTGGCTTTTTATTAATATCGATACATTATATAAGTATTGAAAAATATTTATATAATTATCAGATTGTGAAACAAACAATTGGGTCAGTACTTAGATACCGGTATAATTCGGATGTTATTTCTCTGAAATTTTCCGAAACGGTCTTTAAATCCTGAGTGGCCAAATTTTCACAACATAGATCAAATATAATATAATATATATATAAGTGGGTGAAAATTTATCATACTTAATTGTTATACACATTTATATATATCTATATTTAATCTATCAAATATTATAAATATTCTGTACTTAGATACCGATATAATTCAGAAGAAATTTCTCTTTCGGATGGTCTTTAAAATCCTAAGTGGCTTTTTATTAATATTGATACATTTTATAAGTATTGAAAAATATTTATATAATTATCAGATTGTGAAACAAATAATTTGGTCAGTACTTATATACCGATATAATTCGGATGTTATTTATTTAAAATTCTCCGAAACGGTCTTTAAATCCTGAGTGGCAAAATTTTCACAACATAGATCAAATATAATATAATATATATACGTGGGTGGAACAAATTTCATCAAGTATTATTAATCGATAAATCTATTAAATTTGATAATAAGTATCTTACTCACAAACTTACTTATTCATAAAAATACTTGTTGCATCATAAGTGATTTTATATGGTTTTCTAAACTCAAAGTTATATCTGTTTAAACCATAGAAACACACTCTTTATAAAGAAAAATCTTTTCTAGAATTGTTTAAAGCATAGAAACACATTCTTTACTAAAAGAAAAGAAAATCTTTATATAAACAGCATCAATTTATTTATCTGCTTATTTGAAGCATTTCACATAAAAGTCTTGAACTTTTATTTGATAATTGATCTTAAAATATATATCTGCTTATCTAAGAAGCATCAACTATAAAAGTTATGTAAACTTTTATAAATATGTACTAAACTTTATCTGCTTACTTTAGAAGCAAATTCAAACCATTTTTTAAAAAGGGAAAAAGGGTGGAGTCAGTTTATTTTATATATCTGTGTGAAAGACAAAAATTCTTTGACCAAGACCAGAGTCTTAGAGAGGTTAGCTGGGAGTTGGGTCTCTAGTGTACTTGTGAGGTGAGGAAGAGATTGTTATTTCAAGACCAGGTTATAGAATAGTTCTAAACTCAAAAGAAGAATCAACTAAGCTTGAGGAAGGAGCTGGGAGTTCGCTGTCCAAGATAGTTAGTTGTGAATAGTTATAAGTTGATCGATAAATTTTTTTAAAGGTTTCTCCACCTAGTTAATGAGCATTTATTACTGGGAGTAATAAGATCTCAAGCCCTGGAGAGGAGCTGGAGACTGGATGTAGTAATATACCCAAGCTGTATATTGTGAACCAGATAAATCTCTGTGCATTGTGATTAAATTTCTTTAATTTTGCATATTAATTTCTGACACTATAAATTAATTTGCTAAAAATTCAAAAAGGCCTAAGATAATTTTTTAACCAGTAATAATCCATTCAACCCCCCTTCTAGATTATTATTGGACTTTCAATTGGTATTAGAGCGGTGCTCTTTAACTTGTTTGTTAAGTGAATAAATGCATATTTAAGAGTAGATCCATCTATGGCCTATAATGCTACCGGTTGCAGAGAAGGACTGTCAATGTTTAGACCTCCACTATTTGATGGCACAAACTTTGCCACCTGGAAGAATAGATTCAAAATCTATGATAAGTCACAAGGAATCAAAATCTGGCTGGCAATAAAACAAGGTGTAAAAATTCTCACAAAAATTATAGGTGAAAAAATCATTGAGAAAGATGTTAATGAATTCACCACTGAAGATGAGGAGACCATGAATATAACCGCCAAAGCCGAACAAGTGCTTACCAATGCTCTTATAGAAAAATAATACAAAAGAGTTAGCAACTGCAAAAATACTAAAGAAATCTGGAAAAAATTGATTGTAACCTATAAAGGAACCAAGCACATCAAAGAAACCAGAAAAGATGCTCTAATCCAAGAGTATGAAAGCTTCAAGTTAGAAGAAGGTGAAAAAATCATTGATTTGGAAACACGTTTTTCCAGAATCATTGATGAACTGGAACAACTGGGAAAAGCTTACACAACAAATGAGAAGAATAGAAGAATTCTCAAAGCTCTTCCATCTGTATGGAAAATGAAGGCTACAGCCATCAAGAAAATGCACGATCTAACTGCATATCCTCTTGATAGCCTTATTGGAAATCTTCGTGCCCATGAAGTTGACATGCTAGTTGAAAAAGCAGGATCAGACACAGTTCTCAAAAAGAAAGGGATCGCATTCAAAGCTCTTTTAGTTGATCAAGAAAGCGATGATGAGGAGTTAAATGAAGAACTCTTGAGTCTAGCTAATAACGAAGTTACTTTATTATCAAGATAACTTAGGAGAGTAATCCAAAGTAAAGCAAAAAGATATGGCAAAGGCTTTAGGAAAACAAACAACAACTTCAGAAACAAGCAAGCCTTCAAACCAAAAGCACAAGGAGCAAACTTCAAAGCTAACAACAACAATTTTAGAAATGCTAGCTCCAATAAAAATTTAAATACATGCTTTGAATGCAATCAGTCTGGACACTTCAAGAAGGACTGTCCTAAACTAGCCAATAACAAAGTACTAGTAGCTGAAGAAGGTTGGGATCTAAGTGATGAAGAAGGAACTGCTAAACAAACCGAGGAAATCACAAATCTATGTCTAATGGCAGATAATGAATCATCACCAAAATCTGAGGTAAATTCAAAACATCAATTACCTAGTACTTCATTTGTCACACTTAGTCTAGATAATATAAATGAAGAACATCATGAACTACAAGAAGCATACAATTGTCTTTATGAAGATAATGAAATCATTAAGAAGATTTTATTAAACTAAAAATCTCAGTTGTCTTGCTGCCACTCTGTCAGTCCTCTTTTGTTGTTGAGTCAATTGTTGCTGAATGTTGCTGAGCATGGCAGTCGTCGAGCTCGACGGTTGATCCGCTTCCACTTTATCCTCGGGGATCACGTAATCCTTGTCCCCGGCCTCATCCTCCCCCTCATCCGAGTTCGAAAAAATAAAACCAAGGCCACGAGGATGTGAAGGTGCCCCATTCTATGTCTCAAATTGATTCATTAACTTCGAGTCTAGAACCATCAATGGTGGCAAAATCGGCTCCGTGTCTGCCCATATGACTCCTAACTACAGGCACAACCCCGTGATGAGTGAAGGGTGTGGTAATCCTCTTATTAATCCACCTCTCAAACACGGGCGAATTGAGAAGTTAATGATCGTCCCAATATTGATGCGAAGATCTTTGACAATCGCATACAATAATGAGATCTTTTCTTTAGTGATTTCGCTGGTGTGTGTTGAAGGCAATAGTTTTTCACAGACGAAAGAATACCAAACTTTCCCATACTTGTTCAATGTGGAGCTTGGGATGATTGTGCCTTTTTGACTGTCTTTCACCCATACAATGTCGGGTTTGCAAATTTCTTTGAGGATTTGATCATAATCAATTCCTCCATCTCGCAACTCCATGTACTGGCAAATCTTCAGGTGGTGTGATCCAATTTCAAGCCGTTATCACTGAGGCCTTCGCCTGAATCACCACCGCCTCCAATCCATTGCAGTTCCATACTCCACAACCACTCCCAACATATCCACCGTCCGACTCTGACACGGAGGAGGGTGGCAGACCAGATGCTTAACTTAACAGGGAAGTCCTTGAACTTTAGTTCTTTATCTTTTCACAATGAGGGCATTGTTTAATTTAAGTTTGGGAGTGTGATTATCATCATAATCTTTTTAGCTTGTTGCATGAATAGTATAGGTTATTGATAATTTGCATAGTAGAATAATTTTTGTTTTAGTAGCTTTAGTAAGTTTTTATGCTTATAAAAAAAATTGAAAAATCATAAAAGACCAAAAAGAGTTGTTAATTAGGATTGTATGAGTTAGTAAGTCAGTGGTAAGAAATAACCTTAGCCAGTGATGAGACTGGACTTACATAAGAACATAAACATGAGGATAACTAGAACGTTGATGTGTATTCAGACCTTTATATGAGTCCTTTACCTATTTGACACTTTTGCACCGCGTAGCAAGATAGACAACAATTTAGTTAACTTAGTTCAAATAGTCTCATAATTGTCGTCTAGAACAGAAATTGGGTTATAATGACAAAAAATTCAGTAAACTGGTAGTAGTGACTAAGATTAGACTGAAACCTAAGTTTGGGGGAAGATATGGGAGCTATCTAAAAGGAAAATGAAAAAAGAAAGAAAGAAAAGAACTGAAAAATGTGAAAAAAAAGAAAAAGATAAACTTATGAATAAACACCATGACTAGTTTAGTTTCGTGGCCTTTGATACTTTAGTAAGTACGCCCTAGGAGATGTCTTTACACCCAGCTCCTTAAAGCCATTCGGTTTGGGAGTCGTTGGTTGAAAGCTCGCTACATGGGTATCATTGAAGAGCCTAAGGGAACTAGATATTGCACAGTCATGAGAAAAATAGAGATACGGGAAAAAGAGCAAAATGCCCCCCTAAATAATGAAAGATAGAAAATTTCCCGTATTAACTTCCGACTTGGTTGACGTTGAGTGGAATTCACTTTACCTTGTTTACCGCGATTTCTTGAGTAGAACTGTGATTTCATTCTAAGACGCGTATTATGTGATATATTTGATCTGTAGTTGAGTATGTTGTTGTTGAGCGCACACACAGAGCAGCAGTGTTGACAAGTATAGATTCATAGATTGGTTTAAATTACGGATACGTCTCTGGTTGGATTTATTGTTTTTATCTGTTGTGAATTCTCTGAGGCAAGATGAGTTAGCTTTGTATACACTGACAGTTGCATTCATAAGCCTTGTATGATCTTGCATATGCATGGTTTTTGCTTGAGGACAAGTAAAGTCTCAAGTTTGGGGGTATATGATGAGTGGGTTTAAAACCTACGAATTGGTACTTATTATAGCTTGAGTCTTGGTGTTTTCAGGTATTCATCTTATCATTTTACTTGGATTTATGTTACTGTGTGTAGGAAGCAAAATATTTGAGAAAGTAGCATAAAAGCTTCATTTTTAGCATTCATAAGAAAATTCCCCGCTGGGGTGGGGCTCATGGAGGTGATTTTTCCGCTGGGGCGGCTCCAAGAAAAAATCAGCGATCTGGACAGAGAGTTACCCCGCTAGGGCGGGGCTTCATTGAGGAAACTCCCCACTGGGGTGGGGAGGCGCGACTCAGCATGCATGTTGCCTACTTTGTTTTGGACTCGGGTGAAAAGGGATGGAAAGCTTAGGGCTGATATTATTAGGATATAAAAGGGACTTGAAGAACCTAGAAAAAGGACACTTAGCCACAAAGAAGCCCTAGGTTAAGACTTGAGCAAGAAAGGAGAATTGAAGCGGAGCTTAATCTGATAATTGCGAAGCGACTTGGAGACGAGTAACAACAGAGTTTTATATTCCATTCTTCCTCTATTCATATTTACTTTGTACTCATCATGATTAATACTCTGTGGATGATTGGTTTTTATTCATTCATTATGAACTAATTACTTATTTAAGCCTATGACGGATCTTTTTATGTAATGGATGATTAAATAGTCTTTAATCCAATTTATGAATGTTATTCCCTAATTATTTTCTATGAGTTGTGCTTAACAAATATAATTGACTGATCAACAATTATCTGTTATCCCATATGAAATCGAGAGAGGACATATGGGATTAGAACTAGCCATAGTGACATATGTAGTGATTTCCATAATTTACGGATAGGATAGAGATATCTATGCGTCATATGTAATCTGATAAGAACTTGATTTTAAACCTTATTTAGTTGTAATTCACATAAAGATATAGTGTATTAGTTATTTAGGGTGTCTTTCTTAATTCTATCATCTGTGGATGCGAGTGAGTATGGGTATAATGCATCGAGAGGTGGTTATATCTACGTTAGTGTTCTTGATTACTAATTTGGGGTAATTGACATACACTGGAAAAAAGAATATTATCTGAAGTAAAATATTAAGTGAAGTTGTAGGCTTAATTCTCTAAAACTGTGAAAATCTTGAGTTAGTGTTACAATTGGTTCAAGTAGTAATTTAGTTAAATAATCATCTTTTAATCATTAGTTTAATAAAGCTGAGATTGTATAAAATTGGTACTTGTTAGATTAAATAGGAATTATTGTCTCCGTGGGTACGATATCTGACTTATCATTATATTACTTGTTGATCACGTATACTTGCGTGTAGCGCGTTGATGAGTTGGTTTTATACCAACAATTTGATATCCGATATAGCTTGTTTCTTGTTTACTTTGAGTATTTTAAGTATTATTTTACTTGGTTTCATGTTATTATGTGCAGGAGTGGAATTTAAGAGAAATCAGGGAGAAAAAGGTCAAAAAGTTGAGTTTTGCATAATAAGACCCCCCGCCGGGGCAGGTGTACCCAAGCTAAAACCCCCGCTGGGGCGGGGGTACGAAAATATGCACGCGAGAAACAGGCTTACCGCCGGGGCGGGCGTACCAAAGAAGGAATTGCCTACGGCAGGGAGAAGCGATCAGTTTCCTATTTGCGATAGGATTGTGCTAAAACAAAGGGCTAATCAATGTTGCGGCTGGGGGCATATAAAAGGGACAATAGATAGCTAGTGAAATTGGACTAGAACGGATCAAGAAGCCCTAATTAAAGGATTGAACGTGCTTGGAGGATTGAAGCATCGAATCGACACAACGAATTCAAGATCGGAGCGGAGATTGGTGATATTGTTCTAGTGTCTACTTTTCCTATATCTTCTTATCTTGTAGTCAGGATGTTTATTATGATGTGGAGCATTGGATTTTGTTTATTTATAATGAACTAATTCAATTTTAAGCCTACAACAGATCTTTGATTGTACTAGATGATTAATTATTCTTAAATTCAGTTTATGGATGTTATTTCCAGGTTATTCACTATGTGTGTGATTAAGTTAAGTAATTACCTGATCAACAATTATTATGTTATTTTCTATGAACTTGTGAAGGAACATAGGAGATTAGAACTGGCCATAGTGACATATGTTCATGAATTCTACATAGATAGAATTCATGATTCGTGTTTAGGATAGATGTATTCCTTTACGCCATATGTAATCTTAAAGAGAACATGGTAATAAATTTTGATTAATTGTAATTCACCTAGAAATATTGTGAATTAGTTAATTAGGATGTCTTGCTTGAATTTATCATATGTGGATATAAGTGAGTATGGATATTATGCATTGTGAGTTGGTTTTATCTACATTAGTGTTTTCGATTAATAATCTGGGGGTAACTTAGTTAAACTGGAGAAAAGGATAATTGTCAGAAATACAATCTTAAGTGAAGTTGCGGGCTTAATTCTTTTAAATCTGTTAAATTCTTGATTTAGTGTGCGATTATTCTAAGTAATAAATTAGTATAAAAAACTCATTTGACCATTCGTTTGATAAAGTTAAAATACTATGAAATTGGTAATTGTTTGATTAAGCAATAATTATTGTCACTGTGGGTACGATCTTTGATTTATCACTGTATTACTTGTTAACCACGTACACTTGCGTGTAGAAAATACACAAGACAGTAATTGCGTTTATTACTTACAATATCGATTTAAGTAGATCAGTTTGAATTAAACATATATATATTTATTCTCATTGGTGTTTGTTTGGTTATTTCAAGTACTTTCAATTAGTGCATGCAAACTAGATCGAAGAAGCCATAGTTGTTGCCCTTTGAGGACGATATCGATAAAAGGTTTCGGGGGTTAACTTAGTGGATTGCAAAGAATCGAGAGGAATTTGAAATACCCAGAAAAAACATTGCGGAACAGCAACAGGAAGATAAACCAATGAAGGACTATGATATACCAAAGATCTCAGAAATCCATTCAAGTATAGCCAGGCCAGCAATCAATGCAAATAATTTCGAGATTAAGCCTGGAACAATACAAATGGTGCAGAATACTTGTCAGTTTGGGGGTCTTCCGAATGATCATATCTTCACTTTCATAGAAATCTGCGACACTTTCAAGTGCAATGGAGTGTCAGACGATGCGCTCAAGTTGAGGTTATTTTCCTTCTCGCTGAGAGACAAGGCGAAGGCTTGGCAACATTCTGAACCACCGGGGTTAATTACGACATGGAATTATCTAGCACAGAAATTTTTGGCCAAGTTCTTCCCACCATCGAAGACACATAAGATAAGGATAGAGATATCTTCGTTTGCATAATACCTAGGTGAACCACTTTATGAAGCATGGGAAAGGTACAAGGAGTTGCTGAGAAAGTGCCCACATCACGGATTCCCACCCTGGATGCAGCTGAGTAATTTTTACAATGGAGTATCGAGTCAGATACTGTCGAACATAGATGCAGCTTCACAGGGAGCGTTTTTGACAAAGAAATTTGAGGATGGATGGGCATTGATAGAAACGATGGCTTTAAATGGGTACCAATGGCCAACTAAAAGATTGACTCAGCCCACAGTAGCAGGTGTTCTGCAAGTGGATACTTCTACAGCTATATTGTCACAATTGACAACGTTACAAAAGAGTATTGAGACCATGACAAAGGGAAACATACAGCAGGTAGCAGTCATATGCGAACTTTGTGCAGGAGAACATTCGATTCCCAGCTGCAGTTCATTATGTGGGTAACTATAAGAGATCAACCAACACGTACCAGAATACATACAATCAAGGGAACAGGAACCACCCGAACTTCTCATGGAGCAACACACAGAACCAGCACCAGGCTCCACGACTACCATACCCTCCTGGTTTTCAGAATCTGCAGCAACAGGCAGCACCACAACAAGATGAAAAGCTAGGTTAGGAAGAAGCTATAGCCAGAGTCAGAACAGAAAATGAAGTGGCGAGGAAAGTGACGAAGGCTCTTGCGGTGGACATGAAGAATCTAATGATTCAAATGGGATAGATAGCAAGTGCACTAAATAACCGGCCCCAAGGATCGTTGCCTAGCGACACAGAGAAGAATCCGAAGGGAGGACATGAGCAATGTCAAGCGGCGACACTCAGGAATGGAAAACAGTTAGAGGAGTTAGATTTGGAGAAGCTGGTGGCCGAAGAGCAAGCTGAAACTAGTAAGGAACAAACAGTGGGAAGGGAGGAATGAGAAAAACCAGCAGAAAAGGAACAAGTGGTTAGACCAATAGTTTACCTTCCACTGCCATTTCCACAAAGACTCCACAAACAAAACTACAGCAACAGTTCACAAAATTTCTGGAAGTGTTCAAGAAGTTACATATAAATATTCCTTTTGCGAAGGCATTAGAGCAGATGCCCAGCAATGCCAAATTTATAAAGGATATTCTTTCAAAGAAAAAGAGACTAGAGGACTTCGAAATTGTGGCAATAACAAAAGAATGTAGTGCGATTCTACAAAAGAAGCTTCCACCAAAGTTGAAAGATCCGGGTAGTTTCACTATTTCATGCACTATAGGTAGTGTAACCTTCAACAAATGCCTTTGTGATTTAGGTGCCAGTATTAACCTTATGCCATTATCAGTTTACACTCAGCTAGGGTTACCAGCACCTAACATCTCCCTACAGTTGGCGGACAGATCAATAACTTATCCTCGGGGAATTGTCGAAGACATTTTGTTGAAAGTGGACAAATTACTCTTCCCAGCAGATTTCATCATCCTTGATTTTGAAGAAGATAAGGAAATTCCAATAATCCTTGGACGACCATTCTTGGCTACTGGTAATAATACACTCATCGATGTGCAGAAAGGAGAGTTGACCATGAGGGTGCACGATCAACAAGTCACCTTCAATGTATTCAAGGCCATAAAATTTCCCAAGGAAGATGAGGAATGTTATCGAGTGGATACAATAGACACAGTGGTGGATGAGGAACAACTTTGGATACTAAACACTGACCCACTAGAATTAGCATTGATGGAAGAGTGTGATGAGGAGGATGCCGAAATAATAGAATATATACAGCTGTTGGAAGCCAATCCGAGAGCGAATAGATTCACACCACCAGTTGAACCTTTGGAAATGGAAGAAGCCTTATCAGAAAAAATTAAGTCATCTCTCCAGGAACCACCTAAGCTTGAACTTAAGCCCTTACCTTATCACCTCAGGTATGCATTTTTAGGCGATTCATCTACTTTACCTGTTATTATTGCATCTGCACTTGACCCAATGCATAAAAGTAGGCTGCTGAGAGTGTTAAGGGAACATAAATCGGCTATTGGCTGGACCATCGCCAACATTAAAGGGATCAGTCCATCATTCTGTATGCACAAGATCCTGATGGAGGAGGATAGCAAGCCCACAGTAGAACAACAGAGGAGGCTCAATCCTATAATAAAAGAAATGGTGAAGAAAGAGATCTTGAAATGGCTTGACGCAGGAATCATCTACCCAATTTCAGATAGTGCTTGGGTGAGCCCGGTCCAATGTGTACCAAAAAAGGGCGGTATGACAGTGGTGAAGAATGAAAATAATGAGTTGATACAAACCAGAATAGTAACCGGCTGGAGAGTCTGCATGGATTATAGAAAGCTGAATAAGGCGACGAGAAAGGATCATTTCCTCTTGCCTTTCATTGATCAGATGTTGGACAGATTAGCCAGACATGAATATTACTGCCTATTGGACGGGTATTCCAGGTACAACCAGATCGTCATTGCACTGGAGGATCAAGAGAAGAAAATATTCACATATCCCTATGGCACCTTTGCCTTTAAGAGGATGTCATTCGGACTGTGCAACGCACCGGCAACATTTCAGCGGTGCATCGTAGCGATATTTTTAGATATAGTGGAGCAAAGTGTTGAGGTCTTTATGGACGATTTCTCCGTATTTGAGGAGTCGTTTGATAGATGCCTCGAAAATTTGGTATTGGTTTTGAAGAGGTGTGTGGAAACAAACCTGGTGCTCAACTGGGAAAAGTGTAACTTTATGGTCCAAAAGGGGATAATTCTTGGCCACAAAGTCTCAGGAAAAGGGTTGGAAGTCGACCGAGCAAAGTTAGAAACAAATAAAAATCTGCCACCGCCTACATCGGTAAAGGGTATTCGAAGTTTTCTCGGTCATGCTGGATTCTACCGACGGTTTATCAAGGACTTCTCGAAAATCACTAAACCACTCTGCAGTCAATTAGAAAAAGACGTTCCATTCAAATTTGATGAAGACTGTCGAGTGGCTTTTGAGCAGTTAAAGAAGAAATTAACCACGGCTCCCATAATCATAGCACCTGATTGGACCAAGCCTTTTGAACTCATGTGTGACGTAAGTGATTTTAAAGTGGGAGCAGTATTGGGACAGAGACAGGAGAAAATCTTTCGTGCCATTTACTATGCAAGCAAGACTCTAACGGATGCACAATTAAACTACACTACCACGAAAAAGGAACTACTTGTAGTTGTTTATGCTTTTGACAAGTTCCAGTCATACTTGGTGGGAACTAAGGTGGTGGTGTACACCGACCATTCAGCTATCAGGTATTTAGTTGAGAAGAAAGTGGCAAAGTCGAGGCTTATTCGTTGGGTATTGCTACTACAGGAGTTTGACCTAGAAATCAAGGATAGAAAGGGGACAGAGAACCAGGTGGCCGATCATCTCTCACGGCTTGAGAACCCAAAGCAAGATGAAATAGACAAGTTAGAAATCAACGAGTTTTTTCCTGACGAGCAGCTATTTTTGATAAACGGTAAGTTTCCATGGTATGCGGACTTCGCGAACTACGTGGTCAGTAACATTCTCCCACCAGACTTGTCCTGTCATCAAAAGAGAAAATTCCTACATGATGTAAAGTGGTACATGTGGGACGAACCATACTTGTTCCATCAATGTACTGATTAAATGATCCGACGATGTATACCGAAAAGTGAGGCAGTGCGCATACTACAAGCATGTCACGCATCACCATACGGGGGACACTATAGAGTTGACTGCACAGCAGCGAAAGTTCTTCAATCAGGATTCTACTGGCCCACGTTATTTAGAGACGCACATCAATGTGTGAAGAATTGTGACAGATGTCAGAGAGTGGGAAATATTTCAAAGCGGAATGAAATTCCATTAAACATGATCTTGGAAGTCAAAGTTTTTGATGTATGGGGGATCAATTTTATGGAACCCTTTCTGTCTTCATTAAATAACCTGTATATCCTCTTGACTGTCGATTACGTCTCGAAATGGGTTGAAGCAGTGGCACTACCAATTAACGATGCAAAAGTAGTGTTGAGGTTCCTGCAAAAGAATATATTCACTCGGTTCGGAACCCCAAGAGCAATTATCAGTGACGAAGGAAGCCATTTTTATAACAATTTTTCACGGCTCTCGTGGCAAAGTATGGGGTAAAACATTGGATTGCTACAGCCTATCACCCGCAAATAAGCGGACAAGCGGAGGTGTCTAACCGGGATGTCAAAAGAATACTGGAAAAAGTTGTCAATCCAAATAGAAAGGACTGGTCACTGAAGTTAGACGATGCTTTGTGGGCGTATCGTACTGCCTACAAAACTTCGATAGGCATGTCGCCCTATCAGCTTGTCTATGGGAAAGCATGTCACTTGCTGGTAGAACTCGAGCATAGAGCTTATTGGGCAATCAGGAAGTTGAATTTTGACCTCTCAGCGGCAGGTGAAAAGCGATTGTTACAACTTAACGAACTAGACGAATTTCGTCTGCAGGCGTATGAGAATTCAAAATTATACAAGGAAAAGGTGCAGAAATGGCATGATCAGAAAATAATGCACCGCCAGTTTGAACAGGGTCAATCAGTACTGTTATTCAACTCTAGGTTGAAATTATTCCCTGGAAAGCTGAAGTCTAGGTGGTCAGGCCCATTCACAATAAAGACGGTATTCCCGCATGGCGCCATTGAACTATTCTCCAAAGATTCAAACGAAACATTTAAAGTCAACGGCCAACGATTAAAGCATTACTGGGGAGGAAAAGTCGATCGACAGACAACCACGATCGACTTGGCCGATACAAACTGAAAATAGGGAGTAGTCAGGCTGAAAGACTGAAAATCAAGCGCTGGATGGGAGGCAGCCCATCTTTTATGATAATTTATATTAGTTTTTATGTCAATTAATTAGAGTAATTGAGTCTTACAAATGTGTGTCTGACAATTTTAAGTTTGTTGTGCAGAGATGGGGCAAAGATACTAGTAGTCAAGCCAAGAAGTACAAAAGGGAAGCACCAAGGGAACAACAGAAGGCTGGAAAGCTACGTCATAAATGCCTTAGAAATTTTTTTAAGATGGATTCCCTGCTAACCCCCCGCCCCGGCGGGGGTTATTAGTTCAAAATGTGCCACCCCGGCGGGCCCTTTGCATGAACTCCCTGCCGACCCCCCGCCCCGGCGGGCATATGAAAATTTTATTTTTTTAAACCCCTCTTCGGGGGCAATTGTATTCAATTCTCCTTAAAACCTACCTATGGCTGCCGAGAGATAGGAAACAAAGACTCCCAAATATATTTTCAGGCAAGTGAGACTATTCCACCTCCCCAAGTGATCTCTCAATCCGATTCAAGTGCCCGAAACTCGAGGCTATCATCATTCAAACTACACACCACATCAAAATATCCAAGGTACTCTTTGTTGGTTCAGAGTTGAGGTTACTTAGTGTGGGGATTTATCTGCGAAATCTGTTGGGCTTTTGCAACTGATATAATTTGGGATTTGTTGTGCTTGATTTGGCATCATCCATTTGGGGAACCTTGAAGAACCCACCTTTACCAACCAAACCCTATAGTCCCATTTCCCACCAAGTGTTTGATAAAATACCACAACCACTCCAACTCCAAAAAAATCATATTTAGCACCTCTACACCATGCCACCAAGAGCACAAAAACGCAAAAAGGGAGAGAGCTCTTTAGCCGCACCGTCTCGCGCCTTCGATCGTACTAAGTTCCGAAGTGAAATCGCCGTCGACCAGTTCGATTATTTGGCAACGAAGAAGCTCACACCTGAACGTGGTCTTAGACCAGCATCTACTGATGGGGAAATGTCTTTACAGATTGATGAGCAGGGGTGGGAGACACTCACGGATCAGCCCGACGCAGCGGTAGTCCCAGTTGTGCAAGAATTCTATGCAAACGCTGAAGATGTGCAACCGTTTCAGGCATTTGTTCGGGGCAAAATGGTGGACTTCAGTTGTAAGACCCCAATTTTTATGAATAAAGATTTAATTTTCTTTATATATTGTTTCGAATAGTAAGGTGTTGATTTGATAAATATGAAAGTTATGGGTAAAATGTGCAAACATTTTTAAAATGAGCAAGTGGTTATAAAATATTCTTGTTGTCGGGGAATATTCATTTGGTCGTGGAATATTCTTGTTGTCGGGGAATATTCGTACGACGGTGCAGCTATTTGTGGGCCCCCACAACGGAATAACTGTCGGATATAGAAAGCGACAGAAATAACTTTTTTACAAGATAAAAGCGTAGTTGTTACCGTTAGTACTGTTGAAATACCCGGTGGTTAAAATACAGTACGCGGTGTTGCGCAGTAGCACACGGTATTGCACAGTATTTCGAATTATTGAGTCTTACGTGAGAAGGAACCTACTCAATTATTGTTACAGTATTTACTGTTCAATATTTTATATTATTGACTCAATAATTGCTACGTTGATATTTTATATTATTGACTCAATAATTGCTGCATTGATATTTTATTGACTCAATAATTGCCACGTTGCTATTTTTTATGATTGATTCAATAATGGCTACAGTTGATAGTTTGTAGTATTGATTCAATAATTGTCGTTGCACAGTATTTCACGTTATCAACTCAATAATTCATATTATTTGAATAATATTATTAGATAGCATTATTGACAATGTCTAAGAAAGTTCTGTCTAGGAGGGGTTATTTAATTGCGCGCCAGTAGGGAGAAGTCCTTATCGGAATGCCCCCTCTTTCCTGGGAACGACCTGGTTGTTAATATTGTAGTTCTATAATATTATTTGTGAATAATTAATTATTGATTTATATGATAAGGAAATATTTATTTTGTGGATATTAAAGAAGGAATTAGTGCTGATGTGTTTTTATCAGTATTTTGGTGTGGGAAATCATCTGTTTATGGATTTCGGATAATTTATGTTTGGAATTTGGAAAAACTTTCTTCTGCAAAGTTGTAGAGAATTAAATTTCCTATGGAAGGACATAGAATTTGTATTTTTCTGACAAAGGGGCTATTTGTTATGAATTATTGAAGTTTCGAAAAATAAATATTTTTTAAATAAAATGGTGGGGCCCACTTTTGTTGTTGAAAAATCTGAAATTTTTAGCCGCCAGGCGGCGGAATTTTTTTTTAAAATATATTATTTTATTATTTTAGTCTCCTTTGGCATCCTAAGCTTTTCCTATAAATAGGGTGCTTAGGTTAGAATTGAAAATCACACCAGAATCAGAAGTTTTCTCTCTCTATAATATCGAGCGTATTTTTGTGAGTATTTCAATACTTTGAGTATTACTATTCAGTACAAGCTTCCGTCGGTATTATATCCTATATTCCAGTCAGAGATACTGTTCTTTTGAGGTAAGGAATGTTATTTCTTTCGTAAATGATGTTATTCTTCTCAATATCATTATACAAAAATATTGTTATGGATTTTATGTTAAAATTCTTATTTTTTCCGTCGGAGTTACTATTCACGTATACGACACTATTCACGTATACGGCACTATTCACGGGAAAATTTATTTTTCTTCTATTTGTCCAAATTGTCTGTTAAGGTTACTATCTTTGATTGTATCCAAGTTTTGGGCTTTATTCTTGAATTTTGCTCCACAAAGTATTATTATGGATTATTCTTGAATTTGGATAAACTAAATGACGAATCCCTAATCTTTGTCTTTTATCTCACTGGATTCGTTCTTTAAAATATTTTTCATCATCCTCAGTCCTAAAAGGTGATGTAACTGAATATCTTTGGCCGTAGTGCAAAGATGACAGGTGTTGAGATGAACATGACCACTGATGATACAAATGAATATCTTTGGCCTGTAGTGCAAAGATGAATATTGACTCGAGATGTATATTGATTGATGTTACAGGGATAAAATATTGATGATGGACTTTTAATCATAGAAGATAGTAGACTTCATTCTCTGCTTAACTCTTCTAATGATTTGTTATTTCCGCTGCGAATATTGATCTAAGATTGGTTGTCCATTATATTTTATCTAATTTATTGAAGGCTAACGATGATTTATTTTCCATTATCTTAGTCATAATATTCTTTACTGAGCTAGTTGAGCTCACCCTTTTCATCTGTTGTCCTCTTCAGGAAATGAGAATGTTGCGGGAACTAGTCGGGGGACAGAGTGATGGTCCGAGTTAGAGCAGTAGTAGTCCTCACTATTTCTGATAAATAGTGTGATAATAATTGTAATGAGGACTTAGTTTGAATCTTAATATTTTCTACATATTTGTATCGAGACTCACAGTTGTGTGGTCGTATTTTGCACGACCGTATGATATAAAGTTTGTATTTGAATTCTGTACCATGTATTTGGCGACTCAAAATGGGTTGGGTTGAATGGACCTATTCTGGGGGCGTCACAGTTGGTATCAGAGCTTAGGGATATGATCTCTGACGGAGATCAGGGAATAGAACTAGGAGGGGAGAGACGAGTAAATCCTTCGCTAGTGTGTCCTACCTAAGCTTATGTGGTATTTAATTGGTCAGTCGGAGCATAGGGTTAATATGTGATATGTTGACTTGTTTAATTAACCCTTGTTTTATGGCAGTATTTGAGAATGGCAGCTGAGAACGTTAACAACGAAGTGAATGAGACCGTAGAGACACCTTTAATCGTTAACCAGGAGAACGTGCAACAAGAAGGCAATGTTCATCCTGAAAATAACGCTGGTCAGACGATAAACGATGAGATGTTTAGAAGTTTTTTGCAGTTCATGCAAAATTAGACGAGGGAGACTCGTGTGCAACATACAGGTGGAGATAATAACAACATGCGAGCTGTCACTGCCAAGAAGTTCAAAGAATTGGGACCACCAGAGTTTCTGGGAAAGCCAGATTCGATCAAGGCGGAGACGTGGATTAAACAAATTACCAATATATTTGATGTCTTGGGATGTACAAAGGAACAGAAGGTTCCATTCGCCACGTTTATGTTCCGTGGAGAGGCAGATTACTGGTGGGAATCCGTGAAGCGTACCCAGCCTGCCGCACTCCAGATGTCTTGGGAAGCGTTCCAGAAACTGTTTAATGACAAGTACTTTCCTGAAAGTATTCGTCATATGAAGGAAGTAGAGTTTATCAGACTCGAGCAAAACAACATGACGGTATCCCAGTACGAGGCTAAGTTCGCGGAGCTGTCCAGGTTTGCACCTCATTTGGTGGAGAATGAGGAACGTATGACGCGGATGTTTCTAAGAGGTTTGAAACCCGAAATACGTCAATACCTCATTTCTCATAAATTTTCTTTATATTCGGATGTAGTAAACAGGGCCCAGTTATTAGAACGAGATAATGATTATGTTCAACCGAGGGACCACAACCAAGGTCGTACCGGTGGCAGCAGTCATCGGAGCAATGACAACCAGCGAGGAGGAAAGTATGACAGAAGCGGTAACCACTCCGGTGGGTATCGTGGCCATGATAGTAGAAGAAGCGAATCGGGAGGAGATTTCAAAAAGAGAAGGTATAACAATGAGAACGCGAAGATGTCAACATCAGCACCAGCATCAACTGTTTCGAGGGGAGGAGAAACGACCACCGGTCGTAATGCTATAAATGCGGGAAAGAGGGACATATCAGCCCAAACTGCCCACAACAATTCAAAAGGATGCTATAACTGTGGAAAAGAAGGACATATAGCTCGAGATTGTCCTGTTGCGAAACCAAATTCAGCGGGGGTGGTGATTCCAAAGGCGGTTGCAGACAAGTCAAAGTCGGTGATTCCTGGAAGAGCGTTATCGTGACAGCCCAAAACGCGAGGATCCACACGAGGTGATTACGGGTAAGCTGATCATAAACTCTTGCGAAGTTTACACCTTGTTAGATACCGGTGCTACCCATTCCTTTATTTCACCTGCTTGTGCTCAACGTTTGAACTTGACTTCTGATAAATTAGACTTTGACTTATCTGTTGAAACTCCGTTAGGAGAAACCTTTGTTACATCTACAGTTTACAAATCTTGCTTGATTCAGATTGGTACCCTTACCTTACCTGTTGATCTTATATCTTTGAAAATACTTGCATTTGACGTGATTTTAGGAATTGACTGGTTAACCACTTACCATGCCAAAATTCATTGTTTTCGTAAGGTTGTTAGTTTTCATATTCCTAATCAACCTGTTGTGCGAATCCAAATCACCAAACCACTAAAATCAGTCAATATCATTTCAAGTCATAAAGCTATTTCGTTTATTGAAAATGATGTCAAGCTTTCTTAGCTCATGTCACTGATCTAAATCAGATACGTCAGGTTTGAATGATATTTCCGTTGTTAATGAGTTTCCTGATGTATTTCCGAAGAACTTCCCGGTCTACCCCCAGAACTGAAGTTGAATTCTTTATTAACCTTGAGCCCGGTACAAAGCCCATTTCTAAACCCCATATCGAATGGCTCCTATTGAACTTTAGGAGTTAAAGATTCAATTACAAGAGTTGTTAGACATCGGTTTTATTCGTCCTAGTACGTCTCCTTGGGGTGCTCCTGTTTTATTCGTAAAGAGAAAGACGGGAGTATGCGACTTGTATTGACTATCGGGAGTTGAACCATGTCACCATCAAGAATAGGTATCCGTTACCGTCGTATTGATGACCTGTTCGACCAGTTGCAAGGAGCGCAATTCTTTTCAAAGATCGATCTTCGTTCTGGATATCATCAGTTGAAGATTAAAATTGAGGATATTCCAAAGACTGCTTTCAGAACACGGTACGGGCATTATGAGTTCTTAGTCATGTCTTTTGGATTGACTATGCTCCTGCTGCTTTCATGGATATGATGAACCGTGTATTTAAGGAGTATTTAGATCAATTCGGTGTTGTCTTTATTGATGACAGTCTCACTATTCTAAAAGGCCGTGAAGATCATGAACACCATTTGAAGTTGGTACTTCAAAAGCTTCGTGAGAACAAGCTATATGCTAAGCTGAAGAAATGCGAGTTTGGCTTGAGGAAGTAGCATTCCTTGGGCACGTGGTATCGAAACGTGGAGTAATCTGTGGACCCGGCGAAGATTGAAGCATACAAAGCTGGGAGCAACCTAAGTCGGTGACCGAAGTACGAAGCTTTCTCGGGCTTAGCTGGTTACTATCGGAGGTTCGTAGAGGGATTTTCTCGAATCGCTACTCCATTAACTCAGTTGACTTGGAAAGATACAAGATTCGTTTGGAGCGAGAATGCGATGAAGAGCTTCCAAGAGCTCAAGAGGAGACTTATTTCGGCACCTGTTCTGACAATACCATCTGGTTCGGATGAATTTGTTATTTTACAGCGATGCTTCGGCAAAGGGTTAGGATGTGTTCTCATGCAACATGGGAAAGTCATAGCCTATGCCTCGCGACAACTCAAAGAATATGAGAGGAATTATCCTACTCATGATCTAGAGTTGGCAGCAGTCATATTCGCGTTGAAGATCTGGAGACATTACTTGTACGGAGAGAAAGTGGAGATTTATACGGATCATAAGAGCCTTAAATATTTCTTCACTCAGAAGGAACTCAACATGCGGCAACGACGTTGCTTGAGCTGTTGAAAGATTACGATCATACGATCCAATACCATCCTGGAAAAGCGAACGTGGTAGCTGACCGCGTTAAGTAGAAGATCATATGTGGGAACGAGTGCGATGATGTCAAGTATGCGCATAGAACCAGCTTTGATTGATAAAGTTAAAGCTGCTCAAGCTACGGTTGCGGAGCTGATGAAGATGAAGAAGAAGGTGCAAGAAGGTGCAATTCCAGAAGCAAGAATCGATGAAGAGGGAATACTTCGAGTCAACTCCAGACTTTGTGTTCCTAACGATTTTGACTTGAAGTATAGAATCATGATGGAGGCACACACACAACCGTTGCAATCCATCCTGGAGTACGAAAAATTATCGTGATCTTCGACATACATTTGGTGGAGTAATATGAAGAAAGAGATCGCGGAGTTCATCTCAAGATGTTTAACTTGTCAACAGTGTAAAGGCGGAGCATCAAGTGCCGAAGGGTCCATTGCAACCACTGGAGATTCCGAAATGGAAGTGGACACATTACGATGGAGTTCGTTACGGGTCTTCCCAGGTTTCTCAAGGCTTAGATGCGATTTGGGTTATTGTTGATAGATAACCAAGTCTGCTCATTTCTTGCCGATATGAGAGACTTATTCCTTGAACGTCTTGCTCAGTATGTACGTGAATGAGATTGTGAGATTGCATGGCATCAGTATCCATAGTTTCGGATCGTGATCCTAAGATTTACTTACTTCACGATTTTGGATCAGTTTGCAGAAAGCTATGGGCACGGATTACGATTCAGTTCGGCTTATCATCCTCAAACAGACGGACAATCGGAAAGAGACTATCCAAACTCTTGAAGATCTATTGAGACTTGTGTTCTAGACTTCAAAGGGAGTTGGGATAAGTACTTACCATTGGTGGAATTCTCCTACAACAACAGTTATCAGGCAAGTATAGGCGTAGCTCCATTCGAAGCGTTGTATGGGAGAAAGTGTCGTTCTCCAGTATGTTGGGATGAGGTGGGTGAAGCAACATTGTTGGGACCAGAGTTAGTACGTATGACTACAGAAAAGATCCAAATAATCCGACAACGTATACAGACGGCACAGGATCGACAAAAGAGTTATGCAGATCTTCATCGAAAGGACGTGGAATTTAATGTTGGAGACCATGTGTTATTACGTGTTGCTCCATGGAAAGGAGTTACAAGGTTTGGGAAGAGAGGAAAGCTCAACCCACGATTCATTGGTCCATTTGAGATTCTTGACCGAGTAGGAAATGTGGCTATAGACTTGCTTTACCTCCAAGCATGTCTCGTGTTCATAACGTGTTTCACATATCCGTGTTACGTAAATATGTGAAGGATCCAAACCGCATTATTGAGTTAGAACCAGACGAGATAGCTGAAGATTTAACGTACGAGGAGGTACCTGTCAAGATCTTGGATAGGAAGGAGCATGTCCTACGCTCGAAAATTATACCTCAAGTTAAAGTTTTGTGGAGAAACCATGCAATTGAGGAAATGACCTGGGAGTTGGAATCGGAAATGAAAGCGAGGTATCCTCACCTTTTCGACATACCAGGTACGTACGTCAATTTCGAGGACGAAATTTCATAAGGAGGGGAGGTTGTAAGACCCCAACTTTTATGAATAAAGATTTAATTTTCTTTATATATTATTTCGAAATAGTAAGGTGTTGATTTGATAAATATGAAAGTTATGGGTGAAATGTGCAAACATTTTTAAAATGAGCAAGTGGTTATAAAATATTCTTGTTGTCGGGGAATATTCGTTTGGTCGTGGAATATTCTTGTTGTCGGGGAATATTCGTACGACGGCGCAGCTATTTGTGGGCCCCCACAACGGAATAACTGTCGGATATAGAAAGCGACAGAAATAACTTTTTTACAAGATAACGGCGTAGTTGTTACCGTTAGTACTGTTGAAATACCCGGTGGTTAAAATACAGTACGCGGTGTTCGCAGTAGCACACGGTATTGCACAGTATTTCGAATTATTGAGTCTTACGTGAGAAGGAACCTACTCAATTATTGTTACAGTATTTACTGTTCAATATTTTATATTATTGACTCAATAATTGCTACGTTGATATTTTATATTATTGACTCAATAATTGCTGCATTGATATTTTATTGACTCAATAATTGCTACGTTGCTATTTTTTATGATTGATTCAATAATGGCTACAGTTGATATTTTGTAGTATTGATTCAATAATTGTCGTTGCACAGTATTTCACGTTATCAACTCAATAATTCATATTATTTGAATAATATTATTAGATGCAT